>JAWZYU010000031.1:49772860-50314860 GCA_038380435.1 Ryuthela nishihirai
GGATATCTTTGACGGGAGTTAAGCCGTGATCCCGTGTGCACTGGATATCTTTGACGGGAGTTAAGCCGTGGTACCCTGTGCACTGGATATCTGACGGGACGTTAAGCCGTGGTCCCCTGTGCACTGGATATCTTTGACGGGACGTTAAGCCGTGGTCCCCTGTGCACTGGATATCTTTAATGGAACGTTAAGCCGTGGTCCCCTGTGCACTGGATATCGTTGATGGGACGTTAAGCCATGGTCCCCTGTGCACTGGATATCTTTGACGGGACATTAAGCCGTGATCCCCTGTGCACTGGATATCTTTGACGGGAGTTAAGCCGTGATCCCGTGTGCACTGGATATCTTTGACGGGAGTTAAGCCGTGATCCCGTGTGCACTGGATATCTTTGACGGGAGTTAAGCCGTGGTACCCTGTGCACTGGATATCTGACGGGACGTTAAGCCGTGGTCCCCTGTGCACTGGATATCTTTGACGGGACGTTAAGCCGTGGTCCCCTGTGCACTGGATATCTTTAATGGAACGTTAAGCCGTGGTCCCCTGTGCACTGGATATCGTTGATGGGACGTTAAGCCATGGTCCCCTGTGCACTGGATATCTTTGACGGGACATTAAGCCGTGATCCCCTGTGCACTGGATATCTTTGACGGGAGTTAAGCCGTGATCCCGTGTGCACTGGATATCTTTGACGGGAGTTAAGCCGTGATCCCGTGTGCACTGGATATCTTTGACGGGAGTTAAGCCGTGGTACCCTGTGCACTGGATATCTGACGGGACGTTAAGCCGTGGTCCCCTGTGCACTGGATATCTTTGACGGGACGTTAAGCCGTGGTCCCCTGTGCACTGGATATCTTTAATGGAACGTTAAGCCGTGGTCCCCTGTGCACTGGATATCGTTGATGGGACGTTAAGCCATGGTCCCCTGTGCACTGGATATCTTTGACGGGACATTAAGCCGTGATCCCCTGTGCACTGGATATCTTTGACGGGAGTTAAGCCGTGATCCCGTGTGCACTGGATATCTTTGACGGGAGTTAAGCCGTGATCCCGTGTGCACTGGATATCTTTGACGGGAGTTAAGCCGTGGTACCCTGTGCACTGGATATCTGACGGAACGTTAAGCCGTGGTCCCCTGTGCACTGGATATCTTTGACGGGACGTTAAGCCGTGGTCCCCTGTGCACTGGATATCTTTAATGGAACGTTAAGCCGTGGTCCCCTGTGCACTGGATATCGTTGATGGGACGTTAAGCCATGGTCCCCTGTGCACTGGATATCTTTGACGGGACATTAAGCCGTGATCCCCTGTGCACTGGATATCTTTGACGGGAGTTAAGCCGTGATCCCGTGTGCACTGGATATCTTTGACGGGAGTTAAGCCGTGATCCCGTGTGCACTGGATATCTTTGACGGGAGTTAAGCCGTGGTCCCCTGTGCACTGGATATCTTTGACGGGAGGTTAACATATCTTCCTTGACAGCTGCCCATTGATCACCTTCCCCCAACCTTCTCTGAGCCCTTGGTTCCTTGTGACCTGGACATTTAATGTGATTGCATGCGAAAAACTGCCTCTCAAAGACAAATCAAAAAACCCACGTGCGTGCAGATGTCGGTTTTATTTTCTTGCAGAAGAAATCATGGAATGATTACTTTCTTCAATTGTATTTGTTACCGTAATTAGTTTTATTGTTGTACTGAAACAAAACAAAAATCCATAGATGTTAAAGCAAAATATCTGATGGTTTTTCTTTTTCTCTTCGGAATCCAAATGGAGTTGCGTTGTGTTACCTCTGAGCGGCACTTTTTTGCACACCATGAGCTAATGGCCAGGTCACAAGGACCTTTAATATAATGAAGTCATATGCTAGAAGAGCATCACTAGCGTTTCTGCTGAGAAGCAAACCTACGTATTGGAGATACTCTTTATCTTCTCTCCCTGAATAGAGAAATTTAAGATTATTTTTAAGAATATGACCTTCATATATCCATCTGGTTTCTTACAAGGACAGGATATATAAATTTTAACGGGGGGGAAAATAAGAATAATATGCAAAGTACGATATTATATGATGAATATAAAAAAGTAAGGAACATGTAAATAGTTTGATAAGGAAACAAAAATGTTTTTATTACAGAAATAAAATCGATTTAACTAAAGATAACAATAAGAAAATTTGGGAGCTGGTAAAAGATATTATTAATGGTAAAAAGAAATTATCTGTTGACATGCAAATAAAACGCTATTTTGGTAAAAATAAAGCGATATGGTTGATAGTGGATGATTTTAACAATTATTTTGCAAGTGTTACAGAAAATTTAATCCTGAAATATTCAAAAAATATAAATATAGCTGTCAACGAGATTATTACACCTTCTAATTCACATTTTATTTTTATACCTGAAGCAAATAGAGATGAGGTAGTACAGATCATTAGCAATTTAAAAACTAGTAATGCAGTGGGTTATGATATGGTGAAATCTTCATATATAAAAAGCAATGCAGATGTTTTTCTGAGATCCTGCAACGCTTGATTAATTTGAATTTGAACACTGGCATTGTTCCTAACACTCAAAACTGCAATTGTGCGTCCTATATTTAAAAAGAGATCACGAATATATATAGTAATTATAGAAAATGAGAGTGAGCAGTGTGATATGAGCAGTGTGGATAGCGATCATGATCTTATCAGTTATTGAAAAAGTTTTAGAAAAATATGTATACAAATATGTTAATAATTTTTTAGAAAAATGTAAAATAATTACAGATTTAGGTACGGGTTTAGGAAGAACAGAGGAACCATTGACATGTTCCTCTCATTTTCCACTAATCCATCTTTAAACTTCGTCTGCTGGAAAAGAAAAATCGCAGATAGATAATCTGGTTTAGGGACAATTGCGTAATGAGCAGTGTGGATTCAAAAGTGATAGCGAATATACTGATCATATGTTTTCACTTAGACACATTCTTGATAAATAATTAGTTTCAGACGACCAGACAGATTTGGTTATTTGCTTTGTAAATTTCAAAAAGGTTCAATAAATTTCAATAATGACTCTGTTGATCGTTATTATTTGTGGTTAATCGTGAGATCATATGGCATATAGCTGAGAAGTTAGTTAACATAAGGAAAAATCTCTATAATAACACCGAGTCATGTGTGAGAGTTGGTATAGCTTTTAGCAATTAATTTAGCATTGCTCTGTGTTTGACAAGGGTGTATTGTGTCTCCTTTCTTCTTTAGTTTGGTTATTAATTACGCTATGCGAAATTCACTGTAAGGGGTAGATTTGGGGCTTAAATGGTCTAGAAATTTGAAAATGTCTGATTTAGATTATGCTGATGATTTAACCTTTTTGGCAAATAATGTTGATGAGATGAACTCTTTCATTCGAGCTGTTGATGAGATTGGTAGTAAGGTGATAAACAAAGAGAAAGCTAAAGTGATGAAAATGGTCAGGTAGGTGAAGGCCAGTTAATTTGAATGGTAGCAGCCTTGAGCAGGTATCTCAACTTAATTCTCTTGGGAGCTATGTAACAGACACTGGTGATGTGCGACATGAGATAAACCAAAGAATAGGGACTGCTGCTGGGACTTTTAAGAATCTAGGAAGAGTCTGGAGAAATAGGCGTATACACCTAACACTAAAATTATACTGTATAATAGTTTGGTTCTTTCTAGGGTTAGCTCTTGTAGTGAAACTTGGACCCTATGTAAACAAGACAGCAGGAAACCCGATGCGTTAGATTCTAGATGCTTACGCAATATATTGGGCATTGGTTCGACGTTGTAAGTAATGATGAGGTTAGGCAGGAGAGTCGGTAAACTCCTTTGAGCAACATATTTTGCAGAGAGAGACTCTATTGGTTTGGTCGTATTGCTCATATGGATAACTATATATTAACGAATAGGGTTATGAATAGTACACCTGAAGGCCTCAGAAAGAGGGGGAGACATAGGATGCAGTAGGCAGACAATGCCAGACTGTAATCATTAAAATTCGTCTGCTGTGGTCAAATGCAGCAGATGTACAGTTGTTCAAAAAATATCCGAACACTATGGTTGATTACAGAATTCAGAAAAAATATCTGGCAACTATTTTTTTTAGAAATTAGTGATCTGGCAACTTTCGTGTACAGTACACGAAGGTTGCCAGATCACTAATTTCCAGATCATTGCCAGATCACCAATCACTAATTTCTTCCATATTGGAAACTGAAGAGTCTAAATGTTCTTCCTCCAGGACCGAAAAACGAGTCTTGGAGGCGTAGGTAGAATCGTTAGTAGGAGACAAGGCTCTCTTGTGTCCTTTTTTAGATTTTTTGCCATTACCCTTCCCTTTGGGCTTTTTGACAGTATCAGAAATATTATGAATTAAATCTAATCCATGTTTTGGGGCAGAGGTTAAATCCTGAATGGCTTTGAAAACGTTGATTTGAGAAGAGCAGTGTTCAGTTCATACAAGCTCATTGATGTCTTTCTCAATATAAAATCTTTCCAAAATTGCATCATTAAATTTGACGCGATCATCTGGTAAAATGGAGTGAATGTCAGTAGTAGAGTCCCATTATACAGTACCCACTTTGCACAGTGCTTCCCCCTATGTGGTCACCGGCACGTGGTTTCGTTTTCGAAATAACTAAAATCGAAACAAGATAATTTTTTTTTATTCTAATTCTTTAAAGTTGGGCTTACAAAATATTGCTCTTAATTTCACCCTACCAATATTATTAAATAAAAGTCATACATTAATATCTAGTTTATTTCTGGTGCATATGAGGTTGTTCATTGCGAATTTTATAAAACTGATTGAATCCATTTACTTTCAAAAAGATTTCTTAAATGACAGAAGCATTTTTATTTCTAGTCGTAGAAATATAGTGAAAGAAGAGGATATGAAGAATACTGTAGAAGAAAGAAATTTGAGCAGATGGCTCTATTTCAAAGCAATTACAGAAGCAATGGATGAAGTAATGATTGAGGTGAGTGCTATATTCAAAACAGTACCCAAAACTAATTTTATTTCAAGTTAATTTTTTTGAAATTCAATTTAATTTTATTATACCAAATTTTATTTTAAGGCCTCACTCTCTTTCAAAAACATTCTATCAAAAATCAAAAGCGAACACATGGTTATTAAGTCCTTTGAAATGGAAGTACCTTGATGGAGATATATTTTAGCACTCAAGTGAGTGTATAGGAAACATTTTTTTAATAACTAGGTGAAGGGGAAAACAACTGCAATGGATAACGAAAAGTCTGAAGTAGCAAAATAGTTCTTTACACTTTATTTTGTGGGGGAATCTGACCTTTGACTAGGCAGCGAACACTTTTTCCGTTTTTATCTGAAGAAAACCTTTTTCTTATTACGATACTACACAAAACAAGGGGCAGGAAATTAATGAAGACAAAACCCAGATGCTCCGCTAACTGATCATAGCACTACATCTATCGGGATAATGCCATAATCTCCACTACCTACGTCGAGGGCAAAACAACACCATATAGATGCAGCTCGCCCCACGACTACCTATGGCGAACAGTCCTATAGAAGGAAAGTTCATCCATCGGTCGAAACCTAAATTTAATCTGTTCCCCGGTTAGCCACAAACAAAGATATATAGATCTAAGTTGACTCGGCTCGCGGGGTGGAGACTCTTAGTTTGGCTTTTCCATCGATAAGCCCGTCAACCGGGGATCCCACTCCCAGTCGCAAGCCCTCACCTTCGTCCTCTCCATCAGAGCCACGAACCCGCGGCCCCCAGCAGCAGTCTGCCGACCTGAAACTTCACCGAGGTTGCACCGATGAGCCCGCTTGACCAGGTTCCCCAAGCCCAGTCAACAGAACTCTCAGTCACAGCCCCTCCATTGGGGCTGCAACCCAGAACTTCTCGGGGGACAAGCCGATGAGCCCGCTTGACTAGCGACTCCCTTCCAGTCAGCGGGGCCCTCAAGAGCCCCCTCCATCAGAGTCTACAAGCTCTCGTGCAAACCAGGGACCAACGAGCCAGAACCCTACTTCACAAAAGCACCGTAGGCCCCCCACCACGTCAAGGTGGTCCCCTATCGGGGGGGGGACAAGGGGCAGGAATTAATTCAGTCGTCAGCATGTTTGAATCATAACCTGATGATCCCAGGTTTGAGTCCCCACTGTGCTTGAATTAAGATTTTCTTCGCAAAGCCCCGCTATGCCTTCTGTGAGTAAAAGAACAGCGATGGCTTAGTAAAGGATGTCGTCTATCAATGCGACATTAAGCTGATTCCGTGTGCAGGAAGCCATAATCTTCTCATGTTAAAGAGTTCGCTGAATGACCTTGAGAGGTTCCATCTGTCTCCTAACTGTTGAAGTGGAAACCATTATATTATGTTCAAAAATCCCGCTCAAAGGTGAAATGACTCAATTTGCAACATGCTTAAACCACTTCAATAAATCATTCACACAGAAGCAATAGTGATAACGTAAATTTATCTTTTTTTAAATTTGTTTATTTTGCTTTGATCATAGTACAAGTCAATTTTATCATTACAGGTGACCCGCAAAGCTTAAAGCCTATTTGCAGGATATAGAATAATTACATTTATTATTTGTTAAAATAGTATGATTAGCCTTCTTTCGTGATCATACAAAGTTTTCATTTGCATTTTCAGCAAATAGCACGAAAGGTGCTGGATGACGTCATAAGTGAAATCTGCAGGAAAGACAGCTGCATTGGATACAAGCCCTCAGTGGCCAATAAGGTAAAAGACGCTAAAGAGTCGTGGTAATAAAAATAAATGTATCTTCATAGTATATTTTTATGGGTGTTTTACACAATATTAAGAATGAATTAATTATTAAGAATTGTCAATAATCTATATTAAACATCAAAGGTAAATTAGGCAGAAGAGATTTTTTTCTCAATGGATAACGCATCGATTTCTGCTTGCCTTCCTTCTTAGGCGTATCTTGGTATTAAATAATTTGAAAAATATCCCATCCCATTTTTGAAGTATGTAAGAGATACATAATCATCTCGATTCTATTAGTTCTTTTAATCCTTTACGCAAAAACTGTAGTAAACAACAGTTTGATTTCGGATATTCTTATTTTATCCGTCTTTTCTATCAGTTTTAGAATTGTTAAAAGAATGAATTTGGCATCTCATAATTTGCTTAAAGTCATTGAAAGTTAAAATATATTTTAAGGAAAACCAGCTATTTTAAGATCGCCATTATTAATATAACAGCTGCAGAAATGAGTTTATGTAAAATTAGTGTCAGGCGCGGATCTAGAAAAAAAATAGAGGGGGGGGGGCAAGTGACGCAATCGAGTCAGAAAAACAAAATAAATGGGATTGGAATTCCATTGCAATATAGCATGTTATCCACCGTTTTACAGTACTTTAAATCATTTCTTGAAAAACGCGTAAAATAGCAAAAGTTTAATAATTTTTTTGCCTTTATTACCATTACTGGTATTTGGAAAGGGGGAGGGCCATAGCTCATTGCCATCCCCTCTGAATCCCCCCTTGTACTGCAGATATTTTTTTCTCCTCTGAATATGAAATTCAGTGTCTCAAGAGAAACAAAACACGTTTATTTATCTCTCTTCATCATTTCTTTAGGATTACGTTTTGTGTTAACTGAGCGAGAGTTCCTTTGTATATGATTTTTCTATATTTGGCAAAAGAATGGTTACAGGATGCAATTCTGAACTCTGTGTGACAATAGAGTTTAACTTCTAAAATTTATTTATTATGGAATGAAAGCAGAGGTAGTTGTTAAAATATTTATCTGATTACGTTCCAAACTTCAATTTGTAATTTTTCTTCGTTATTAAATACATTGCTCGTTAGTGAAATTGCTCTCACCAGAAGGAATGACCGGAATTTTGCGAAACTCTTCACAGACAGGATGATGAGATTTGTATCACATGATCTTATTTACATCTGAATGCAATGAACTGAACGAAAGGGTTAAAGTAAAATGCACCTGATATAATATGTACTGAAATCATTTTATTAGTGATGCATTCAGCAGCACATTGCCGCATTGATGTGTAAAGATTTCTGACGTTGTCCTGAGGAATAATTTCCCCACCCACGTGCATGTGGTATGGGCCAGTTGAGAGTGAACTTGCAGCGAAAGTTCGATCATGTCCCAAACATGCTCGATGGGAGGGGGATATGATTAGCCACGGAATAGACTGGAATTGTCCTTGTAGACAACATCCTGGACAGGAGTAGTGTTATCATGCTGGCAGATGTCATTAGAGATAATCGCTTGAATTAATTCGACGACTGGCCGTAGGAATCGACATATCAACCAGAAATTCATATTACCTCCAACACCTACCAGAAGAGTTCTGTTTTTGCAACTGATGGCCAACGCAATCATTTACATAGGTTTTTTAAAATAGATCATTTACATAGTAACCTCTACTGTTACATGTTGATTTACGTGCAAAGTCGACCGTACCTGCTGGGTTGGACAATTTTGTCTTTAAACAGTGTACTTTCGGAGTTTTATTTTCCATTTAAAATTTAATACCAAGCTGTTGATTTTGATTTGCCTAAAGTGATATTAATGAATGAAATGGTTAATGTTAAGATGAAATTGTACTAAATATTTGGTGACAGTTATTCGTCACGAATTGCACCAGAACATGCTCCGATACATTTGTGCCGCTGCTTATAATAATTTCATTCATCCTCATAATTATATATCATCATTACTAAATTCACTAAGTGTTTATTTACATGCACAGAGATAAACATCATAACATGCTCTGAGGGCTGGTCTTCAGGAACAAACGTTATACATTATTTGCAATTAACACATAGGTTGGGTTGTTTTACCTCTGAGCGGCACTTTTTTGCACACCATGGGCTAAATGGCCAGGTCACAAGGACGCCGAAGGCTCACAGAAGGTTGGGGGAGGGGACCCACTGGAACAGCTGTTGGGAGACAGATGGTAGCCTCCCGTCAAGGCCATGCAGCGTGTTCTTTAACGTGCACAGGGTATGTCTCTCCCGCACACGGGTCCACGGCTTAACGTCCCATCCGACGGACGGCGGCCTTTTCAAGCCCATCGGTTTCCCCTACTGACCGTGGGCAGGGCGGGGAAATTTTGCGGAGATAAATCTCAACGCTGACCCAGCTGGGACTCGAACCTGGGAACTACAGATTACGAGCCTAGCTCGCTACCGACTGAGCCACCCCCGCCCCCAATTAGCACATAGAGCAAATACAGTAAGACACTATAAACTTTCGTTATACAGTATAGTATTGTTGGGTTGTTTTACCTCTGAGCGGCGCCTTTTTGCATACAGTGGGGTAAATGGCCAGGTCACAATGACCCCAAAGTCTCAGAGAAGATTAGGGGAGGGAACACACTGGAACAGCTGTTAGAAGACAGATGGTAGCCTCTCGTCAAGGCCATCCAGCGTGTTCTTTAACGTGTGCAGGGTATGGCTTTCCCGCACACGGGACCACGGCTTAAGGTCCCATGCGACGGTCGGCGACTTATTCCAAGCCATCGATATCCCTTTCTGACCATGGCAGGGCGGAGAGTTTTGCAGAGATAAATCTCAACGCTGACCCAGCTGGGACTCGAACCTGGGACTTACACATTACGAGCCTGGTGCGCTACCGACTGAGCCACGCCCGCCCTACGGTATAATAAATCATACTATTATGTTAGGTACAAAATTTATAATATTACACTAAACATTACCGTATTCAGAAGAAATACTAAAAATATTTTCACCGGATGAGAAATATTCAATTTCCGGTTTTCTAAGGAGTTTGCTTTATATACTTTATGAACCCCAAACCTCGACGCGATATGCGTTTATTTGAAGGTCGCGGCTTGTCTTAAACTGCAACGTTGTTCCCAAATTGTAGTCACCATCGTATGCGCATGCGTAAATATTTTCTCCACTTCCTCTGCCGCTCTAGAGAAAGGGAAACAGATGGGCTTGAAGAGGATGCCTTCGGTCGGATGGGATGTTAAGCGGTGGCCACGTGTGCATGACAGCCAACTCTGTGCACGTTAAAGAACACGCAGAATGGCCCTGGAGGATGCTTCCACCTATCTCCTAACAGATATCCAATGACTCCATTTCCTTTGCCAACACTTTAGGGATCATTGTGACCTGGCCACTCGGTGATAAAACGTTCTAACCCAAAACAACTGGACGTTTTCCTTTAAGATGCTATTTGTTAGCAACTGAGCTCTGTGACGGGATATTTCGAAACAACTTTATTTCGAACAAATTAAATTTCTTAGTGAAGTCATTACCCAGCTCGATTTTTCGTAATTCTCGTTTAATATTTAAAAAGTGACAAAACCTGAAATATTTAATATTCAATCAAGATCATAGACATTGAAGACAATCCAATGAGTGACTGATTAAGCTACGAACAACAACTGAATTGACGAGTTTGAATTGATAGTGGGTAGAATATGCTGATTGGAATAATGCAAAGCAGATACGAAGATTATGATACAGCCTATAGATGAGAGAACGCTGACCACTCTCAACTAATGATGACGTATTTGAGTGAACTGTTCTTTCGATAAAATGATGAAAGCGTTATATTAGTACTGCGCCAGATTCCCACGCTTGAGTTTCACAGATTTCAGTCACAACCTCGCAGACCTCTGTGGCAAGCAGCTGCTTGAGGAGATATTTATTTCATTTTTTTTATTAAATCTTAAAGAATAAATTTAAAAAAATGCTGTACAATTGAAAACTGCAATTATTTTACTCGTGATCCTCTTCCTCCAACTCTTCAATAGACAGGCGAGCGAAGGGGTCGACTTCGGCTTCAGTTTTGGCTGGCGTTTTGGTCGGATATTTCACGACCTTTATTCATGCAGTCAGCGAAGCAGGAGTGTACGAGGATGCTCTGTGAGGGGATGCAGTGGGAGACTGCACGAGAGCAGAAAATGGAGATGGCCTTCTTTGCAACACTTTCTTCAAGAATATGTTTCTTCTTCTTGCAGTGGAGTTCTTTCAACAACTCTTTTGTCGGAAAGAGACATGTTCACTTCTCGAGTGAACGTTAAACTCCTTTCCATCAAAGGATCGTACTCCTGCACCTTATCAGTTGGCTGTTTTACGAGTTGAAAGACTTCGCTGACCTTATGCCTGTCCGATCTCTTCTAATAATTCTTGCTAATCTTTTCCTGTTAACTCGTCGCCATTCAGAAATTCTTCTATATCGCCCTTCGCCATGTCGATGAGCTCTTTACCTACCTGCCTGAGAAACAACGTTAACAATCGTTTCGCGGATTAATCGCGCGTTAGCAGGTTCCCGTGCTCTCAGTTCGCGTACTTTGAGACACATCTGTATTCGATGAACCTGAACCCGTGATATCATAAGAAACCAAAATAACATGTAAAAGTAATTTTTGAGTTTCTGTGTTTAAATTTCCAAAACAAACTATACCATTCCGGGAACTAAAACTTGAACATTATAAAGTATTTTAAAACAACAGCAAAGGAAATATCAATTACCTGACTGAAATTCAGCTTAGAATACAGAGACGTACCCAGGAAGGGATCAGAGGTCCCGACCCCACCCCACTAAAAATCGATCGTTTTATGAGAAATCTTAAACCTGTCTACCTGCTTTGAAATCCAAAGCAGTTGTCTTTGTATAATTTGGTTTTAGCCTCATAGCATGTTCCTGACGTTAAATTAGGTTTTAGCAAATAATTATAAAATTTTATTCCATATAGAAATATAGAATATCATTTTAATCTTTCCTGTCTGGTGGAATATTTTAGTAACTGGAAAACTACTCATGTTTTATTCTCAGAACACCCCTAGCGAGGTTAAATTCTTGAACCATCCCTTAAACTAAATTCTCGCACCTCCCCCACCCTCCTCTGAACTAAATTCTGGGTACGTGTCTATTACAATACTTAAAATATTTAATGTTTATTTGCACTTACTTTTCCAATGCAAAAGTCATTGCTGTCATAACTAATTTTCCATTCGACGGGAATGAATGTTCCAAGTATCGAAATGCTCATTCCTGGAAGTTGTCTAGGGATGCTAAGCGAACATGACTCTTAGAGCAGCGCCCCCTCGATATCATCAGATAATGCTTAGCAATGCATTTCTCAATAATACCTTTGTCTGTTCGAACCTTCAAAATGGATCGCATTCTCAAAAGCCTCATTTCAGCTTTGGAGTGATTGTGACTGGCTATAACAAAAACACTGATGATTGATTAAACAACACAAGCATACAGTTGATGAAACAACTGTATAAACTAATGGTGCAAGAAAAAATTCCACTTTGACGAGGGATTTAGAACAAATTTTACAATGCTGATTGCTTATTACATTTTTTTTACACAGGATTTCACATCTCACATAAGTATGTCGGTTTCATTAAAATTTAAACAGGAAAAAAATTAAACGTATTTATCGGATCATCGTTTCAATTAGTTCCATTGCACTTCGACTGTCCTACACAAATGCTTCCTTTAAGGAAATATTTTGACTCTTAACGACAAGACTGCAACGAAACGATTAAGAAAGTTTATGCTGATGATTCCAATGTAGACTGTTACACACATTGCCTGGTCAAACTTTTATGGCCCACTACTTCGTCGTATGTATCAGGCTACAGTCCCTGAAAATGAAATTTTCTAATTCTCTGTGCATATTTCTTGTTGAGATGGGATTTTAAGTACTGCTAGCGGTCATCTCTAATAGCATATCGAACAAACGCCTGTCCCTGTCTGTCAGGCCTTTTTTTATTCCCGCATTTTGTCACGATTGGCAGACGTTTCTTTAGATCAGTCATGTCAAACACGCGGCCCGCCAAGATTGATAACCAAGACGTTTATTTAACTTTTGACAACACTGGATTCTTTAATTAAAATTATAAGTACGTACACGGTACATGAATTAAATAAACGTATTTCAGAAAACATTTCCATTTATATTTATATATCAGGGAATAAAAGCTATGCTTCAACTTTATTTCCAATTTTTTTTTGTTTTGCGGCCCGCGATTTAATATATAATACTTAATATGGCCCTCGGTGGTTAACGAGTTTGACATGCCTGCTTTAGATCATTGCCATTCTCCATACACTAGGTGCGGGGGTGGCTCAGTCGGTAGCGCGCCAGGCTCGTAATCTGTAGTTCCCAGGTTCGAGTCCCAGCTGGGTCAGCGTTGAGATTTATCTCCGCAAAATTCCCCGCCCTGCCCACGGTCAGTAGGGGACATCGATGGGCTTGGAAAGGCCGCCGTCCGTCGGATGGGACGTTAATCCGTGGCCCCGTGTGCGGGAGAGCCATACCCTGTGCACGTTAAAGAACACGCTGGATGGCCTTGACGGGAGACTACCATCTGTCTCCCAACAGCTGTTCCAGTGGGTCCCCTCCCCCATGTCATCCTCCCCCACCTTCTCTGAGTCTTCGGGGTCCTTGTGACCTGGCCATTTAGCCCATGGTGTGCAAAAAACTGCCGCTCAGAGGTAAAACAACCCAACTCCATACACTAGGGATATGGTGCCAGTGAGTTCCATCACCTATTGAGTTCCGTCACCTCTGTCACGGATCATCGCTCTCCAAAGATGAATCTCTTTTCGAAGTCAATCGACCAGCCTTTTTATCCGCATCGCATTTGACTTTGCTTTTCACCATGCTTTTACGACTTTTAATGACTCCGTAGTGACCTAGAAGTAAGAAATTTCCCTAAAATGGGATGTTTCATGTACTTCGAGCAGGATGTACAGTTCGCAATAATTTGGATAGACAAGAGTATCGTTACAAAAGCTTTTGGGTTGTGTTGTTTTACCGCTGAGCGATACTTTTTTTGCACACCATGGGCTAAATGGCCAAGTCACATGGACCCCGAAGGCTCAGAGAATATTGGGGGAAGGGACCCACTGAACAGCTGTTGAGAGACAGATTGTAGCCTCCCGTCAAGGACCATCCAGCGTGTTCTTTAACGTGCACAGTATATGGCTCTCCCGCACACGGGGCCACGGCTTAACGTCCCATCCGATGGACGGCAGCATTGCCAAGCCCATCGGTGTCCCCTACTGACCGTGGACAGGGCGGGGAATTTTGCGGAGATAAATCTCAACGCTGACTCAGCTGGGACTCGAACCTGGGAACTACAGATTACGAGCCTGGCGCGCCACTGACTGAGCCACCCCCTCGCCACATTACAAAAGAGGTATAGCGAAAAGAATATAAGTCTAAATCTTAGTTTTTTGTATTACGGCAGTATATATCAATTTATTGTTTAACAAGTTGTCTATATATATATCTATAAAGTTTGCAATGTTTTCTAATTAAATGCTTCTTGACTTTTCAGAAGAAAGTGACTTTCACAGGAGTCACTGAAGTCCGTCTTTATGTAAGTTTATTTCGATGATTATTTTAAAATACTTTGGAAAATGATAGTGCTGCTAAAATTGTGAAGATCTTTAAGATAGGATTACTAGAGTAGAGACTTTTAGAACAGTAGGGATCTTTAGAATAGTAAATCAAGTATTCCCAAATTGTTGCATGCGGTAACCCAATTTCATTTCTGTTAAACTTTCTTACTTTAAATATTAATAGAAATTTTATGTGTTATCCACAAAATATTAACTATTAATGTTGAGAGTCTGCATTTTATTCACTCATTTTTTTAAAAGTAAAAGTTTCTGAACTCCTGATATTGGTATCTTAATAATTATATGAACAAAGATCTGTCAGCCACTGATAACGAAAAATATTTTTCTAAGAATTGAACTTTTAAAAATATAATATTGTTATTAATATAATTTTAATATCTAAAGGTAAATGCAATAGTTTCACTTGATGTGATTAGAATAACCACTGCAATCACTTACAACTATGTTCCGTTTATAGGACGTGTGGAAGGCTCCAAAAAAGTCCTCCTTCCTCGCCTATAGTGAGTACCTATTTATACTGCTTTCGTTGTGATATCGTTTCGTCTTTGTCGTTGTTTGCGATTGTTATTTTTGTCACCGTCGTTCATGTTTTAATCATACATTTTCCCCACCAACTTGGCTCAGTTGATTATTCTTTCGTATTTTAAATTTACTTTGCTTTCTTTTAAATATCTTTTATAACTACTAATAATTATTGTTGTATAATAACAAATGGTTGGATTGTTTTATCTCTGAGCGGCCCAATATGGGCTAAATGACCAGGCCACAAAGACCCGAGGGCTCGGAGTAAATTGGGGGGAAGGGACACACTGTACAGCTGTTGGGAGCCAGATGGTAGCCTCCAGTCAAGGCCATCCAGCGTGTTTTTAACGTTCGTAGGGTCTGGCTCTCCCGCACACGGGGCCACGGCTAACGACGGACAAACGATGCCTTTACAAGCCCATCGGTATATGTGATGACCCTCCTGACCGAGGGTAGGGTGAGGAGTTTTGCAGAGATAAATCTCAAAGCTGGCCTAGACGGGACTCGACCCTGAGAACTGCACATTACGAGTCTGGAGCGCTACCGACTGAGCCATCCCTGCCCCCTAGAATAACGGTGGCTTCTAAATGTAAATATATAGTCATTAATATGAATCCCAGTGTCGTAAACACAAAATTTGGGGTAGGAGGTTAAACGCAATTTTGTGCAGTAGTGAACAAATGTCTTTTTCTACACTTAAATATCTGTTTCATCCATCAACATAGCCCTATGTGATGTTCGGTCGATTAATCTCTTTTGCTTTGCTGAAGTATTTGTGCGTTGAGATCTTGTCTCTACCACATATTATATAACTTAAAATTCACATATTTTTTAACATTTTATTAGAAGAAAACAGATCAGGAACTACGGGGGAGGGGGCATGACCACCTTCCCCTGTAGCTTTGCCTTTGGTGGCTTCTGAATCTGCCCCTGTGGGCTCGGTAGAAATTTCTAAACAAACGTGGCATGTTGCAGAAAATGGTTGGCCACCGTGGTTGCCATCATGATACTCAAGATCATCTGTTTCTGCTCATCATACTTATTGTTTCAAACAACATTGAGATTTGAATTTTGTCCTCAAACAAATTTAAGTGTTTTAAAATTTCAATGACGTATATTCTAAGGAATGTAAAAGAAAAAGTTATAGCTGGATACATTTTTGCATATATAAATCTTGCGACGTCATAATTTCTCTTTTAACCGAGATCGATATCCAAAACTTGAACCCGAACTTATTTCTAATACAGACGTTAAAGTTATTAGAGAGAGCAAAATTATCATCATAGTTTCCCTAAACACTGGTCAGCCGTAGCCAAAAATATTTATTAAAGTATAATCCTGTTAACCTCTAAGATCTATAAAAAAAACACGAAATTGTAGCCAGAAAATTTTTATCTTTCTTACAGCAGAAAAAATGAATGGACTTTAAAACTTTCTCTAGATATTCAGCCATGTTATGTACTAAATGAAAGGGAATTTTATTTTGAATGACAATGAATATTAAAATAAAAATTAAACCAAGTTAGGCCTAATGTTTAATAAAAAAAATGTTTAATTGGCTTTAGATACTTAATGGGTTTAAGAAATGGGATTTTTATATATTTATTAACCAATTTGTTCTGGTTTCTCGAGTACTTCAGTTTTCTAAAATATGTATATGTTACCGCTAAAGCTCGAAAGCCGTTAATGTGCACATTACCTAGCTAATCTGCAGATTAACTGATTTGTTCCGTTAACGTGCGGAATCAAGAGTTTTCCGCATTTTACCTAGGTAATGTGCACATTAACGGCTTCCGTATCGTTAAAGTTCAAAAGTTTGTTTCTCTCATAGTGGTGAATCTCTTGAATATGAATCTTCGTGTCACGTGATTCACTCGTCCGCATTATAAAAAACGCCCCGGATGAGCGGAGGCCAAGTGAGAACGAATCGGTAAAGTGATTCATTCTTGATAACGAATCACTAAAATGATTCGTTCTCACTTGGCCTGCTCATTTTGGGGGCATTTTTTATAATTCGGACGACTGATTCATGTTGACAGAGGGATGACCCTGGTTTCAACTCTACTCTCGGACACTAGATAAATAACATTATGTTAATTTAAGCGTACAGAAACGTTCCTGTTGTTCCAGCAAAGATCTTATTTTCACTTTAACGAGTGCCTAGTAGGTAATGTGCAGATTATCCAGGTAATTTGCAGATTACCTAGGTAATTTGAGAAATGAAACAATTTTCCGCACATTAACGGATCACCCTAGTTAATCTGCACAATACCTATATAATCGGTAGAATAACTGATTTCTGCACTTTAGCGGTAACATATATAATAAATGACACTTGCAAAGTTGCAATACATTTGGCATTTAAATCATTAGGATCAACTCTCGTGGAACTTCTCTTATAATGGAAGAGAACGGAAAGGAGGGAACGTAATTTGAAAAATCCCATGATTCCGTACTTCAGAAGTGATTTATTATTATTTATATATATATATAATAATAATATATATAATAATAATATATATAATATTATATATTATTATTCAGGGTGATTCAGAATTCATCATCAATATTTAGTGGGGAGGAAGGGAATAAGAAAAGAAAGAGATTTCACATAGGAAAGTATGGGGGCAGACGAACGCATGGTGGTGTAGAGGGCGCTGTGTGTACACACCTCTCATATAGAAGCACAGCTGTTTGACGCGTGCAGTCAATTGTCATTCGACAAGGTGAATTTGTAGAAGTAACATGAACCGGTATACGTGGAATGAATGTGCAGATATGCATGTAACTTACGGTGCGGCAGGAGAAAGATGTCTTCGAGCCAGGCAATTGTATGCAGCGCGCTTCCCAAACCGCCGTGTGATACAGCATCAAATGTTTTCACGTATTCATCGCCAACTGCGTGAAACAGGATCGTTTGCTGCTAGTAATGTTAATCGAGGGAGGCGCAGATCTGCACGGACAGTAGCAGTAGAGGAAGCTGTCCTACAGGAAATCGAGGAACAACCTGGTGCTAGCACACGAGGTATGGCTAGGCAGTTTGGAATTTCGCAAGCAACAGCGTGGCGGATATTACACGATGAAGGGTTACATCCGTTTCATCTGCAAAGAGTGCAATTATTGGCAGCAGACGACCATCCCAAGCGTGTTATTTTTTGTCAGTGGTTCATGCAGAGAACAGCCGTTGATCCCAATTTCCCAACGTATGTTCTTTTCACCGATGAGGCGTTGTTCACTCGAGAGGGTGTCTTCAACACACACAATTGGCATGTGTGGGCTCATCAGAACCCACACGGTACAAGACCTGGAGCTGCGCAACAACGTTTTGCTGTCAATGTGTGGACTGGGATTGTCGGTAACTGTTTGTTGGGCCCGTATTTACTACCATCCCGTTTGGACGGTGCCAAGTACCTAACATTTCTTCAGACTGTGTTACCGGATCTTCTGAACGAGGTTCCTGATGGTAGTCTCCGGCGAATGTGGTTCCAGCATGACGGCGCTCCTGCACATTTCGCAAATGCTGTGCGTGCTTACCTACGCAGACAGTTTGGTGGTCAATGGATTGGTCGCAGTGGACCGGTTTCTTGGCCACCACGTTCACCGGATTTATCTCCAATCGATTTCTTTGTATGGGGTGCTATGAAAAACATGGTGTACGAGACCCCTGTTGATAGTGCTATGGATCTTGTAGCACGCATATCAGTTGCTGCCTCAAACATCCGGGAAATGCCAGGCATCTTCCACAGGGTCCGGCTGTCCATGCAACGCCGTTGTGAGTCATGCATTCTAGCACATGGTCGGCAGTTCGAGCACCTCTTGTAAGTCTGTACAACCAATGCAAAGAAATGTTACATGTAAGATAATAAATGTTTTTTCCTTACCACTTCCTTCTTATGTGTTCTTTCCATCATTGAACTGGGGTCATTTTGCCCTACTACATGGCATATGCGCCCATGCTTTCCTATGTGAAATCTACTTCGTTTCTTATTACCTACCTCCCCACCAAATATTGATGATGAATTCTGAATCACCCTGTATATAATAAATGACACTTGCAAAGTTGCAATACATTTGGCATTTAAATCATTAGGATCAACTCTCGTGGAACTTCTCTTATAATGGAAGAGAACGGAAAGGAGGGAACGTAATTTGAAAAATCCCATGATTCCGTACTTCAGAAACTTTCATTTAGCATTAGGCTATGTAATAGTTTAAGCTTTTCCCGTTTCTTAATAAGTTCTTTTCCTGGTATATTGGAGACAAATCCCTACAATGTTTATGATGTAAAGTAACTAACTACACTGGCGGAAATTGAAAAAAGAACACCATAAACAATTGAAGCGTAATCTACGAGATTCATTTAGTAGAAACAACTTGTTGAGAACGGATAGTGATCACACGTGTGAAGTGATTCAATGTTTATTTTACCTTTTCACGAGTATTACATTTTGCAGAAGGCACATTTTAATAAGGTGTTGAACCTCCTCGAGCAGCAATACAAGCTTCCAATCTGGCATGCAATCTGGCGTGCAAATGCTGGATATCACGCTGGGGGATACCATCCCATGCACTTTCAACTTGGACGTGCAATTCTGCGATGGTCGTTGCCTGCCGCGGTCAGCGGAAGAGTCTTTGTCCGATCCAGTCCCAGACATGCTCGATTGGAGACGAGTCTGGAGAGTGTGCTGGCCAAGGGAGTTGGTGGGGCGGAGTGAGTGTGGGCGTTATCCTGCTGGAATATCGCATTTGAGATTACACTGAAATATGGCAAGACGACCGGTTGTACGATGTCGCTGATGTACGTAATGCTACTCAGTGTATACCCTGTACAAACACCAGCCACGTATGAGAATGATAACTAATCGCTCTCTATATCAAGATGCCCGGCATCGGCCCTGTGCGTCGCTGTGGATGAACGATGGAAGAAGCCGCTCACCTTGTCGCCTTCGGATGCATAAACCACCATCAGAGCTACTAAGCAGAATCGGCTTTCATCACTGAAGACCACAGACTGCCATTCTTCCTTCCAGTGACCTCGTTCTTGACACCACTGCAAACGTGCTCGACACTGACGAGTGGTGACCGTGCCAGCGGCACGCGTGCCCGTAGTCCTGCTTCCAAAAGATGATTGCGTATCATTCTTGTAGACACTCTTGGTAAGACAGAGGATGGAATTTGTGATGCCGTAGCCGTCCGCTCTGCCACAGCCTCCCTCCTGATACACCGATCCTCTCGTGCGTTCATAACTCTGCGTTGCCCGGAACCACGTCTGCGAGGGTGCGAATGCTCGTCTGACCATCGACGCTACCATCATACCACTTCTGATACCCCTCGTCCAACGCGGTGTGCAATTTCACGAAAAGACCAACCTGCTTCCCTAAGACCCACTATATGACCTCGCTCAAACTGCGCTAATGAACAAACGTTGTGCGTCTGCGTCGTCCAGGCATGGTAGCTTCTTCAAAGAGCACTGAACAACATGACACAAGACGAATAACTTCTTTCTTCACACCCTAGTCCTTAAATACGCGCTGCCGATATTTGCATGTTGTCGTCCTTAGTGACGTCATTACTTCATCAAATGACTTTCAATCCTGGCTCACTGTTTCTGCTGCCCTTAACTATTAACGTATTATATTATGACGTTCCTAAAGAAATACCTTCTGGGTGTTCATTTTTCAATTTCCGCCAGTGGATATGCAGAATTTGGTGGTCGTTTAGGAGGAATTGCTCTCCCTGTTTTTGTGAGGGGGGGCAAGGAAGAAAGTTTAAGGACTAAACATTTACGCTGTTCTTAGGTACTATAAGAGAAAACCGTATGTGGACAACTTTTATGAGGAAAGAAAAAAAGTTTAGCGGTTAACCTACGATGAACGTCTCAGTTGACAGTCGTCCCCTTGCCCATTGACTCATGTCATCTTTAATGTTCATTAAAATATTCATGCATAAAAGTCATATGAAAGCATAAAAGTCATATGAAGAATTAACTTATATATATTATATATAAGTTAATTCTTCATATGACTTTTATGCAGAATGAGCTGTTTCAGACAGAAATTGTAAGAGAACAATTGAAGATGCGCCGTAGAACACTTAACAGATCGTCCCGTTCTTATTGAATTCTTAAATTTCAAATATAGATATTTCTTATTCATATTTCGCAACCAATAAACATTGTAAAGTTGCATTTTCCTTTTTTTTTTCAGACACCATAATGGCAGAAGAGCCTGCCAAAAGGCGAGGGGTCAAACGGCGTAGCTGGAAACCGAAAAAATCTTGGAAAAGCCGTTTGACCAATTGGATAGGAGGCACATTCTGCAGCCTCTGCTGCCTCTGCCAATGAGAATGGCAGAGAACCAGACACTACAGGCAGGGATAACCACTACAAAAGGTATTTTTAACATCTTTGTTTTGTAGTTAAAATCGTTATTTTCCTAAATAGTGATTTAATCTTTTAAAGAGAAGTAACTGAAATTGCATATTTATCGCATCGCAATTAGATTTTGCACAGGTGTTTTACATTGTATTTTTAAATTCTATAAGATTTTTTTCCCTTGTAATGGGTAGAATTTAATGAACTGTATTTATGTTATCGTAGTTCATTCCCATACACGAGAAATCGGGATTTCTTTTTTGTAGTCAAAGCGAAATCCTTATTTTCATAGCGCTATATTTGGTTTTAAACACAGTGAAGTATTTGTTAAAACCAATGCAAAAACAATCGATATTTTATATATTTGCTGCAACAAGGAAGTTTACATTTCGCCTTTTTAATAATGAGAGATTTAAAAGCACCTACCTAGAAGAATTTTCTTCAGTTGAAATATTGCGACATCCCCTAGTTGAAAGCCATTGATATAAACTGTTCAAATGCAAAAATGCTATTTCGATGAAGCTGGTGTTTGGGAATTATTGATGCTCGCCAAGTCCGTCTTTGGACACCTCGCTGCTCTCCTCCCAAAATGGTTGAAGGTCTGATGCAGCATTATAGAATATAGGAAAGGCTATATGAAAGTGAAACGTAATAGATACATACATATAAGGATAGGATACTTTATTCGAAATAACATTTGATGCGAGTTAAGAAAGCGGCATGCTACAGTAATCTTTCGCCAACTGTGGAGGTTACGTTCCTGAAAGTATCGCATTTGGCAACACTAAGGTGCAATAGAAAACCATGAAGAGTTAGGGGAACAACGATAAACATGCCATAAAAAGACTAAAAAGACAAACGCAAATTTTGTTTTTCATTTATACAACATGAACACGCTAATAAAGTTTGGCCATACAATAAGTTAAACAAATAGGAATCAGTTTATATATAAGGCTATACATACATGAAATATCGACTATCCTCCTTTGGCAGCATCTTCATTTGATACGGTGACGTTTAAGAATCTGACTTTTATCTGTCATCTGATTTTCTTGTGTGAGGACATCAAGAGATTAATCTCTGTGCACATTCCAACTACCTACGGAGACAAAATGGTTGGTGGTATGTTTAAAGAAATTATATCTATTGAGAGAGGAAATGTCTACAATATCAAACAGCCCCCTAATCGCAAGAATAGGGCAAAGAACTGTTCCGCTGCTACTAAAGGCTAAAGCCATTTACACTGGAAGACTTCCACCAATGTAGGTTTGGCGATGCCCATAGAAGCAAGAGTTCAATTGGCACGCGATATCAAAACTCGACCTCGAATAATTGGAAGAAGGTCATATGGTTCGATGAATTTCGTTTTCTTTTGCACCATATGGACGGCTGGTACAGTCGCTCAAAAATATTCGAACACTATGGTTGATTACAGAATTCAGAAAAAATATCTGGCAACGATTATTTTAGGAGTAAGTGATTTGGCAACCTTCTGTACACGAAGGTTGCCAGATCACTCACTGTAATCAACCATAGTGTTCTAAAATTTTTTTGAGCGACTGTACGTGTGCATCGTTTACCCGGGGAAGTGTTGACACCAGGATGCACTGTGGGACGAAAACAAGCCGGTGGAGGAAGTGTAATGTTTTGGGCAATGTTTTGCCGGGAAACCCTAGTTCCAGTCATTCATGTGCAGGAAACTATGACATCTACCACCTACCTATGACATTGCTGCCCAGGTACATCCTTTCATGGCAACAATATACCCTTCTAGTAGTGCCTTCTTTCAACAGCTAATGCGCCATGCCACCACTGTCCGGATTGTTTGAAAATGGTTTGCGGAACATGAGGAAGACTTCCAGGTATTGCCCTGACCTCCAAATTCCCCAGACACCAATCCAATCGAGCATCTGTGGTTTGTGTTGGAACAGCATATCCGATCTGCGGCGGCGCAACCACGTAACTTACAAGAGTTAAAGGATTTGCTGGTAATGTGTTGGTATCAGATACCACAAGACACCTTTAGAAATCTTGTAGCGTCCATGCGTCGCCGGGTAAGAGCTGTTTTTGCGGCACGTGGAGGACCAACATCATATTTGGCAGGTGTTCATAATGTTTTCACTCTTCGGCGTAAATAACAGGAATCTCATTCACTTTCATTTCATTTTTATATGCTTTCATTAAAATATCCAGAAGTTTTGCCAAGTTGGATTCATGCGACCAATGAGAGACTGGGAGCCCTCTAACTTCAATAAGCTGTGTAGTGCTCATTTCACAAAGGCCAAGAGTATGGTGCCCATTATTAAAAGAGCATTCACAAATATTTTGTATCAAGGAGAACTAATGCTGGATTTAAATGCAGTATTTCAAATAGTACAGTTTAGTAAAACGATCACCAATATCAGTTAATTAATGAAAGACAAAGAAAAAATGCTATTAGCAGGATTTTCAACTGTAACTGTCCTGGTGGTCAACTACATAGTGTGCTCGTCTACTAATAAAAAGGATCCTCTTTTCAAGCCCCGTATAAGGAATGGATATTTTCTTTCTTGTGTTGTCCTTCAGTTCATAAGTCTTCTCTATGGTTATTAATCTGCTATCTTTTGTTGATCTTTGTGGCAAGCAGCTGATTCAGAGATAATTTATTTATTGTTCATCACTTTTCTCAATACGAATTTGCAATCTCTTTTGCACATTCAGTAAATTCAGACTTTTAATTTGACGATTGGCATACCGTAATGATTAAAAAATTGCAACGTTAAATAAAAATAATTATACTCACTCAGGGCCGCATCAAGTGGGCGGGTGGGGGGTAAGAGGACCCTCACCCCCCCTTTGGAGAATGCTAATAATGGTAATAGAGGAAAAAATTGTTACACCTCTTTACGTATATTTCAAGCATTTTGCAAATTGTTTTTAAAGAGCTTTAAAATGTAAGGGTAAAAAAGTAAAAATGTAAATCTTTTTTTTTTTACAGGTTGTCCCGAGTCGCCGAGGCATTCCTCTCTATGAAGGAACAGTTTCGCTGTCGGCTTAGTGTCATCAATCAATAATGACATTTAATGGAGCCTTCTCCCTCTTTTTCCTTCCACATTAGCTCCTATGTGTCGAGGGGTTTTCTCCTGGGTCAGAGCAAAACACTCTGACATATCAGTAATGGAGCCTTTCCCTCTTTTTCCTTCCACATTAACTGCCTATGTGTGGAGGGGTTTTCTCCTGGGTTAGAGCAAAACACTCTGACATGGATGGTGCCTTGACGTGGCGTCAGAGCTTTTCACTAAACCATCCGGCAGGTAACTGTTGCAGTGAGAGCTGTAATCATAAAATAATTCTACTATGAGTGAGCATATAGTCGAAGGGAGACACCAACCGGCAATTCTTCCCTAAATTATAGTATGGGGGGGAAAAAGGGACCGGAACTAAGAGGCTTTCGCCAAATTGAACAGTTCATGCTGCAAGAATCGTTACCTCGCCTTGGACCGGAAGACAACTTGGATAGACGACAGCTATCAGCGTCAGCTGTTGCAGAGCATCACCTCGGTCGAAAGTCTGGGCGAGACTAGTTAAGCTTAGTTTTATTGCCTGTTTTGATTTTCTCTCAGTGCTATTGTGTATTATGTATTATACGAGGAGGGAATGAAAATGCTGGATCAGACCAGTGACGATGCAAACACGGAAAAGGACACACAATGCTCGACTCCATTACCTGACACAGACATGGAGGAGGAAGTGAATGCTAACGGAGAGGAGGAAGATTGCCCTTGGAGTGAAGACGGGGATGATGCGACTTTTGCGACTCGACTACCTGCATCGAGAGTGCAGTCTGTGAGAGTGAGTACGTCTGGGGAGATGAATGGGTATCATATGAAGCAGATGGAGATGCTGCTTAGGAGGGAAGAGAGAGAAGATAGAATTAGGGAGCAAGAAAGGAAAGATAAGATTAGGAAAGAAGAATTAGACCGAGCTCATGAATTGGAGCTAGCTAAATTGAGGCTCAGGAGGGACAGCTCAGCCTCGGGCGACGATATGACAGCCTTGGCTATGGAAGGAGCCGACCCCAAAATTCGGGAATTGGATAAGCTGCGTAGGTATTCCCAGCTACTAAAGCGTACATTGGGCAACGCTCCACAATAGGTTGGCGAGATGCCTTTGTTTTTCCAGCAAGTGGAAGCAGTTTATGAGACTAATTATTTCCCTGCCTCCATAAGAGGGGAACTGTTAGCACCACTATTAGGCGAGAAATTCCGGCCGGTTATCGTTCAGCTACCGCCAGCAGAGGCAGGAGATTATGAGCAGCTGAAAAAGATAATTTTACGTCAGTGTCGATTGACAGCCACAGAGTATCACCGGCGTTTCGAAGAAGCAAAAAAGGTGGACAGCGAAAGCTGGACGGAATTTTCGGCTAGAATTTCTGCTGTGCTTTCTCATTACTTGGAGAGTAGAAAAATTAAATATCTGGAGGAGTGTAAGAATCTCATGGTGTCTGATAAGATCAAACGGAAAGTACCAGCAGCTACGAGACAATTTGTATTGCAGAGAGAAGCTGATGGAAGGATGAAGCCTCCAGAATTGGCAGATGTAGTGGAGCTGCATTTAGATAGCCGTCGGGAGTCAGGAGTTGGTGGAACCAGGTGGAAAGGCAGAGCGCAAGAAATGACAAACCATGAATCGAAGGTGAATGAGAGGAGATATGATCCCCCAATGAAAAGATACCGTGGGAATGTCCGCCCTCTGTCTTCAGTGTTTCTCTTGCTGTGATACGAATTGGACGCGTTTCGCGCGAACTCTACGTGCACGATTACGATTCTACGATCGACGAAAATTAAGATTGTTTTGTTATACGTTTTCTAAACCCTTAAAAATACTATGGCGTCCAAACGAAGTAAATCTGATTCTCCTGCACCTAGTAAGAAATGGAAAACGATATCTTTGGAATGTAAACTTAACATTATCAAGGATTTTGATAGCAGAATGAAAATTTGTGAATCGGCAATGAAGTTTGAGCTACCGGAATCCACAGTAAGAACAATCATAAAAGATAAAGAAAGAATTCTCGATGCGGTGAAAAATGCTCAATCCTTGAACTCAAGCATAATTCGTAAACGTCATGGTATTATTGCTGAGATGGAAACAATGCTGAAATTATGGTGTGATAATCAAGTAAAAGTGAAGAATTGTCCAGTCGATCAGAACACTGTGTGCTATCAAGCTAAGCTGATTTTTGAGAGGTTCAAAGAAGAAGCTGGGGAGGCGGGCGAAGATGAAAACTTTGTAGCTAGTAACGGTTGGTTCAACCGATTTAAAACTCTCTCTAATTGACACAGCATCGCGGAGAGTGGAGAGGCGGCAAGTGCCGATAAAGAAGCTGCGTCTTCTTTTCCTGAGACACTCAAGGCTATGATAGAAGAAGGTGACTATAGCAGTGAAACCGTATTTAACGTGTATGAGACTGGCCTGTTCTGGAAGAAGATACCTAAAAGAAAAAAACTTTCCAGGCTTTAAGGTTTCTAAAGACCAATTGACAGTGATGGTTGGCGGCAATGCAGCTGGTGACTGCAAGTTAAAACCCCTCTTAATTTATCACTCCGAAAACCCAAGAGCCTTAAACAATATATCTAAAATTAGCTTATCAGTGATTTGGAAGTCAAATCATAAAGCTTGGGTGACAGCTTTCGTTTCTGAGGACTGGTTTGGTCACCACTTCATACCCGAAGTCGAACGTTATTGCAAGTCTAAACAGATTCCATTTAAAGTGATGCTTCTTATTGACAATGCACCCGGTCACCCTCCTGTCACCCTAATTGATTTCGACCCACGTGTGAAAGTTGTGTTTTTGCCTCCAAACACAACCAGCTTGCTTCAACCGATGGACCAGGGAGTCATCAAAACATTGAAGGCTTACTGCACGATAGCGTTCGTTTGCACATCTGAATGAAGCTATGAGGCAAAACAGTGAGATATCTGTTAAAGACTTTTGGAAACAATTCAATGTTTTAGATGCCGTAAGAATCATTGGAAAATCTTGGGATGAAATTTCCCAAAAAACATTGAATGGTGTCTGGAAGAAACTTTGTCCATTTGTTTTCAAAAACGAGACGGAAACAACACCAGAAACTGATCATGTCGCTCATGTGATAGAAGAAGTTGTTAATCTTGCCAGGCAACTAGATTTCGAAGTCAATGGTGATAATGTCAATGAGGTGTTGGATTCACATAGTCAGGAGCTGACAATCGATTAGGTCATAGAGATGCGTGAGCAAAACGTCACTGAAGTATCCGACACTTCAGACCCAGTTCCACCAGAAAAGCACATGACAATTACAAGCTTGACAGAAGGTCTCAGCTCAATTGAAAAGGGCTTAAAAATTTTAGAAAACATAGACTCCAACGAAGAACGCGTTATAGCTACAGAGCAAGGAATAAAAAAAAATAATTGGCTTGCTACGAAGAAATTCTGCGTGAAAAAAAGAAGGCATTGTGTCGTCAGACGAATTTGTTAGATATCATGAAGCCATCGACATCAAAATAACTTTTTTACGTAACTCATTTATTTTTTAATATTTTGTATTAATATGTATAAAGAACTGCAATTTTATTAAATACTTTTCTTCTAAACTAGTGTTTTTTAGTCCTTGGTCCAAATTTCCTTATAGTCCTTGTCCCAACAAAATTTATATGTATTTATATGCAAAGTTGTACCCCGACTTACGCGAATTCGACTTAAGCGATTTTCGTCGGACCCACCTATCGCGTAACTTCGGGGTATTACTGTATTTAAATATAAAATTAGTATTCACATTACTTAGCACAATTATCAGTATGTAATAATAGCCGTCCACATAACAAAGATTTAATTCTACGTCTTTGTTCTTCCAAATTCTCTGTGTTAATGATCAATTTACCTTCGCGAGTTTCTGCGTAAATTGGCGCCTAGGAGGGTTGAGTGGGACTAAGGGGCGTAGTTATGGGGGAGATGATGGGGAGGCTCCCCCTCCAAAGTAACTCTGTGATGGCAAAATTCGAAGTGACTTCGTAAAATCTAGGGGAGTTGTGAAAATTTGTAATCTTTTTTTTTTGGTAAAATTGAGGGAGTTGTCAAAATCGAGGCAACTTGACAAATCTAGGGCGGTTTGGAAAGTGGCGAGACGGCAAAATCTAGAGCAGTTGGCGAAATTCGAAGCCACTTAGTAAAATACAGGTGAGATGGCAAAATAGGGACAAGTTGGCAAAATCTTGGGGAGTTGGCAAAATGCGGAGTGACTTGGCAAAATCTTGGGAACTGACAAAATTCGGAGCGACTTGAGAAAATTGTGGGGGGTTGGCAAAATTCAGGTGAGATGTAAAAATTACAATCTTTTTTATGTAAAATTATGGCGTGTTGGCAAAATCGAGGCAACTTCGCAATATCTAGGAGAGTTGGCAAAATTCAGAATGACTTTGCAAAAATCAAGTGAGATGTAAACTCTGGGATTTTTTTCTGCAAAATTGTGGCGAATTGGCATATCGAGGAAACAGGGCAAAATCTAGGGGAGTTGGCAAAATTCGATGCCACTTGGTAAAAATATAGGCGAGTTGTGAAAATTGGGATTTGCTTTGTGAAATTAAGGAGAGTTGACCAAATTGTGAAAACTTGGCAAAATCTTGAGAAGTTTGAAAAATATGAAGTGGGTTGGGTTGTTTTATCTCTGAGCGGCACTTTTATCCACACAATGAGCTAAATGACCATGTCACAAGGACCCTGAAGGCTCAGAGAAGGTTGGGAGAGGGGACCTACTGGAACAGCTGTTAAGAGACAGATGGCAGCCTCCCGTCAAGGCCATCCAACGTGTTCTTTAACGTGCAGAGGGTATGGCTCCCCCGCACACGTGACCACGGCTTAACGTCCATCCGACGATCAGCGGCCTTTTCAAGCCCATCGGTGTCCCCTACTGATCATAGACAGGGCGGGGAATTTTGCGGAGATAAATCTCAACGCTGACCCAGCTGGTAATTTGAAGTGACTTGCCAAATTTAGGAGACATATAAAGATTGGGATTGGTTTTGTGAAATTAAGGAGAGTTGGGCAAATCAACAAAAATTGTGAAAATTCATGCTAGAATTCAGACGAGACGTAAATATTGGGATTATTTCTGTGAAATTATGGCTAGTTGGCAAAATTGGAAATCAAATGGTCAATTGGAAGTCTATGCATCATCACATAGAACCGCCAGGCCTAGCACCTAATGTCCGACCCTGCCTTCTCGTGGTGCAGACCGTTAGTACCTTTCGAAAGAGATATTCTCTTGCGGTAGTGAACGGAAAACATGGGCTGCCCGATTAGTGTAGCCTACTGATCTCGACAACTATGGCTATTTTTTCTTTTTTTTCTACCCTGCTGAGGAGTGGTCAACCACACAGGGTCCTATTGCTGACCATACTTTTTTTGAAAATACCACCTTTTTTGAAAATAGGGATAATAATAGCTCTGGTAAAATCCTTAGGAACCATGCCTTTATTATAAATGATATTCAAAATTTCAGTCATCCAAGAGGTAACCGAAACATTCCCAGCTATAAGCATTTTTGTAGTAATTTCATCTATCCCTGGGGATTTATGAAGTTTAAGTTAAGAAATAGCCAAAATAACATCAGATTGTGTTATAGGGCCAACATTAAAGCCACCAATGCATCTGTCATCATTGCAAACAATGAGAATAGAACTAACTACATTGTTTAGAACATCACTGAAATGCTCAGCCCACCTAGCCATGACAGAATCCTCACCTTCTATAACCTTACCTTTTTTATCCTTCAATCCCTGTACACCTGTTCGTTTTTTACCACACAAAACATTAACTATCGGATCTGTTCTCTGCTGTTTTGCTGTCTAACTGCTTCCTCGGCTTTGTCAGCCAAGCCATCAAGCCAAAAATTCTTATCAGCAGCTAACTGATCCTTTATACGTTTTTTAAGTTATCTGTAGTGCTTTCTATTAGGACTAGTAGGGTATTGATTAAGGGCATTCCTGCAGTTCTTTCTTTCTGAAATACGATCAAGTGCCTTATCGCTCAAATAATTCTGTCTCCTCTGCTCCTTTTTTCCTAAAAGAGTACTGTTAGTGTCCAAAAAAGCCTGTTTAAAATGATCCCATTCTTCCTCAACTTCAGTAGTAAGCATACCATGACAGTCATAATGACTAAGTAACCTATCAAGGTAATCTTTGATTATAACTGGGTCTTTCAGAGCGTCAGTATTAAAAGCAAATTTTTTAACCCTAGCACAACACTTTTTAAGTTTAAGTTGCAAGACACTTTTAACAAGGCAATGGTCAGATCCATTTTCAGCTCTCCTATATGCCCTGGTATTTCTAACAGAACTAGCTCATTTGCTGTTAATTAATATGTAATCAATCATATTCTTATGCAGCGCATCAGATGAAACCCATGTGTACTTATGTATGTCACGGTGTTTGTAATAAGTGCTAGTTATTCTGAATCCATTGAGTTTACTTACCTGTAGAAGACGTTGCCCATTGCCATTGCAGCTACCAATACCAAAAGAGCCTATTACTCCTCCCCAAAGGTCAGAGTCAGTACCAACTTTGGCGTTGAAGTCAACTAGAACAAGGGTAATATCTCCTTTCTTGACAGAATTCAAAATATCCTTAAGTTGTCCCTAAAACCTATTCTTCTCATCTTCATCGGCATCCTCAGTGGGGGCATAACAGCAGATAACATTCAAATCTTTAACGCTTGTCTGAAATTTTGCTATAAGAAATCTTTCATTAATGCACTCATATCCAAGAAGAACATCACTAGCGTGTCTGCTGAGAAGCAGACCCACGCCTTGGTGATGCTTACTGTCGTCCCTCCCCGAAAAGAGAACTTTAAGATTATTTTTAAGAATCTGACCATTATCTGTCCATCTGGTCTCTTGCAAGCAGAGAATATCTAAATTATAACTGTGGAATTCTTGTGTGAGGACATCAAGAGAAAAAGCTCTGCGCAGAGTCCTCACATTCCAACTACCTATGGAGAGAAAATGTAGGGTGGGATGTTTAAAGAAACTATGTTTATTGAGAGAGGGAATGCCTACAACATCAAACATCCCCCTAATCGCATACATGGAGCAAAGACCCGTTCCCTCACCACCAAATGCTGAATCCATCTACACTGGAAGACTTCCTCCAATGTAGAATTTGACGATGCCAATAGAAGCAAAGAGTTCAGGTGTCTGCGATGACCTCTGCTCAGGATTATCCACCAGCTGATAAACGTTTCCTGTGAATCTATTCACTTGGGGCTGTCAACACACAAACAGAAAACACAGCGGAAGATTTTCCCTCTACAGAAGCCCACCAGTGCATCAAAATCAGGATCCATAATCAAGCTTAGAGCCATAATTCTATTCAGGTTGGTATATATGGTCAGCAATAGGACCCTGTGTGGTTGACCACTCCTCAGCAGGGTAGAAAAAAAAAAGAAAAGTAGCCATAGTTGTCGAGATCAGTAGACTACACTATCGGGCAGCCCATGTCTTCCATTCACTACCGCAAGAGAATATCTCTTTCGAAAGGTACTAACGGTCTGCACCACGAGAAGGCAGGGTCGGACATTAGGTGCTAGGCCTGGCCGGTTCTATGTGATGATGCATAGACTTCCATTTGACCATTTGATTTCCAATTTTGCCAACTAGCCATAATTTCACAGAAATAATCCCAATATTTACGTCTCGTCTGAATTCTAGCATGAATTTTCACAATTTTTGTTGATTTGCCCAACTCTCCTTAATTTCACAAAACCAATCCCAATCTTTATATGTCTCCTAAATTTGGCAAGTCACTTCAAATTACCAGCTGGGTCAGCGTTGAGATTTATCTCCGCAAAATTCCCCGCCCTGTCTATGGTCAGTAGGGGACACCGATGGGCTTGAAAAGGCCGCTGATCGTCGGATGGACGTTAAGCCGTGGTCACGTGTGCGGGGGAGCCATACCCTCTGCACGTTAAAGAACACGTTGGATGGCCTTGACGGGAGGCTGCCATCTGTCTCTTAACAGCTGTTCCAGTAGGTCCCCTCCCCCAACCTTCTCTGAGCCTTCAGGGTCCTTGTGACATGGTCATTTAGCTCATTGTGTGGATAAAAGTGCCGCTCAGAGATAAAACAACCCAACCCACTTCATATTTTTCAAACTTCTCAAGATTTTGCCAAGTTCTCACAATTTGGTCAACTCTCCTTAATTTCACAAAGCAAATCCCAATTTTCACAACTCGCCTATATTTTTACCAAGTGGCATCGAATTTTGCCAACTCCCCTAGATTTTGCCCTGTTTCCTCGATTTGCCAATTCGCCACAATTTTGCAGAAAAAAATCCCAGAGTTTACATCTCACTTGATTTTTGCAAAGTCATTCTGAATTTTGCCAACTCTCCTAGATATTGCGAAGTTGCCTCGATTTTGCCAACACGCCATAATTTTACATAAAAAAGATTGTAATTTTTACATCTCACCTGAATTTTGCCAACCCCCCACAATTTTCTCAAGTCGCTCCGAATTTTGTCAGTTCCCAAGATTTTGCCAAGTCACTCCGCATTTTGCCAACTCCCCAAGATTTTGCCAACTTGTCCCTATTTTGCCATCTCACCTGTATTTTACTAAGTGGCTTCGAATTTCGCCAACTGCTCTAGATTTTGCCCTCTCGCCACTTTCCAAACCGCCCTAGATTTGTCAAGTTGCCTCGATTTTGACAACTCCCTCAATTTTACCAAAAAAAAAGATTACAAATTTTCACAACTCCCCTAGATTTTACGAAGTCACTTCGAATTTTGCCATCACAGAGTTACTTTGGAGGGGGAGCCTCCCCATCATCTCCCCCATAACTACGCCCCTTAGTCCCACTCAACCCTCCTATGCTCTTTTATGTCTTCCGTTACGTGTATACTGATATCATTTTTTGTTTTCGCCAAGAAGAATCATGAGCTAACTATGTTCATTTCGTGAAACACAAAGTAATATAAATTGCGTTTAATTTGGGTAAATATCAGAAGATAAATCGTTAAAAGGCTCTAAGAAGAAAGGTGGGTGGTGAACTCAGTCGCCAACCTAATAATCTGCAGTTCTTTGGTTCGAGTTCCAACTGTATCTTCGCTCACCTCTGTTAGACTTAAAAAGATAGCCGTCCATCAAATCTAATGTTGAGCCATGACCTAGGGGTGGGGTTGGGTTGCTTCTAAGCAACACTTTTTTTGCACAAAATGGGCCGAATGGTTAGGTCACAAGGACAAGCAAGACTTGGGGAAAGAAGACCCACTGGAGGGTGATAGGCGACTTATGGAAGTCTTCTATCAAGTTTATCCAGCATGTATCATATACATGGTATCGCTCTCATGCACACGTGGCCACAACGTAACTTCTTATCTGACGGATAGCAGCCTTTTCAGGCTAACGTTTCGTGTGAAGAAAAGCCGTACTAAGTGTACGTTAAAGAACATTCTGGATGACCTTGACCAAAGGCTTCCATTTGTCTCTCTACAGCTGTTTAGTAATATATCTACTTTAGTATTCTTATCTTTTGTGATTCAAGATAAGTGGCCAACAATAAGTCGTTACTAATTTGCATCTAGTCTGCAAATGGTAGCTAGATATTCATTGGAAGGAGATCCACCCACCAATCTACTGTGATGGTGCACAGAACAGCCAAGCTCCTAAAGTCTAACCCCCGCCTTCTCATGATATAGACCGTTAATACCATTCAAAAGAGATACTCTGTTGTGGAAAGGAACTGACGGACAGTGCTGCCAGATCAATCTGGTTACAAATCTGGACTTCTATGGCTACTTTTCTTTTTTCTGCCCTGATGAGGAGTAATCAGTCACACAGGGTCCTGGTACTGACCATATGTACCAACGTGAATGGAATAATGCCTCTGAGTTTGATTATGTATACCGAATTTGTTGCTGGTTGGATTCGGTTGAGGAAAAAATCTTCCCTGTTTTCTGTTTGTCGGTTGGCAGCCCCAAGGTAATATATTCACAGTGGATGTTTTATCAACTGGTAAATATTCCTGATCAGAGGCCGTCGAAGGTACCTGAACACTTGCTTCTACGAGCATCGTCACACCTACATTGGAGGAAGTCCTACCATTGCCTTTAACCTTTAGTAGTTGGGGGGAGGGACAGGTGTTTTCCCATATCTGTGATTAGGGACTGTTTGATATTGTCGGCAATTCCTCTCTCAATAAACATAGTTTCTTTAAACATCCCACTAACAATTTTCTCTCTATAGGTAGTTGAAAAGGGATTATTCTCTTGATGTCCTCACACAAAAATTTCACCGCTATAACCTAGATATTCTTGGCTTGTAAGAGACCAGATGAACTAATTTCAAAATATTAAATTCTCTTTTCAGGGAAGGAGGATAAAAAGCATCTCAAGGCGTAGATTTGCTTCTCAGCAGATACGCTAATGATGCTCTTCTAAGATATGAGTGCATTAATGAAAGATTTGTTACAGCTAAATTTAAAACAAGTATTAAAGATTTGAATGTTTTCTGTTGGTATGCCGCACTTTAATATATGCCCCACTATGGATGACGATGAGGATGATAAGTATAGGTTTTATGGACAAAGTATTAAAGACTTGAATGTTTTCTGTTGTTATGCTCCACTTTAATATATGCCCTACTATGGATGAGAAGTATAGGTTTTATAAACAACTTCAGGATATTTTGAATTCTGTCAAGAAAGGAGATATTACCCTTAATCTAGGTGACGTCAATGCCAAAGTTGGTACTGACTCTCACCTTTGGAGAGGGGTGATACTCTTTTGGCATTGGCAGCTTAATCGTTTGAGAATAACTAACATTTATTACAAACACTGCGACATACATAAGTACACATGGGTTTCACCAAATGGGCTGCCTAAGAATATGATTGATTATACATTAATTAACATCAAATGGGCTAGTTCTTTTAGGAATACCAGGTCATACAGAGGAGTTGAAATTGGATCTGACCATTAACTTGTTAAAAGTGTCTTGCAACTTAAAAGGTGTTGTGCTAGGGTTAAAAAATTTATCTTCAACACTGAAGCTCTGAAAGATCCAGTTATAGCCACAACTTATTTTTAAAAAAAAGGTGATCGCAGTTCTGGTGATAATTATAGGGGAATTAGTTTATTTTTTGTTCCAGGTAAAGGTCTTTGTATTATTATACCTAATAGAAATAAGAATTTGATTGATGGACAACTGCGTGATGAGCAGTGTGGATTCAGAGGTGATAGGGGATGTATTTATAAAATATTTTCATTTAGGCAGATTTTTGAGAAACGTTTCGAGTTTCAGAAACCTGTGATTACTAGTTTGTAGATTTCAAAAAGGCTTTGACTCTGTTGATCGAAATGATCTGTGGTTGATTGTTAGATCATATGGAATACATGACAAGTTAGTTAGTGTAATGAAAGATCTCTCTAATGGGGGCGGAGTGACTCAGTCAGTGGCGCGCCAGGCTCGTAATCTGTAGTTCCCAGGTTCGAATTCCAGCTGGGTCAGCGTTGAGATTTATCTCCGCAAAATTCCTCGCCCTGCCCACGGTCAGTAGGGGACACCGATGGGCTTGGAAAGGCCGCCGTCCGTCGGATGGGATGTTAAGCCGTGGACCCGTGTGCGGGAGAGCCATACCTTTTCACGTTAAAGAGCACGGTTGATGGCCTTGACGGGAGGCTACCAGCTATCTCCCAACAGCTGTTCCAGTGGGTCCCCTTCCCCAACCTTCTCTGAGTCTTCGGGGTCCATGTGACCTGGACATTTTAGCCCATGGTGTGCAAAAAAGTGCAGCTCAGAGGTAAAACAACCCAACTCTCTCTAATGACACTCAGTCATGTGTGATATTTGGTAAGACTTGTAGTGATTGGTTTAGCATTGCTTGTGGAGATAGATAAGGGTGCATTTTGTCACCTTTTCTCTTTAGTTTGGTTATTGATTATGTTATGCGAAATTCTTTGTAAGGGAAAGATTTTGGCCTTGAATGGTCTAGAGATTTCAAAATGTCTGATTTGGGTTATGCAAATGATTTGGCCCCTATTAGCTAATGATGCTGAGGAGATGAATTCTTTCATTAGGGCTTTGATGAGACTGGCAGTAGAGTAGGTTTGGTGATAAACAGAAAAAAAAACTAAAGTGATGAAAATTGGTCAGGCAGATAGTGCTTCAGTTGTTATGAATGGCTGTACTATTGATCATGTATCTCAGTTTCATTATCTTGGGAGCTATGTAACAAATACTGGTGATGTGCGGCATGAGATAAATAGAAGAATTGGGATTGCCGCTTGGACTTTTAAGAATCTATGGAGAGTGTGGAAAAATAGGCGTGTAAGGACTAAAATTAGGCTATGTAATAGTTTGGTTCTTTCTAAGGTTAGCTATGGTAGTGAAACATGGACTCTTTGTAAACAGGATAACAGGAAACTTGCCTTTGATTGTAGATGCTTACGTAGTATCTTGGGCATTAGGTGGTTCAACTTTGTAAGTAATGATGAAGTGAGGCAAAGGAGTTAATAACCTCCTTTGAGCAGTATATTGTGAAGAGAAAGACTGCGTTGGTTTGACCATGTTGTCGGTATGTATGGCTATAGATTAGCTAATAGGGTTATGAACAGTGTGCCTAAAGGACTCAGAAAGAGTGGGAGACTTAGGATGCGGTAAGCAGGCGATGTCAAACAGGACCTTGTTAGAATTGGTCTAGAGTAACCAGATACAACAGTTGTAGCTCAGGACAGACGTGTTCGGAGAACTAAATGGCACAATCTGGTTAGACATCAATAGCCCATGGCTACTTAGGATGATGAATTTGAATCTCTAACAATGAATTCGAACATTTCTTATTTAATTTTAAAAACTCATTTGAAGGCTTTTGAACTGTGGATAATATTCGCAAAAGAATTGTTTTGTAGCCGCCTAAAATTCAATAGTAATTGCGGCTAAAATTCACTGAGGGTGCGACTCGAAAGTTACTGCTGAACACAAATACAGTAGACAACAGATCTGAGTGAAATACCTTCTATAGCGAAGTATCTCACTAAATATTTTGAGCATGAGTTGCAACTGATTGATGCTGCACCCCTCTCCCATGAAAAAATTCCTGTCGACGTCCATTTTAATTCTGAAAAATTTTATTACTCTATTTATACTCTTTTTATTTGCAGTTATTTGTATTATTGTGTTGTTGTTTGTATTATTGTGTTTCTGTATGCGACAGCAAAACCTGTATTTTCGGGAAATGTTCTTTATTTGACGAAATTATCCTGTTTCACTTTACAATATGGGACTTTACAATATGGAACAGTCGGTAGCGCGTCAGGCTCGTAATCTGTACTTCCCAGTTTCGAGTCCCAGCTGGGTCAGCGTTGAGATTTAAAAAAATAAATAAATACCTCCTCAAAAAAAAAATAAATACCTGGCCATTTAGCCCATTGTGTGCAAAAAAGTGCCGCTCAGAGGTAAAACAACCCAACCCAGCCAAGTTCATGGGAGCAGAATGAAAACATTTATTTCTACACTCAATCTCAAAATCTGAAACTAATCTTGGTGTTTCTTAAAGGCCGTGGTCTAATGTACTGCTTCCAAAAGCTATAAATTAAATATAATTATATTTAAATATATATAAAATATAATAAAATATTAAATAGAAGAATGAATAGAAAAAAAATGCTTTCACATTTTCAAAAAATGCTTGAAATGCTTTTCACAAATTTTCACAGTGGAAATAGCAATATTGTCTTAGTATTACTATTATTAGGTGGTGTAATGCTATATTTATATGTTTAAAAAAAAAATTCCTTTTTGCGAAGTATAGTTGGGAAGTCTATATCTGGGAGCAACACACAAATCACCATGACAATACCAAGGTTTTACCCAGAACTCGCGAACAATATCTCGAGGTTCTCTATGAAAAGAGGTTGCACATTGATTGATTGTGACACGAAGTGTAATGAGGCCATGTTTTATCTTGCTGAGACCGGAAGCAACAGCGTGTGCATGCTTATCTATTATCTATGTTCGTAGTTTTCTACACTTAGACCTCTCATAGAAATGTTTCTTTCCGATACTATACGGATATATATATTATCAAGCCCTAATTTAAAAAAAAATGAGGTGGGGGGGGGGGGGGGAGAAAGCAAGAAACTCAATCGAGCCGGGAAATGAGGGATTTTTTTTAACCTCTGAGCGGGACTATTTTGCACACAATGGGCTAAATGGCCAGGTCACAAAGACCCTGAGAAGGTTAAAGGAGGGGACTACTGGACAGCTGTTTAGGAGACAGGTGGTACCTACCTTCAAAACCATCCAGCGTGTTCTTTAACGTACACAGGCTATGGCTCTCTCATACACGGAACCACGGCTTAACGTCCCATCCGACGAACGGAGGAGACCTTTTCAAGTCCATCAGTGTCACCTACTGACTCAGGGAAGGGAGTTTTGCGGGGATAAATCTCAGCCCTTGACCAACTGGGACTCGAACCTGGGAACTGCAAATCACGAGCCCCGAGCGCTACCGACTGAGCTTCCCCCCCGCTCCAGATAAAAGGGTACCAAGAACTTGCTTCCCGTTTCAGCATAACACTTCCCCTTCATTTTAGCAATCTTTAAAAATTTCTTGAAAACTGCATGACATATTCATGTATCACAATTTTTTAAATTTTTTGCCTCTATTACCCTTACTAGCATTCTCAAAGGGAGGGGGGGGGGGGCATGTTCCCCTGTGCTTTATCAATATCTTACGGGAATGATGTACCAGAAAATCTCCCCCCCCCACCCTGAAAACAATGTCTCAGTGGACGTTTTATAAGCATCCATTAACTTTCAGTTATCAAAAATTTTTAATAAAATTGCGTATTAATGTTTTTGTTTTTTCCTATTTCCTGTAGTTTTTAATAATTTAAATTTTTAGAACCCATAGATGTTTTACAAAAAACCCAAATTCACTACACCTTAGTGCACAGAATACAAATCTGTGCGTTTTGTTTCAAACGATTAGTTTTATACCTTTTAGTTCAGGTCACTAAACAAAGTATCATCATCATCATCCTCAAGCAGCCATGGGCTACGGAGGTCCAACCAGACCGTGCAATTTAGTTCTCCAAGCAAGTCTATCCTGAGCTACATCTACTGCATCTGGCCACTGAACACCAATTCTAACAAGGTCCTGTTTGACATTGTCTGCCCACCATATCCTAGGTCTCCCCTTTTTTCTGAGGCCTTTAGGGTGAATAGATCCACAGGATATGTTTATCAGCTGGTGGATAATCCTGAGCAGAAGTCATCGCAGGCACCTGAACTCTTTGCTTCTATTGGCATCGTCAAATTCTATATTGGAGGAAGTCTTCCAGTGTAGATGGCTTCAGCCTTTAGTAGTGGGGGAACGGGTCTTTGCCCCATGTCTGCGATTAGGGGGCTGTTTGATATTGTCGGCATTCCCTCTCTCAATAAACATAGTTTCTTTAAACATCCCACTAACCATTTTCTCTCCATAGGTAGTTGGAATGTGAGGACTCTGCACAGAGCTTTTTCTCTTGATGTCCTCACACAAGAATTCCACCGTTATAATTTAGATATTCTCGGCTTGCAAGAGACCAAATGGACAGATAAAGGTCAGATTCTTAAAAATAATCTTAAATTTCTCTTTTCAGGGAGGGACGACAAAAAGCATCACCAAGGCGTGGGTCTGCTTCTCAGCAGACACGCTAGTGATGCTCTTCTAGGATATGAGTGCATTAATGAAAGGTTTCTTACAGCAAAATTTCAGACAAGCATTAAAGACTTGAATGTTATCTGCTGTTATGCCCCCACTGAGGATGCCGATGAGGATGAGAAGGATAGGTTTTATGAACAACTTCAGGATATTTTGAATTCTGTCAAGAAAGGAGATATTACCCTTGTTCTTGGTGACTTCAATGCCAAAGTTGGTACTGACTCTGACCTTTGGGGAGGAGTAATAGGCCCTTTTGGTATTGGTAGCTGCAATAGCAATGGGCAACGTCTCCTACAGGTAAGTAAACTCAATGGATTCAGAATAACTAACACTTATTACAAACACCGCGACATACATAAGTACACATGGGTTTCACCTGATGGGCTGCATAAGAATATGATTGATTACATATTAATTAACAGCAAATGGACTAGTTCTGTTAGGAATACCAGGGCATATAGGGGAGCTGAAATTGGATCTGACCATTACCTTGTTAAAAGTGTCTTGCAACTTAAACTTAAAAAGTGTTGTGCTAGGGTTAAAAAATTTACTTTTAATACTGAAGCTCTGAAAGATCCAGTTATAGCCAAAGCTTACCATGATAGGTTACTTAGTCATTATGACAGTCATGGTTTGCTTACTACTGAAGTTGAGGAAGAATGGGATCATTTTAAACAGGCTTTTTTGGACACTAACAGTACTCTTTTAGGAAAAAAGGAGCAGAAGAGGCAGAATTATCTGAGTGATGAGGCACTTGAGCTTATTTCGGAAAGAAAGAACTGCAGGAATGCCCTTAATCAATACCCTACTAGTCCTAATAGAAAGCATTACAGAGACCTTAATAAACTTGTAAAGGATCAATTAGCTGCTGATAAAAATTTTTGGCTTGATGGTTTGGCTGACAAAGCCGAGGAAGCAGTTAGACAGCACAACAGCAGAGAGCTGTACCAGATAGTTAATGTTTTGTGTGGTAGAAAACGGACAGGCATACAAGGATTGAAGGATAAACAAGGTAAGGTTATAGAAGGGGAGGATTCTGTCATGGCTAGGTGGGCTGAGCATTTCAGTGATATTCTAAACAATGTAGTTAGTTCTACTCCCATTGTTTGCAATGATGATAGATGCATTGGTGGCTTTAATGTTGGCCCTATAACACAATCTGAAGTTAGTTTGGCTGTTTCTAAACTTAAACTTCATAAATCCCCAGGGGTAGATGAAATTACTACGGAAATGCTTAGAGCTGGGAATGTTTCGGTTACCACTTGGATGACTGAAATTCTGAATCTCTTTTATGATAAAGGCATGGTTCCTAAGGATTTTACCAGAGCTATTGTTATCCCTATTTTCAAAAAAGGTGATCGCAGTTCTTGTGATAACTATAGGGGTATCAGCCTACTCTCTGTTCCAGGTAAAGTTCTTTCCATGATTGTTCTTAATAGAATTAAGAATCTGGTTGACAGGCAATTGCGTGATGAGCAATGTGGATTCAGAAGTGGTAGGGGATGTGTAGATCAGATATTTTCACTTAGGCAGATTCTTGAGAAATGTTTAGAGTTTCAGAAACCTTTGGTTGCTAGCTTTGTTGATTTCAAAAAGGCTTTCGACTCTGTTGATCATCATAATTTGTGGTTGATTGTGAGATCATATGGTATACCAGACAAGTTAGTTAACATTATGAAAGCTCTCTATAATAACACTGAGTCGTGTGTGAGAGTTGGTAAGGCTTGTAGCAATTGGTTTAGCATTACTTCTGGTGTTCGACAAGGGTGCATTTTGTCTCGTTTTCTCTTTAGCTTGGTTATTGATTATGTTATGCGAAATTCACTTCAAGGGAAAGATTTTGGCCTTAAATGGGCTGGAGATAGGAAAATTTCTGATTTAGATTATGCTGATGATTTAGCCCTTCTGGCAAATGATGTTGATGAGATGAACTCTTTCATTCGAGCCGTTTATGAGACTGGTAGTAGAGTAGGTTTGGTTATAAACAGAGAGAAAACTAAAGTGATGAAAATTGGTCAGGCAGGCTGTGATTCAGTTAATCTGAATGGTTGCAGTCTTGAGCAGGTGTCACAGTTTAATTATCTTGGGAGCTATGTAACAGATAATGGTGATGTGCGGCATGAGATTAACAGACGAATAGGGATTGCTGCTGGGACTTTTAAGAATCTATGGAGAGTGTGGAGAAATAGGCGTATACACCTAAAGACTAAAATTAGACTGTATAATAGTTTGGTTCTTTCTAGGGTTAGTTATGGTAGTGAAACTTGGACACTTTGTAAACAAGATAACAGGAAACTAGATGCTTTTGATTCCAGATGCTTACGCAGTATCTTGGGCATTAGGTGGTTCAACTTTGTAACTAATGATGAGATTAGGAAAAGGAGTTTGCAACCTCCTTTAAGCAGCATATTGTGCAGAGAGAGACTCCGTTGGTTTGGCCATGTTGCCCGTATGAATAATTATAGATTGGCGAATAGGGTTATGAACAGTGTGCCTAAAGGCCTCAGAAAGAAGGGGAGACCTAGGATGCGGTGGGCAGACAATGTCAAACAGGACCTTGTTAGAATTGGTGTGCAGTGGCCAGATGCAGTAGATGTAGCTCAGGATAGACTTGCTTGGAGAACTAAATTGCACGGTCTGGTTGGACCTCCGTAGCCCATGGCTGCTTGAGGATGATGATGATGATGATGAAAACTCTTTTGATAAGTGTTTACAGGTTCTAAATTTTTATATTGTATATTAATCATATCACTGAATTTTGTCTTTGGAGAATAAAGGAAAGGTTTCGAATCAGGTTTCCGCTCCACAGGCAGCAAGGAAAGGAATTTCTAATTTTTCGTTTCTTTTTTTAGTTTCTCTATCTCACGGCCAAGCCCGAATCTAGTTCCGAGCTGGAAAAATGCAAAGGGCCTGTATTTCCAATGCAGTTTAACATTTCCCCTTCCGTTTTACAGGTCATTAGAAATGTCTTTTAAAAATGCATTAAATGTAAATAATTTTAATGATTATTTTTGTCTCTATTATCCTTACTAGCATTCTGAAGGGAGAATTGGATTGGATTGTTTTACCTCTGAGCGGCACTTTTTTGCACACCATGAACTAAATGGCCAGGCCAAAAGGACCCCGAAGGCTCAGAGAAGGTTGGGGGATGGAACCCACTGGAACAGCTGTTGGGAGACAGATGGTAGCCTTCCGTCAAGGCCATCCAGTGTGTTCTTTAACGTGCACAGGGTATGGCACTCCCGCACACGGGGCCACGGCTTAACGTCCCATCCGACGGACGGTGGCCTTTTCAAGCCCATCGGTGTCCCCTACTGACCGTGGGCAGGGCGGGGAAATTTTGCGGAGATAAATATCGACGCTGACCCAGCTGGGACTCGAACCTGGGAACTACAGATTACGAGCCTGCCGCGCTACCGACTGAGCCACCCCCGCCCCTGAAGGGAGAAGGAGGGGGGATGGAACTAGTGCGGCCTCTAGTCCGGCCCTGCTCACGGCTGCCTTAGGATATACTAACTGAAGGGTGTCTAACTCATCGAGACTATGGTAATGTAGGACAGGTTGCTTCTTACACCATGCAAGAGTAATTTTTTGCTGCTCCCATAAAATAAAAAATCTCTACTTGAAGAAACATAAAACCACCATCTATAAAAATATGCAAATGGTGCTATTTTCTTATCCTTATTTCAGAACAGTTAAAATTTTCTGAGTGAAAAAAAAATGCAAAATGGAGGTAGGTACAATAAAACCGAGTGCGACAAGATATTTTGTTGCATCGGAGTAAAATATTTCTAACTTCGTACTTGAATTCAGTTTTAATGAAAATGAAAAAGTTTCGAAGTACGGTTCTGTTGTAAATACAGGTTGAATTTGTAACGCAATATAGGGTGACGTACATGGGCGTCTGCAGAAATTTTTTCAAAGGGACAAAAAATGGTTTCCGGGTGTGACAAATTTTTTGCAGGAGGAGGGGATGAAAAAACGCAAAAGATTTTTGCCACGATTGGACAAGAAACTCTTTAAGAGAGACTTGCTGCTCCATATTTTATGTGAAACAGAGTATAGTGGGTTGGGTTGTTAGCACAACAGGAAATGGCACAGGAGCAACTCTTATACGAAATCTGGGATTGCGCGATTAAATATTTGGGGGAATTGCGGGGAACCGAAACCTATGTTTTTTTAAAAGATGGAGTTGTTTGAACAGTTTGTGTGGTAATTAAGCTCTTGACAACAATGAACTACCAGTTGCAGTTAAAAAGCTGCCAAGAGTTATATCAGCTTGGGTTGTTTTACCTCTGAGCGGCACTTTTTTGCACACCGTGGGCTAAATGGCCAGGTCACATAGACCCCGAAGGCTCAGAGAAGGTTGGGGGAGGGGATCCACTGGAACAGCTGTTGGGAGACAGATGGTAGCCTCCCGTCAAGGCCATCAGCGTGTTCTTTAACGTGCACATGATATGGCTCTCCCGCACACGGGACCACGGCTTAACGTCCCATATGACTGACGGCGGCCTGTTCCAAGCCCATCGGTGTCCCCTACTGATCGTGGGCAGGGCGGGGAATTTTGCGGAGATAAATCTCATCGCTGACCCAGCTGGGACTCGAGCCTGGCGCGCTACCGACTGAGCCACCCCCGCCCCTATATCAGCTTGGACGTTATAGAATGTTGTTACATAACGTTATTGGACAGACAAACGTTATGACAGACATTTGTCGTTCAGGCTGTCCATCGGATGGAACATTAAACAATGGCACCGCATAAGGAGAACAATACCCTGTGCTAGTTACACACTAGTATGGATTATAGGCCAGCTTGTTTTTTATACTAAAGACAATGATTTGTACAGGCAAACGTAAAACACTGTATGACGTTGAGTCTGATTTCCATTTCTCTCATAACATCTTTCCAATGAATCCCTTTCACCTGACCATTCCTGAGCTTTTGGGGTCGTTGTGACCTGGCCAATAGCCAATCGTGGGCGCAAAAATGCAGCTTAGAAGTAAAACTACTGAAAATATATTCTCTCCTTTAGCAGCTGCTCAGTGAATCTCTTCCTGTACACAACTCTGATAATGGTTCTGAACCTTTAAGCCTTTAGGTGCTTCAGACCAGGGTTTCCCAAACTAGGAGGGGCGGGGGTACCTCAGTCGGTAGCGCGCCACGCTCGTAATCTGTAGTTCCCAGGTTCGAGTCCCAGCTGGGTCAGCGTTGAGATTTATCTCCGCAAAATTCTCCGCCCTGCCCACGGTCAGTAGGGGACACCGATGGGCTTGGAAAGGCCGCCGTCCGTCGGATGGGACGTTAATCCGTGGCCCCGTGTGCGGGAGATCCATACCCTGTGCACGTTAAAGAACACGCTGGATGGCCTTGACGGGAGGCTACCATCTGTCTCCCAACAGCTGTTCCAGTGGGTCCCCTCCCCCAACCTTCTCTGAGCCTTCGGGATCCATGTGACCTGGTCATTTAGCCCATGGTGTGCAAAAAAGTGCCGCTCAGAGGTAAAACAACCCAACCCAAACTAGGAGGCGTGAAAGCAATCCAAGGGGATTGTTTTCACGCCTCCTAGTCTTTCACGCCTCCTAGGGTGGCGAGGATGTGTTTTTTTTTTAATCTTATGAAATAAAAACGATATAATGTGTTCACTTTGTTGTCCATCTGTAGACATCAAACTTGTTTTTAAGATAAAATTCTTTTTTGTTCTAAGGGACCTGGGTTCGAGCTCCAGATAAGGTATGAACGTTTGTGTTGTTTTTCTGCTGAGGTCCTGCCATCCTCACATACCTTCTACTATGGTATATAAACTGACAGACTCCTGTCAGACCTCTGTGACAAGCAGCTGCTTGAGGGGGTATTTTTTTATTTGGATAGGTATTGAAGAAATATTTCGATTCCCACTTTTCGTAATCTCCCAAAATCTAGATTTGCGCCCTCTAGTGGTAGAAAAAGTTGAAAATTCAAACGTTTTTAACGAATATTGCAAGTAATGTATTTGTGCTAAAAATTTGAAAATTTGGAAATTTAATGTGATGGTCATGAAATTGCAACGATGAGTTAATCCCTCAGACTCAGGGTGGGTGGGAAACGCGACAGTTTCGTATTTAAGAGATAATTGGAAAATTCTTTCTTTAGTTGGATTGGTACTAATGAAATATTATAATTTGCTCCATTAAAATCTTTAGGTATTTTTAAAATTATATCGTTAAAGGTCACTAATATGGGAACGATAAAATTGTTGGCGATTTTTGTATATGATAGAAATTTGAAATTTCGGGGATAGAATGTCAACTGATATTCCACTTACAGCAACAATCTGCCCCCTTTACTCAGAGGAATGTGAGAAGAGCAGCCTTTTAAAGTGAAGGAATAAAAGGCAAATAGTTTTTACGCTGTAAACGTACTAATAAAATACTGCTATTTGCATTTTTTCTATCATCCTTACTTCGAATTAAAACTTGTAAGGAATGAAAAAAAATAGGTAAACGAAAAACTTCATTCTCTTTGAAAATAAGATTCGCATATGCGCCAGAAGCGACATATGCTCTGCTAGTTCGTTTATTTCTAATTAGGATTTGGGTTGTTTTACTTCTGAGCGGCACATTTTGCGCATAATGGACTAAATGGCCAGGTCACAAGGACCCCGAATGCTCAGAAAAGGTTGTGGGGAGGGGACTCATTGTATTGGTGTTGGGAGACAGATGGTAACCTCCCGTCAAGGCCATCCAGGATGTTCTTTAACGTGCGTAGGGTATAATTCTCCCGCACACGGGGCCATGGCTTAGCGCCCCATCCCGACGGACAGCAGCCTTTCCAAAGCCCATCGGTGTCCCTAATGACAGAGGTCAGGGCGGGGAGTTTTGCGGAGGTAAATCTCAACGCTGGCACAGCTGGGACTCGAACTTGGGAATTACAAATTCCGAGCCTCGCGCATTTTTAATTAAAAAATGAAATTGTTGTTGGCTGATGATTAAATTAGAAGTGGGGAGGATTGAGGATTTCTCAAAAAATGAAAGAGGGCATGATTTCAAAAAGTTTGGAAACTCCTGCTTTAGACTGTTGTGTGCAGAAAAGTTCACCTCAGGGACACATCAACAACCCATAATTAGAATATTTGCATAAACAAACAAATTGTGCGAGTAGTAGCAGTCCGCCATGCACTGGTATTACTATGAAGAAGCAGCGAACCGATGTGCCCTGTCACACAACAGTTATGATTTAGCATTAATAAGAAAGAAATAATAGACAGAATGAGTTCACGTTGTTGAGGAAATAAGTAATTCAACGCCCATTGGTGGATGTCATTCACGCTGATTGCCAAGTTTTTCCTCATCTTTTGACGGCAAATAAAAGGTAGGAAGCTGACGACATCTGTTCCCTGTGACGAAGCAGAAACAAACATCGACCTATCACGAATCTCCTCTCTAATATTCCTTTTTTTGTCCCTCCTGGAAAATGGAACACTTGCCAAGATGCTATTGCTGACGTCATCTCCGTAAAGGTAATGCACCATGCTAACGGACTATAAAGCGCAGTGTGAAGAACTTTGCAAGCACATTTCTTTCGCTACTTTGAATTCAACTTTGGTGTTTTGGGTGAAAGAAGTCATTCGAGTGCCCTGAAGATAAGCCATGGCTGTGCTAGTTGCAGTCTCTGTGATCTGTATGGCCATTGCCTGCCTTTCAGGCAACTGTCGTGCCCACAGCGAGTTCATCCTGTGGACACGACTTTGGCAGCTGGAAGGTTCTAGAACGACAACTGAAGAGCCAGCCTCCATGTTGAAAGTTCAGCGGAACGGACTGCAGCGGAGGTCAAGTTGACCCCCTCCCCCTCCTCGCGGCGTAGAGCGCGCGTGGTGCTCCCGCCATGACCTACACCAAGGACCCCGGAGAAGGGGGGGGGGGTTCCCCTTTGATTTTCAAATGCCAGGCCAATGAGGTGGGGACACCTCTCGCCGGTGTCACCGATTGGTGGCACCCGACTCCAGAGTCTGAAACAAAGAAAGGAGACTTCTCTTGCCTGAGATGATGACTTTTTCTTCCTTCTTCTTGTCCGGGTCAGCGAGATGGGCTGACGTGTCTTGCGAGTGCTCCACAGAGTTCGAGAGAGTCAGCGCGCACATGCAAACAAAGGAAGATGGTGTCGGCAGAACTTCGGCTCCAGCAAGAAAGAGGTAGGGACTATTTCAACATTCAGGGTTCTCTTACACATGAGCAGTGCCTAGCCTCCGTCGCAGCACTCCCGTAACGGACTAGGCGCCAAAACCTAATTTTTGTCAAAAAGAGACTTTTACGAACTTTTTCGGCCCCAACGAACTTTGAGTCAGTTTCGGTCGAAGTGACCGAGTGACTGGAACAGCTAATGTCCGAGAACATCCCGGATGGGGGATGCAGATGACCTCTGTGATTGTCATGTTTGTGTAACTATTATGCTTAATTGTGGAGTTGTTAAAATAAAATGATTGTTTGTAACTTTGAGTCGCAGAAGTATGGTTAAGTTGCACGCAGACAGAGGGAGGAAGTCGAAGGCAACAAGTATCGACCGTCCAATGAGCCCATTTTGGCGAAATACGTACTGTAAAATAGAACCTGGTTTTAACGATAAGATTATAAAAAAATACACAACGCAATTACCCACATATTTGGGGAATCGAAATTACATGGTGATTTCTCCCCTAGTTGTAGCCACCCCATCACCCAGAGCTGGTGGGGTACACAACACAACTTTGCCATATTCTTCCTCCGATGAAGGACTTTGATTTTAATAAGGTTAGTTCGATATTTTCAATATGAATGGGAATATTTGTTATATTAAGCTGGGGCAATATGTTCACCCAATCCCAGATTAACAGGGCGGGAGTGGCTCAGTCGGTAGCGCGCCAGGCTCGTAATCTGCAGTTCCCAGGTTCGAGTCCCTGGTGGGTTAAGCGTCGAGATTTATCTCCGCAAAATCTTCCGCCCTGCCTACGGTCAGTAAGGGACACCGATGGGTTTGGAAAGGCCGCCGTCCATAGGATGGGACATTAAGCCGTGGCCCGTGTGCGGGAGAGCCATACTCTATTCACGTTAAAGAACACGCTGGATGGCCTTGACGGGAGGCTATCATCTGTCTCCCAACAGCTGTTCCAGTGGGTCTCCTCCCTCAACCTTCTCTGAGCATTCGGGGTCCTTGTGACTTACTTTTTTTGCACATCATGGACTAAATGGCCAGGTCACAAAGGCCAAGAAGGCTCAGAGAAGGTTGGGGGAAGGGAACTAACTGGAACAGCTGTTGGGAGACAGTTGAGTTGGGAGACAGCCACCCGTCAAGGCCATCCAGCATGTTCTTTAACGTGCACAGGGTATGGCTCTCCCACACACGGAGCCACGGCTTAACGTCCCATCCGACGGATGGCGGCCTTTCCAAGCCCATCGGTGTCACCTACTGACCGTGGGCAGGGTGGGGAGATTTGCGGAGACTATACTTTGGTCAACACTTTGTGTTTTTCGTTTCTTTGTATATATTTCATGCATTAATTCGTTTTTACATAAAAGAAACGATGATGAAAGTGTGGACAAAAAAAAAAGGCTTAATACAGTTTTGTTTTAATACACGGTACATACAGATCATGAAGATTTAAACTGAAAATTGATTGTTGTGAAAATCGTTGTCGAATAATGGATAGGACTAACTCCGTGTTCGGTAGCGTTTCTGCTTTATGCCGGATAAATTATAGTCTTTAAGCAGTCAGGGTTGGGTTGTTTTACCTCTAAGAGGCACTTCATTGCACACAATGGGCTAAATGGCCAGGTCACAAGGACCCCGAAGTCTCACATAGCTTTGCCCTATTATCCCGTCTTTTCTTTCCTTTGTACAGAATGTCCTCCAAATAATGATTGTGTTTCGAAATAAACAAAATCACATTTCACGCTGTACATGTACATTCCCCTCTCTCAAACGGGGCAGGACGGCTCAGTCGGTAGCGCGCCAGGCTCGTAATCTGTGGTTCCCAGGTTCGAGTCCCAGCTGGGTCAGCATTGAGATTTATCTCCACAAAATTCCCCGCCCTGCCCACCGGCCAGTAGGGGACACCGATGGGTTGGAAAGGCCGCCGTCCATCCGATGGGACGTTAATGCGTGGCCCCGTGTGCGGGAGAGACATACCCTGTGCACGTTAAAGAACACGTTGGATGGCCTTGACGGGAGGATCTGTCTCCCAACAGCTGTTCCAGTGGGTCCCCTCCCCCAACCTTCTCTGAGACTTCGGGGTCCATGTGACTTGGCCATTTAGCCCATGGTGTGCAAAAAGGTGCCGCTCAGAGGTAAAACAACCCAACCCAGCTGGGTCAACGTCGAGATTTATCTCTGCAAAACTCCACTGTGATGATGTGATGTAAATAACCATCATATTATATATTAGCCGTAATTCCGGGCTGGCGAACGAGCAAATGGACGGGCGAGCGAACACGTGTGACGTCATCGGTGGCAGAAATTGGCAGTTTCCCCGTGGTTCCGCGGCTACTTGAGCGATCGGTACCGATTTTGGTGGGTGGTTCCGCTTAGTTCTGACCCTCTTAGTGTAACATATGGTGTTCCTAGCTGCCGTTGGTTGGGAGTGATCCCTCGAAAGGTATCAGAAGTTTATTGGGGCGTTGCAGTCGCCTGCTTTGTGAATGCAGTTATCGATCGACATACGTTTGGTGTGAAGACCTTATCGAAGCCAAGCGTTTTGCGTGGATGGGTTGGGTTGTTTTACCTCTGAGCGGCACTTTTTTGCACACCATGGGCTAAATGGTCAGGTCACATGGACCCCGAAGGCTCAGAAAAGGTTGGGGGAGGGAACCCACTGGAACAGCTGTTGGGAGACAGATGGTAGCCTCCCGTCAAGGTCATCCAGTGTGTTCTTTAACGTGCACAGGGTATGGATCTCCCGCACACGGGGCCAGGGTTTAACGTCCCATCCGACGGACGGCGGTCTTTCCAAGTCCATTGGTATTCCCTACTGACCGTGGGCAGGACGAGGAGTTTTGCGGAGATAAATCTCAATGCTGACCCAGCTGGGATTCAAACCTGGGAGCTACAGATTACGAGCATGACGCGTTCCAGAATAAGCAAACCCCCGCCAAAAAATATTGTGACTTAAGACAAAATAGTTAGTGTTCTGTAACACAAAGATGGTAGAAAAACTCTTTTAGTGTTTATGCATAGAAAGCAATTTACTACGAGAGATGCAGGATAATATACTTACTAACAGATTATGCATATGCTACACACCGAGGGGCTACTATATAAGGTACACCTACCTAGTAACACCACATATTTGCTCTCTAAAAGACCTGACTTCATCGAAGCATGGACTCAACGGAGTGTTAAAAGAGTGCCACAGGGATAATGGTCGCGTATCCACCGATTCATCAAATCGGTGGATACGCGACCAACATCCCTGTGGCACTCTTTTAACACTCCGTTGAGTCCATTGGATAGTGTTGGATCTCTACTCCGAATAGCTCGTTTCATCTCATCCCATAGATGCTCAGTGGGATTAAGATTTGCTAACTGGGAAAACCTCTGCACTAAGCTAAAGTTACTCTCGTGTTCCTGCAACCATTTCTGGAGCGGGGTTGGCATAGCGTTCCAGGCTCGTAGTCTGCACTTCCCAGGCTTGAGTCACACCTGGGCCAGCTTTGAGATTTATATCGGCAAAACTGCTCGTCCTGCCCTTGGTCAGAGGAGGACACCAATGGGCTTAGAAAGGCCGCAGTCCGTTGGATGGCCTGTTAAGCGGTGGCCCTGTGTTCTGGTACTATCCGTCTCCAAACAGCTTTCAAGTGAGCCCCCTCCCTCCAACCTTTTATGAACATTCGGGGTCCCTGTGACCTGGCCATTTAGCTTATTGTGTGTAAGAAAAACAGTGCTGCTCAAACCTTAAAACTCAACCCCAACAATCCATGTTTGGAAGGGATCCTGCACTTGTTAAAGAACACACTGGATTGCATTCACGAGAGTTACAATCTGCCTCCTTACAGTTCTCCAGTGGGTCCTCTTCCTCAAAACGTTTCTGAGCTATCGGGGTCCTTGTGACCTGGACAATTAGGGCATTGTGTTAAAAAACGTGCCGCTCAGAAGTAAAACAACGCTCAGTAGTTTTTTCACATGTTTTTTCACATTTTTTCACATCCTGCTTAAAGAACCCATTCGCAGATGGATGTCCTTCTGTCATGAAGGGATACATCTGATCGGCAACGATGTTCATCTGAACATCCTGTAACATTCAAACGTTGCTCCACTGTTATCAAGAGACCCAGTGTATGCCACGAAAAGGTTTCCCTCCCCCATTATACCACCACCAGCCTGCAATGTTGGTTTCTGGTAGGATGGATCCAAGAACTCATGCGGTTTTTGCCATATCCCGGTCATCCCATCAGGGTAAAATAGCAGAAATCAGAAATCATCAGACAGGGAAATTCATTTTCATGTCAAGTCACGTTTAAAAGATGAATAAGTATTTCCTGGAAGTGGAAGGAGCAGGAAAAATAATGTTGTTTTTTCAACTGAAAGCGAGGCACAGAATGCCATTTAACAATTTAAGAGTGTTGTTCTCACCACAATTGATGACCACTATAATAAGATTGTTAGAAAGGCTAATCTCATTGTTTTCTTAATTCTTAAATGTTATGACAAATGCGACATTGATTTCCTATCTCGCATTTCTATGACTTTCATCAGACTTTCCCCAGAATAGGCCTCACCTGTACGGACACCTCATCCAGCATTAGATATTCAAAATCTTGAACGCACCCAAAGATGGTTTACAAAAAGACTTCCTGGATTGTACCTATGCAGTATCAAGAAAGGTTGAAGAAGGTCTCTTTGTATCCTTTGGAATAGAGAACACTAATGTTTGACTTATAAACGTATTATAAACTTATTCATGGAGTAACTCATTATAATTCAGATACTCCCATATTCAAGAGGATGGTGAGAGCTTTGTGTCAGGTGAGATGGTGAGAGCTTTGTGTTCATGAAGCGATGGTCGTGGGTTTGATTCCCTCATGAATCACAATAGGGGTAGAGGTGGCTTAGTCGGTAGTGCACCAGGCTCTTAATCTGCAGTTCTCAGGTTCGAGTCCCACTTGGGGCAGGGTTGAGATTTATCTCCGCAAAACTCCCCCACACTGTCCTCAGTCAGTAGGGGACACATATGGGCTTGAAAAACCAGAGTCCGTCGAATGAGATGTTAACACGAGATGCTGTGTGCGGGTGATCCATACCTGTGCATGTTAAAGAACACGCTGGATGGCCTTGATGGGAAGCTACGATCTGTCTCCTAACAGCTCTCCTATGGTTCCCTTCCCTCAAACATCTCTGAGCTCTCGGGGTCCTTGTGACCTGGACATTTAGCTCATTGTGCGCAAAAAAACTGCCACTCAGAGGTAAAACAACCCAACCCAATAAACCTTATTCAATCTTGCCAACAGAGAACAAGAGAATGGTCATCCTCTTATGATCGACGTGCTTTTTGCACGGAAACACTGTACCGTTGCTTTGTATGTCGTGTTGGATGAGTATGAAACTCTCAAGTGAGACTGTCATTTCTCCAAATATTGATGTATTTTTCTTTTAGACTCAACTTTGATTATTTGATTTATCACTATTTCCCAAAAATTTTCAAGAATATTAAAGAATAAATTTCAATATTATTCAAGAATATTCAAAAATATTATTTCCCAAATATTAAAGTACTTCTCCATGTCTTATATTAGTGTACTGATATTGTACTCTCCGGTCATTTCTCTAATAATAGTGCCCGCCCTACCCACGGTCAGTAGGGGACACTGACGGGCTTGGAAAGGCCGCCGTCCGTCGGATGTGATATTAAGCTGTGGCTCCTTTTACGCGAGAGCCATACCCTGTCAACGTTAAAGAACACGCTGGATGGCCTTGACAGTAGGCTACCATCTGTCTCCCAACCACTGTTCCAGTGGGTCCCTTCGCCTAACCTTCTCTGAGCCTTCGGGGTCCTAATGAGCCTGACATTTAGCCCATGGTGTGCAAAAAAGTGCCGCTCAGAGGTAAAACAACGTAACCCAAATCTCTAATAATAGTGTCTTGGGAGAAATGCGAATAGGTGTGGTTTTAAAGTTCTGCAAAGGAGGGACTTCCCCACCTCCGTAAGGCAGGGTCATTGAACAGCAGTTGAACTTAAGACGTGTATTGGTCATATCTTATGTATTGGAATTTATTTAAATCTTTTACATTAATTACCTCAGACACGAAGTTTCTTAGATTATTTGTCAATGTGAGAACAAAGATGTTTCGCATTTAGGGCACTTTTTTAAAAATTTGGCTATTAATCTATATTGGTGATAAGTTGAGCATTATTCACAGACTTTTAGATATAAACGACGGAAATTGTAAACATTACATTTCATACGGCAATGGAATAATGCATAGGCAAAGTTCATGCTTCCCAAAAAATCGTCTGACTGACAAAATATGTATATGTGACTGGAAAAACAAATCTGGGATGATAAATTTTGTGATTCTGATTCTGCGGCACTTGCGTCCTGTTGGTCAAGCGTTGTGGCTATCCTCACAACCACAATATCCAGAGAATACACATAAGATATTTAGGATCACAAATGGATATCGAATTGGATCTTAGATATCCTATGGATATTTTCTGGATATTGTGATTGTTTAAGTAGGACTGTAAATGTTCCCCCAGTCATTGCTTTCAAGACTAGCCATAGACGATAGCACGAGAAACATAAAAGAGTGACAACAACACAGGATTAATGCTATCGTATGCTAACAGTCTGACGTCATAAGGTTATGTCAGCCAGGCAACTCTCTCTGGAGCTTCCTGCAGCCATTGAGAGGACAGTTCCGAATTAAACAGTTTACCTAAGGCTTCATCAAAGAGGAATTTATGGCAGATGACTGGTGGCCCTCAATCCCTCCCATAGGAGAGTCTGACAACATGATTCAGACAACATCGTGACTGGACTCCATACCAATGGGAGCATGTGCTCTTCACCAACGAATCACGATTCAGTCTTCAGACTGATTCTCGACATGTTTTGATCTGGAGAGATATCGTAGATCGTTACATCATAAAATGAAGTACCAGGTACAATAGTACCCATAACCTTCTTCACCTGGAAATATGCCTAATTGGCATCAGTTTGAAAAAACAAACAAAAGTAAACCACAAAATGGTGGGCCCCAAAGGGCAAAAGAACATAAAACAAAGAGTAGTAATGATGCACAAGAGACCTAAAATGGATAACTTTCTTCAGCGAAAGCCATCATCTTAGGCCTCTTGTATCTGTTAAGGACTTCATGATCGTAGTCCAGAAGGCAGGATATAATCTCGTGCGGGTTTCTCTGCACTGACTCGTAGAAACCTCGCGAGACAAACTTAAGATATGTGTAAATATGATCAATTCCCAGATCTTTATGCAATTGTCTATTGGTTACAAACCAGGGGGACACACATGACCATTATTACACAGACCACACAACGCAGGATTTTATTCTGCAAGACCTGTATCTTGTGAATGTTCGTGGGAGTTGTGTTCGCCCATATTGGGGAAGCATAGGATATCATAGGTCGAATGACCATGTGATAAATTAGTAATTTATTATCAATGGATAATACTGAATCTCTTCCTAGCAGAGTCTCCAATTGACATCTGACAGAGTTAACTTTTGTGATGATCCCGTGTATATGGGGATCCCACCTAAGCTTCTGATGCAGAGTGACTCCCAAATATTTGGCAGTCTCCTGCCACTTGAATTGTTCATCTAAAAATGTAAAGTTAGAGGATTTTCAATCCTCTTACCATTGAAGAGGATGACATTACTCTTCTCAGTGTTGATCTTTATTTCCCATTTCTCACACCAGGTATCCATTTTATCAAGGCAATTCTGAAGTCTTCTGATTGCAAAATCAACTCCCAAGGAAGGGGAGATGAGAGCAATGTCATCAGCATATTGTGCGATAAAGATTCGCTCAAATGAAGGAATATCAGAGAGGTATAATGAGAAGAGAATAGGGCCTAGGAGAGAACTTTGAGAAACTCCAGCGGCCACTATTCTCTTGGTAGAAATGGAAGATTTAATATGAACCTGGAATGTTCGATTTAAAAGATACGATTGAATGATACAGGTGAGTCCCGTAGGCATTCCAATCTTGGAGAGTTTGTAAATGAGGCCGTCCATTCAGATGCGGTTGTTGGCTACTGATGTTGAGGAGATGAATTCGTTCATTAGGCTGTTAATGACACTGGTAATAGAGTAGGTTTGGCCATAAACAGAGAAAAAACTTAAATGATGAAAATTGGTCCGGCAGGTGGTGCTTCAGTTGCTTTGAATGGCTGTACTATTGAGCAAGTGTCTCCGTTTAATTCTCTTGGGAGCTATGTAACAGATACTGGTGACATGCGACATGAGATAAATAGAAGAATATGGATGCGCTGGGACTTTTAAAAATCTGTGTAGAGTATTAAAAAATAGGCGTATACACCTAAAGACTAAAATTAGACTGTATAATAATTTGGTTCTTTCTAAAGTTAGTTATGGTAGCGAAACATGGATCCTTTGTAAGCAGGATAACAAGAAACTTGATGCCTTTGATTCTAGATGCTTACGCAGTATCTTGGGCATTAGGTGGTTTGATTTTGTAAGTAATGATTAGGTTAGAAGAAGGAATCATCAACCTGTTTTGAGCAGCATATTGTGCAGAGAGAGACCGCCTTGGTTTGGCCATGTTGTCCATATGCATAGCTGCAGATTCGCAAAGAGGATTATGAACGGTGTACCTAAGGGTATCAGAAAAAGGGGAAGACCTAGGATGCGGTAGGCAGACAATGTCAAATAGGATCTTGCTGGAATTGGCCTAGAGTGGCCAATTGCAGCAGCTGTGGCTCAAAAAAGACACGTATGGAGAGGAAAATTACACAGTCTGGTTGGACCTCCGTTGCTCATGGCTGCTTGAGAATTTTGTATGTATGTAGGCATTAAGAATTTAATCACAGATGCTTGTTAGAACAGACATTTAAAAATTGCCCACTTTTTTAAGAAGTAAATTCTAATACACAGTAAATTTCTTTCAAAATGATTATTTTGTAGTGTGCAATTATCACTGCGGTTTTTGTTTTGGTATTTCAGTATAGAAATATGTCTGGTATGTTTGTTTCAGTATAAGAAATATGTAGAATAAAATTGGTCACCGCTCGATTTCATTATACTTTCACTATAAATAGTTGTTTCTATTAGATGAAAAAGATTGAGTGCTCTGGAAAACACTATATTTTATGAATAACTTTAATTTGCAAGATATTGAACATGAAGATAATTAAACGAGATTGCATATTTCCGGAATAGGCATCTGGCCATCAATTTATTGACCATGTAATTATTTATCTATATTTCATTTAATGTATAGTTGTAGTATTAATGTGTAATGCTAATTGGCGAAGCTATTTGTGAGGTTTTTATTCTAAAATCATTACCGTTTATTGCGGGTAAACTATCACATATTATATTCCCATTCCTCAATATTTGCATATCAAATGTTCAATGGATGGAACATAATCTTGAAAGAACTGCAGTTTACAGGACTTTGTTTCCGTTCGTTGCTTTAGCCCACAATTTGTTCAGAATATTTCTTATTTTTAATAGTAAATTCTTATAGTAAGAAAAAATTTCCTTTTGAATTCGTAAGTGGTTCGAAAAATTATTTATTTTTTAGTGATATATTATTAAAAATTTATTCGTTTAGCTATGGCATTTGTAAATGAATGTAAAACATACTAGTTAACAAGTTCGAGCATTCATTATTTCGCTACACAATATTGCAAATAGAATATTATTGTGTCAACAATTGAATCCTCTTTGACGGAACACAAGAGCATCCCTTCTACTATTTTCATTTTTGTCATGTCCCTTATCAAGTGAAGCAGAAGTTCCTGTCGGTTCCTGTGAGAGGGGTGAAATCGAAGAATATTCAAGTGCAGGGATATGTAAGTACACAGGTAAGACAGCAGAGGTAAGTGAAATTTTATCCCTTGCATTAAAACATTCAGATGAATTTAATAGTAAGACGCATTTTCTAAATACCTTGTCGTTTTGCTCTATATAGCTATATTTGATTAATCGGAAAAATACTATTTTTATACGCAAGTATTTATACATTTTCGGGACTATGCATAGCTCATCTCATAGTTCTGAATAGTAGAGAGTTTTCATTTTGTAAACAATGCAAACTCGAATATTTAACAGTTCACAGTTTCTATGTAACTTTGCTAACCAGCTGGGACTCCAAACTAGAAACTATAGATTGCGTGACTGGGGCGCTACCGACTGGGCGCAACGCCGGGTAAATCTGCTAGTTCTTCATACAGATATATGTATTCAAAATGTAAAATAAAACTGAATTACTAGGAAATACTTCTGATCTATTCTATAAAGAAATAAATTGAAGGTTTACAAAGTTTAATACAAGTAGTACGACATAAAAGAAAGATGTCTGCCGGATGGTTTAGTGAAAAGCTCTGACGCCACGTCAAGGCACCATCCATGTCAGAGTGTTTTGCTCTAACCTGGAGAAAACCCCTCCACACATAGGCAGTTAGTGTGGAAGGAAAAAGAGGGTTGGGTTCTTTTACCTCTGAGCGGCACTTTTTTTGCACACCATGAACTAAATGGCCAGGCCACAAGGACCCCGAAAGCTCAGAGAAGGTTGGGGGATGGGACCCACTGGAACAGCTGTTGGGAGACAGATGGTAGCCTCCCGTCAAGGCCATCCAGGGTGTTCTTTAACGTGCACAGGGTATGTCTTTCCCGCACACGGTACCACGGCTTAACGTCCCATCCAACGGACGGTGACCTTTCCAAGCCCATCGGTGTCCCCTACTAACCGTGGGCAGGGCGGGGAATTTTGCGGAGATAAATCTCAACGCTGACCCAGCTGGGACTCGAACCTGGGAACTACAGATTACGAGCCTGGCGCGCTACCGACTGAGCCACCCCCGCCCCAGAAAAAAGAGGGATCAACTCCCAGTCATGGGTCGAAATATCAGGAAAGTTACTCGCAAGTAAGTGAATCCATTAATCTTAAATTTTTAACGTATAATACACTACCCAATCTAAGACAGCCATGAATACAATATTACCATAAAACTTTTATTAAAGCCTCAATCAGAATTTATTTTCTGTTGAGTGAATTTAATAGAAATATTTTATGGTATCTTGGGCAACATCTAATTAAAAATGGTTATACCTCGCTCGAATGATGCACCTTTGCTTCTCGACAAGCAATTATCCACTAGAGCTTTCGTCTCTAATGGCTGGTGATCAGGGTTGTTGTTGTTGTTGTTGTTGTTGTTGTTGTTGTTGTTGTTGTTGTTGTTGTTTTACCTCTGAGCGGCACTTTTTGCAACCATGGGCTAAATGGCCAGGTCACATGGACCCCGAAGGCTCAGAGAAGGTTGGGGGAGGGGACCCACTGGAACAGCTGTTGGGAGACAGATGGTAGTCTCCCGTCAAGGCCATCCAGCGTGTTCTTTAACGTTCACAGGGTATGGCTCTCCCGCACACGGGGCCACGGCTTAACGTCCCATCCGACTGATGGCGGCCTTTCCAAGCCCATCGGTGTCCCCTACTGACCGTGGGCAGGGCGGGGTCTTTCCAATTTTATAAAACGTCTTTCCAAAGTCGAGGGACTTTGGAAAGACGTTTTCATATCTACCAATGTATCTGGCATAGCTATCGTTGACCAACAGGAACAAGAAACATACAGAGGTTTTTGTCAACCTGTGACATATGCCTGGAGGTTGACAAAGTGTTCTTCGAGACCATAAAGATTCCTTTAACAAGTCACCGAGGTGAATTACAAGTTATTATTGATCATGAACCCTGAAAAGATATAGATTAACCATGTTGGTCCACTCAGGAAGCTTCAAATACTCAGAACTCACTTGCTGGTAGAGCCAGAACACCTTGAAGGTCAGGACCAGTCGCCTGTACCCTGAAAGACCTGACAATGAATTCAATAGTCGCATTTCCGTGTTAATAGGAATGCGACTATTGAATTGAAAGTAATATAACTATATTATTTTGAAGTAATTTTCAGGGTATATATCACATTAAAAAACAAATGTTTAGAAATTACCGTTGTGAGTCATTGACACAACAATTAATTGTGTCTGATTTATTTTACATTTTAGAGTTTTGACTTATAGACTATTAGCTACCAGTTAAATAATTAGATGTAATTCCTAATTAGTTTGTGATCTGCTTTAAAGAAGCACCTACATTTTTTTCCCATTTTGGAAATCCAGTTCTTGTTTCTGCTCTCTGCAGGAACTACAAATAGTCGAAATTCAAAACACAGTCAAATTGGAATCATACAATAATCATTTTCAACTTTAGTAGACTATTTTTTAGTCCTTTAGTGTCATATTATAGTTGAAACCCGCAGCTGATGTGGACGGATATCCGTGGATTTATCAGCCGATATCCACACTAAAATGCATTTGGCAGATAAATGATTACTGATGATGCAGATAGCTTATAATACAGCGGGTAAGAAATTCTTTTTAACGTAGATGGGATCTGCAGCAACGTGAACACATATAACATTATTATTGATGGCCTCTATGAATAAAAAATACTTTAGATAGGAAAAAAATATATATTTGAAAATTCAACGAGGATGTTCGATTTAAAATTATAACATCGTAGGAAAATGTCACAGATGAAAAAAGTAATTTATTTTATATGAAAGAAGCGACCTTTATATTTTTGACAAAGCAGAATTTAAGTGCAAAATATTATTTTAGTGGTGGTAGAAAACAGGTATTAAATGTGCGAAACTTTCAGTCGTATATATTACGAAGTTCTCATAGGGAGATGTAGGAGTTACACGGTGATAAATGGTGTATCTTCCCGTAATTGCGGATAACTTTATTTAAAATAGCAAAATGTATTCAGGATATTTTTCAAAATTACATCTTGCTAAATTTTATGAAATATTTAGTAAGGCTTATTTTACAGAATAGAGAGTGATGTGCGAATGCTGACAGAATAGACAGCGATGAGCGAATGGTGCAGAATAGAGGTAATGAGCTAATGCCAGCAGAATAAGCAATGATGAGCGAATACTGTCAGAATAGGCAGTGATGAGTGAGTACCGGTATAATAAACAGAAAAAGTGGAGCGAATAGAAGAAGAAAGTTTTTCCCTGATGTTATTCACCAGAGGCTATTGATAGATGCAAAAGAGAGTTAAATGAGTTATTAACATCATTTTGTTGCATTTAAAACTATTTTGATTGTAGTAGGGACATCTGATTATGTTTATCAATGCTTCATTATTGAGCAGATATTGATGTAGAAAGGTAAATTTAATCCTTACGAAAGCATATCATGTTATCACGTATTAAAATGTGTGATGCTATGAAAATAAATAAAGTTTGACACAAAAGTATAACCTAGACAAATGAGAAATATGAACGCCTGTAAGGTAAATTGTCTCAGGTAATAATGTCTTTTCTGCACTTTATCTAACTTAGTTTTACCAAATGTTTAGTGTATGTTACTCCTGATATTTTGGCCCCAAAAGCAAACCTGGACTTTTGAAACACGAGTGTTAGATATTGAGGGATCAAATATTTTATCTCAGTATTCGAAGTATAATGTGAAAAACAGGATTATGTACTTGAACTGGCACAGATGGGCGAGTCAATACCACTGTTTGCAGCACCACCTTCAGCAGCCTCTAGTAAGTCTCATTTTCACACTAACTTTCAAACTGTATGAATATATTGCTTTTCAGTTCGCTATTATTGCTTTTCTTTTATAGCCTTAAACAAAAAATATGTAAAATATTAAACTATATTTGTAAAGATTATATAATATTATTATAAAAATATTTAAAATTAATGAATCAATTTAAAAATAACTTCTTGTTTAGTTTCAGAATAAAAAAATTATCAAACCTGTACACAGTAGAGACTCTTGTATTGATTTTGTGCTACAATGACTAGATCACATATGGAAATCGTCTTGTTTGGACTACTTTATCTGTGGGATTATGAAACTCCGAATGATACAAATGAAAATATAATCCACATTATTTTATGTAATATAAATATATATTCTTGTATCATTATTACAGATAAGCATTTGCAAATTAGTACGCAAAACTGACACAATAAGGAGAGCACCATGTATATTTTAAACAGTAGAAATAATTATTCAAAGCCGAGGTATGTCTCTTTTGAGCCATGCTTCTTTCCCATATCAAATATTTAAATCTGAACTACCTACTGTTTCGATAACATCTGTACGTATTTTATATGTATTAAAATATATGATTAACTTATACTGTTCAATGTGCAATGATATGCCTTTTAAACATTCAGCATTATATTAGTTATTTCTTAAAATTGTTCAGAATATGGTGATCAAACATTGTCAAGATTACTGATATGCAGTTTTGTCGATATTTCACTACGACTTTTACATAACAGTTTTACTTTACAATAAATGGATTCAAATGTGTGGGAAAGTTAAAATTCCCTGAACTTTGGGCTTTTTGTTTTCCCAAGCTGTTTTAAAATTACATCTAGTAAAATTATATATGTGATATCAAAGTAAGAGAAAAGAATTTTTTTTTCCCACACGGCAAAATTAAAGGATTCGGTGGTATGATAAGTTAAATTAATTATCGATTTGATATGCAAAATAAATTTGTGGACTCTGATTCCAATTTTAATTCTAATGATACTTCCAGGCATTCCGGCCAAACAGCTCTCAGATACTCTCAAAACTCAGTTTATTTTTATGATGCTACTGATACTGATAATGAGATAAATAAATTAGAGAGTAATAAAACTACAGGTAAGATGGGAGTACTGTTGAAATGTTAAAGATTTTTTGTAGCTATCATGTTTGGTAAATATCTCTATGAAGAAAGGTTTAACTGGCCTTAACTGCCATAGTGGTTAGGCAGCTAGCGACTGTTCCATCAAGGCAAACTTTGTGTGTTGTGTTAGCTCTAACTAAGGCAGTGGTCAGCAGTGACTTCGGTCTTAGTAGGGCATGTCCTTGTATGAGAAGGCCTCTATTAAGCTAGGAGTAGATTCTTCTCTGTCCTATATGTCGCAAAAAAATGTTGCAAAAAATTTTTTGATGTCTTGAAATATGCTTTAATTTTTCAAATATATCAAAATTATGTTATAAATTTGACAAATAATTAATACCAATTTCCACCTTACCAGCCTTTTCCAAAGTTACTGAAAAAAAATATATATATATATATATCTTAGTAATATACATCTCTTAGTAAGTTATCCGGGTATTTGTTCTTGATCAACACCTACCACCAGAATTTCTAGCTTAAATGTTTCGTTTGCACTATCACTTCAGGTTTTACATTTAGCGCCCTCTAACGATGCAAATTAAAGCCTTTTCAAGACTATGAATCTTCATATTTCTTTAGTAACTAATCAACTCAAAACGAGATTTTCATTAATATCTTAAAGCAAAAAATTGCGTTTCCCCAGGAATGAAGGGACAAATTGTTACCAACATCCTAAACTCCTCGATCATCACACTAATCACATTTTTAGCACTAATCACATTTTTAGCACAAATAGATCTTTTGCAATATACGTTAAATGTTTCAAATTTTCAAATTATCCCACCGTCAGAGATCGCAATTAAAACTTTAGGAAGATTAGGGAATTATGAATCGTAATAGTTTATCAATACTTATCCAACGCAAAAACAATTTTAATTTTTTTTCTAAAACCAGGATTGTTTCTAAAAGCAACAAAAAAAAAATTGTCGATGAAATTATTGATGGTTAAATGTCACCGTCAATATTTCTAATTTTGAAATACAATTAAATCGCTTGTAATATTAGTTTAAATGTTTGACTTTTCAACTTTTTCGCCATTAGAGGGCTTGGTTTTTGTTGTTTGTTTCACCTCCGAGCGGCTCTTTTCTTCCATACAATGGATTAAATGGCCTGGCCACAGGATCTCGAAAGCTCAGAGATGGTTGGGGGAGGAAAACCACTGGAACGATGTTGCTACACAGATTCAGTCAAGGTCGTCCAGTGTGTTCTTTAACGTGCACTGGGTATGACTCTTCCGCATAAGGAACCACGGTTTAAGGTCTCATCCGACGGACGGCGGCCTTACCAAGACCATTGGTGTACCTTGTCCATTAGAGGGCGCAATTAACGCTATAGGGAAATTTCAGAAGTACGAATCGTAATATTTCATCAATATCTAAACAACCTAAAAATAATTTTTGATTTGTTTCTAAAACGAAGAATGTCTACAGACAGACATTAGTGCTTTTGTTTCTGAAAAAAAAAAAAAGCAAAATTGTGCCGCTCAAAAGAAATTGCCCTTTGTACGCTGATTCAACATATTTGACTCAGAGCCAACTAACTCTTACTTGAGACCCAAAATTAGAATATTTTTAGGTCCTCTAACTTATATATATATACAGCCATTTGTTTGCTAGGAGCTTCATATTTTAGTGAATTATGATTAACAAGAAAATTTATCTTGTGTTGCTCGGATTTCAAACTCTAAAGCAGTGATTCTCAAACTTTTTTGCTCACGGTACATTATTTATCACCATAAATATGGTGACACTACGAAGACTCGGGCATGCGCAGTTTGTCTTGAATCGGCAACATTACTAGCTATACTCTCCACAGTATATCAATTGAACTACACAAATCACTTTAATATTCACATTAATATGCAAAAATTCACATTAATATGCAAAAATAAGATTAATTTTTAAGATAATAAATAAAAATAAGAATTAAAAGTAACCTAAAGTTCTCTGTTGTTGAGCAATAAAATTTTAAAGTTTATCCTTCAAACTGTTTGATACCCAGATAATAATTGCCCTAACAAATATCCAGATAACTTCAAAAATAGGCATTTCTGTAGAGACATTTGTAAACGCAGAACAGTTCGGTTCAAGTTTTGACTTGTATTGAGACAGTGCATAGTCGTACGTGGTATGGGAACGTTTTGTGTTAAATTTGCTTTTAACATTCAATATGGATGTTTTTGATTAAACGGAAAGAGTTAAAATGAACAATCAGTGTCAGAGAGTAGCAACAAAATGATTTATATATTTCCTTTTATCTACAATATCATCCAAATTTCACTGTACATATTTTGAGAAACATTGATCTAAAATATATGATATTTCAGTCTCCACGTCACAAGCTGTAATTTGACATAAATTGCATTACGATTGATAAATTATATTGACCCATAAAATATAATAAAAAACTCTTTTAGGGTAAGAAAGAAGTGGACAGATTTTGAGGTACAGAACGATACTCTCCACGTCAGGAGTTTCTAACTCCGAAAAACTATATTACCTGACTCAAAACAACGAATTTTTCAAATCAGCAGAGTTGCTTCATTTCAAGTTGCAGCACCTTGGATATAATTTGTCAGTCATAAATAAATAAATACCCCTTCAAGCATCTGCTTGCCACAGAGGTCTGACAGGAGTCTGTCAGTTTATATGCCATACTAGAAGCTCTGTGAGGATGGCAGGACCTCAGCAGAAAAACAACATGAACCTTAGATCAGTAGCCAAGCGCGATAACCACTCGGTCACGGGAGTGCTAAGGAAATTTTATAACTAAATAAAATTAAATATGGGGAAATTGTGTATGACGAGTGTAAGTTTTGAAAAAAAATTGTACGTACTAATAATGTGCAATGAAAAGCATTATTTATAGTTTAATGCATTTTCTCATATATAGGAATAAAGTTTGTTTGTGTGTTATGTTTCTGCCTGTCCGCTTCTGTACCATCCTGTATTAATGTTAATTTGGATTACTAAAACGATACTAAACAGCTCAGATAGTTATTAGCTTTTTAATTTAATTCAGCGGTGTTAAATTGGTTATACAAATATAGTTACTACTTTACTTCCTGTTACCTGTCTAAACGAAGGTCGGATAACCAAGGGTATAAGCCTTGAACATCTCCGTCTACTTGGCTAACACATAGATATTATAATTATACTCGTGAAAAATAACTCCTGAGCTAAAGTATTTTCAACTAATAACAGACATTTTATTCCAACTGAAATCCAAATTCATTAAATATTCCCCAATATATTACCATTTCTTACCAACGCGATGTTACAGATGTCTGCACTTAATACGGTGCAACCAATCTTCTGGGCGTCGAACGCCCGACAAAGAGCAAGGACATAGAGTAAACAAATGGAACAGGTATGCGCTACATTATTCACTACGGCATACACACATAAACTCCCTGACTACATAAATAAGATATTGAAAATCAGGCCTACCTTGGTGAGATGATGATATGAAGAGGACGACCCCGAGGAAGAGGAAGGTGCCGTTGTAAGCAATTTTAACTTGACAGAGACATTTCCAACGTTAACGTCTTCTCCATTGTTCCGTAATGATTTGTTCTGTTGCATACAAGATTCTACGACTAGGTTTCTTGCGAATAACAGTGAAGTCAACGCAACAAATATATTCCATATTTACAATGTATTATCCGCGTTACCAATGGTATGCGCAGAAATTTTCAGTGGGAATTGTGTTGTTTTTGGTAATAATATAATAAATAAATAATAATAATAATAATGCATAATTATAAATAAATAATAGAAAGTCACCTTCACTTATTATAGATGGCGCGAGATCCGACACATTCAGCGAAAGATATAAAGGTCACATTCTGGAAGCAAGTCGTGAAACACTCCACGTTACACGTAAAGTGTCGGATTTAGGAATGACGACGGGGCGGGGGTGGCTCAGTCGGTAGCGCGCCAGGCTCGTAATCTGTAGTTCCCAGGTTCGAGTCCCAGCTGGGTCAGCCTTGAGATTTATCTCCGCAAAATTCCTCGCCCTGCCTACGGTCAATAGGGGACACCGATGGGCTTGGAAAGGCCGCCGTCCGTCGGATGGGACGTTAAGCCGTGGCCCCGTGTGCGGGAGAGCCATACACTGTGCACGTTAAAGAACACGCTGGATGGCCTTGACGGGAGGCTACCATCTGTCTCCCAACAGCTGTTCCAGTGGGTCCCCTCCCCCAACCTTCTCTGAGCCTTCGGGGTCCATGTGACCTGGCCATTTAGCTCATGGTGTGCAAAAAAGTGCCGCTCAGAGGTAAAACAACCCAACACATCCCCCGCCCCCACTTTTTTTATTTTTTTTTATCTTAGATCCGTGTCCCCAGATTGAAGCATAGAGAAGATGAATCGATTCCGCAAAGTCTTGTGACAGGTGAGAAAGGAAATTAAGAAATAAAATCATACCCCTTCAGGCAGCTTCCATATTAGAAAGTCTGTGAGGATGGATGGACCTTAACAGAAAAACAATACAAGCGTCCATGCCTTACCCAGAGCTCGAATGCAGATCCCTTAGATCAGCAGCCAAGCGCGATAACCACTCGGCCACGCGACGGGTGAAACCAGCAAGTAAAACCTGTTTAAGGCACTTGGAGGCGATTTGCCTTGGTCGACAGAGCGGCAGGTTTGTAATCGTGGCCACTGAGTGCTGATATTTTTCTCTGCTAGTCGAGTGGTTAGCGCGCTTAGCTTCTGATCAAAGGGAACCGGGTTCGAGCTCTTCATAAGGCATGAATGTTCCCTTTTTGCGTTGTCTTTCTTCTGAGGTCCCGCCTTCCTTACAGATCTTCTCTATGACGTATGATACTGACAGGTTCCTGTCAGACCTCTGGGGAAAACAGTTACTTCAGAGGCAAAGACGAAAACCTTCCTTTCTGCTCCTATTGAGAAAGGCGACACCAATGGTCTTCGAGATACCACCGTCCGTCCGATAGGATATAAAGCCTAGGTCCAGTACCTTGTATATATTAATTAACACACTGGATATCTCCTAACAATTATTAAATCGATCACTTTTTCCTACTCATCTCTGAGCTTCTGTAACTGATCATTCAGCCGAGTTGTGTGTCAAAAAATTCTGATTAGATGTAAAGCCATCCGGGCCATTGACGAATCGTAATTCAAGTATTTTCAAAGATCTTCCTTCTTTCAAAGCAATTTCATGCTTCAGGGAAGTGTTCCTTATTAGGGGTGGCTCAGTCGGTAGCGTGTCAGACTCGTAATCTGTAGTTCCCAGGTTCGAGTCCCACCTGGGTCAGCGTTGAGATTTATCTCCGCAAAATTTCCCCGCCCTGCCCACGGTCAGTAGGGGACACCGATGGGCTTGAAAAGGCCGCCGTCTGTCGGATGGGACGTTAAGCCGTGGCCCCGTGTGAGGAAGAGCCATACCCTGTACACGTTAAAGAACACGCTGGATAACCTTAACGGGAGGCTACCATCTGTCTCCCAACAGCTTTTCCAGTGGAACCCCTCCCCCAACCTTCTCTGAGACTTCGAGGTCCATGTGACCTGGCCATTTAGCCCATGGTGTGCAAAAAAGTGCCGCTCAGAGGTAAAACAACCCAAACAAAAATGCTCTTTATTAATAACCAGTTCCTTTCAATTACAAGTTTTATTCTTCTATTACTACTCTTAACATAAAATGACAAAAAAAAAAGGATTTTTGAGAAATTTTTCTTTTTAAGATGAAATATAAAGAACAGCTTCAACAGTTCATATATTTTTTCCATTATTAATAAAACTTTTATATAGCCGTCCCGTGGCCGAGTGGTTAGCGCGCTTGGCTACTGATCTACGGGACCTGGGGTCGAGCCCCGGGTAAGGCATGGATGTTCGTGTTGTTTTCTGCTACGGGACCTGGGTTCGAGCCCCGGGTAAGGCATGGATGTTCGTGTTGTTTTCTGCTGAGGTCCTGGCATCCTCTCAGATCTACTGTGGCATATAAACTGACAGACTCATGTCAGACATCTGTGGCAAGCAGCTGCTTGAGGGGGTATTTATTACTAATCATATTAATTATTCAGATTGCTTCTATTCAACAACCGATGCTAATCACCCGATGACAAAGTGCAACAAAATAATTTAAAGCAAAGATGGAAGCAGATATCTGTGACGTAGCACGGGGCAAAGGTCGGCGGTCATTTGACCTGGAAATGGGGAAAGTAACTTTTAACATCAAGCTCAGCTAGGGAGAATGGGATAAATAAGATTTTTCGCAGCAATTTATAATTTGTGAACTCTTGTAACCCCTTTTCCCTTTTGTGTATGATCAGTTGCATTTCGACATAAATAGTTCTGTCACCAGCCGAGTTTTTGCCCATTGGCCGACAAAAGTTTTCCAGATACCATAACTACTGAAACTCTGTAATTGTGAAGAAATAAATCGGTTATTATTGCAAAGGCTTAAATGCCGAATTTGTTATTTTAAGTCCTGGCTGTTTGCTGTTCTCTGCATGGGGGTGCAAGCTGAGGTATTAAAAGGAAATCGTTTCCGATACTCGAAGTTATTATAACAGCAAATTGAATTTTTTGGTAAAATTTGTGACAGACAAAATAAAAGTTTTCCAAAACTCTTTTCTACGCACTAAGTCCTTTCAACAGCAACTTATTCAATTATTCTGTATTTGAGGAAATTTGTTAAATCCAGAACTTTTCCTAAACGGTAAGATTACCAAATTCTGTATAATGCTTCCTCTCATCATGACTTTAAACAGAACAAGACCTTGACTCCCAACTTTTATTACGGGGCGGGGTGGCTCAGTCGGTAGCGCGCCAGGCTCGTAATCTGTAGTTCCCAGGTTCGAGTCCCAGCTGGGTCAGCGTTGAGATTTATCTCCGCAAAATTCCCTGCCCACGGTCAGTAGGGGACACCGATGGGCTTGGAAAGGCCGCCGTCCTTCGGATGGGACGTTAAGCCGTGGCCCCGTGTGCGGGAGAGCCATACCCTGTCCACGTTAAAGAACACGCTGGATGGCCTTGACGGGAGGCTACCATCTGTTTCCCAGCAGCTGTTCCAGTGGGTCCCCTCCCCCAACCTTCTCTGAGCCTACGGGGTCCATGTGACCTGGCCATTTAGCCCATGGTGTGCAAAAAAGTGCCGCTCAGAGGTAAAAGAAAGAAAGAACCCAACTTTTATTGCCTTCCCCCAGAAAAGCCCGACCTCCAAATTAAACCGGAAGAAGAATTTATCTTAAACTGTAGCAATTAGGATCGATGGATATTGTATTCAGTTTCCTTTCAATATAGCATTACCCAAATTCCTCCAACGCTCAAAGGAAATGAAAATTAACTGAATAATTGCGAGCGAAAATAGTTATATCTCAAATGAGAAATTAATCTCCTCCTAGAGCAACTCTTGATTTCTCGACTCTCATCTCGACTCATATTTCACCTCGAACGTTCTGTCGGATCTGAAATTTCGCATTATTTGGAGATCAACGAACCCAAATGCCGCTAGACACTCATTTTCTCTTTTCTAGCACAGCGAAATGGAAATCTAACCTTTCATCTCGATGGACATTCAGTATAAGTTCCAGATTTATGTCACAAAATACCCCCAGGCACCAATTTTCAAGTTTCTAACACAAGGCAGATCGAAATTTGACTTTTGACCTCGAAGGACCAGGCAGATGCGAAATTCAGAAGCATTTCCGAGATCTGTGGCCAAAAGTATCACCACGCACTTATTTTCACGTAAGTAGACCCAATTTTGACCTTTGACCTCAAATGATTTACCAAATCTGAAATTCCGTAACATTTCTCAAATATATTGCCAAACGCATCACCTGGCAGCAATTGTCATATTTCTGACATAATTAGATCATCTTTGATCTTCGACTTTGAAGAGCCTGCCATATCCGAATTTCCGCAGCGTTTCCGAGATCTATGACCTAAAATATCCCCATGAACCGATTTTCACACTTCTAGTAGTAGTTTGGATTAAAGTTTGACCGAAAGTTTGCCTCTTACTTTGAAGGATCTGAAATGTTGAAAAGTTTTGAGAGATGCGACCTGAAATGAATGAATGAATACCCCCTCAAGCAGCTGCTTGCCACAGAGGTCTGACAGGAGCCTGTCAGTTTATATGCCATAGAAGATCTGGAGGATGGCAGGACCTGAGCAGAAAAGCGACACACACATCCATGCCTTACCCGGGGCTCGAACCCGGTCCCTTAGATCAATAGCCAAGCGTGCTTACCACTCGGCCACGGGACGGCAACCTGAAATACCTAAGGCCTTCATTCTAGAACATGCAGATCTAAATTTGAGCTGTGACTTCGAGAGAATTGCGGGTGCGAAATTTCATGTTTCCGAGGTATAAGATCCTAAATACAACCTGGGCACCAATACGTTCGTTTCTAGAATGTTTAGGGACTCCAGTATGACCGAAATTTTACTTCGGATGAGACACCAGATATCAAATTTTGAATTTTCCAGAGATCTCGACCCGAAATTCATTCTATTGTAAAAGGTAACGGGACTTTTTACATATTATGTAAATGGGAAACGACATTCCAAGTTCCTTGACTTCGGAATTAAATGTTTTTTTTTATGAAAAAATGTTACAAACATATAAAATCGTCATACAACTGTGGGCTAAAAGGTTCCAGCCTGAGTGTGCAATTTTGTTCTCCAGACATGTCTGTCCTGAGCTACAGCTGCTGCATTTGGCCACTGTAGGCCAGGAGAAGCTCTCGACTTAAATGGAAGATACTCAGGCACGAACCTAGATTTAGTTTCGGAAGAGGAGGGAGGTAGAATTTAGTTTCGGGAGCACGAGGAGGAGAATTTTGTTTCGGGGGAAGGGGGATTCTGATATTACGACTTGAGTACGTTTTCCCAATAACTAAATTATTCTCTCAGACAAAAAAATTTAAAATGATATTCTATAAGGAATAAACTTTTCAATAGTTTTTGAAATCTATTCGTATTGTAGGACATATACTGTGAAACAAAATAGACTTATACAAAGAAACTGTTTTGGATTTCAGAGCAGGTATTCAAGTTTGAGGTTTCGTGTAACACGACCGCATTTTCGGAGGCTTATGCATCATTCGTCATACTGAGCAATATTCCGTGATACATTTCAACCAATTTTACTACTTTAGCGTTGAGAAATCTAATTGAAAATGACATCTCTTTGGGAACTGATTACAAGGTGCCATCATACGTAATACTTATTACGAATAAGCCAGGGAGAGAGAGCCACACGTGAATTCATTATTACCTAAAGACTTTAAAAATAACCTAACACAAGATTGTTAATAGTTTTCGCTTCTTATATATTTCTTGACGGTATTTTCGTTTGAATGACCTGTTTTGGTACTTTATTCATAACAGAAACATGATATTTATGTGGTAATATTTATATGATTTATATTAAACCTAAATTCATCCCTTGTTAAAGAGAAATGCAATTGTGTTTTCGGAGGTAAATCAAAATTTTTATTTGGCTCCATAGATAGTAATACAAAAAAAATTCCTCTTAGCATATTACGAATTAATGAGATTGTTTCAATATTTATTTTTAATGTTGTTAAGTGTGGAAAACAACAAGAAGAACTGTTTTTCTTTTTGATTCTTTGAAAACGATCATTAAATATTCCTCACAAGCGACTGGGGTTTCTAGGTTATATTTCAAGATGGAATGTAAATGTTTCCATTTTCTTATTCGATGTCGAAAATATTTCCAGGAGTTATATGAAAAACCTATTTCCGGTAAATAATGCCTTTATCCTAAGAAAACGAAATCGGAAATTATAGTAAAATATCCCAGGTTTAGATATCTGAAAACGTGACAGTTTTTATCAAAGGAAACCAGGTAACTCTAATCTAAAAACAACTTTCAAATAGGCTCTGGATAAAGAGCAGTTTATTTTCGGGTTGAATCAGAAAGATAAACGTTGTTCATGGATTAATCGCATTATGTACTAATGCGAGAACACCGAATTTTAAGATACATTAATAAGAATTCTTTACTGATGAAAAATCAAAATACATGACAGACAAAACACCCATCCGGGTGTAGAGCTTCGACCCCGAAAGTCGCAATGTTACTACAAGCAAATGCTATACCACTGAACAAACACGTCGTTAATTTATGTTTGTCAAATCAAATGTTTTATTCAGAAAGGTGAACCGAAACATTACATTTTGCAAGCTGTTATATACAGTGCTATCAGAACTGAACACATCAAAGAATTTATCTAATATATAAAGAAAAAAGTTGTTTTGTCTGTCTGCCTATGCACTCGGCGTCCAGAAGAGCTAGATGCTTCAAACTTTGCCTGAACGTTTATTTCCCCCAGTGGAAGAACGTAGGCTATGTGAGAACCCCTGGTGGCAACCAAAGTTGGGGTGGAGGTGGAGAGATTGAATTTCTCAAAATCGCCATAGACTTAACATTAACGGTTGAAAGTTATTCAAAATAACTGTTTCCATCAATAAATCTGAAAGAAGGAATGCGTAAAACTAATTTCTTTTTGATTATCCGTGATAAAGTCATTGTTCAGTTTGTTGGGTCAAGAACACTAACATCCGTGAATATTGAAGTCATTCGAATTAAGCACGAGCGAAACACGATATTCTTTTTCGAAACAAAAGCTTCAAAAATTAAAAATTCGTATCGGAAATTAAATTCATTTATGTATTTTGAAAAAATATGTAAAATATGAAAAACGTATACCTCATACGTTAATTAATAAACGTTATAATATGTTAAGTAATAAATAATGTCTTCCAATAATAATAATAAAGTTTTCGCAGTACCTGACCATTTTGTGGGCAACTCAAACCATATTTTTATTTTTCTATAAAGTTAAATATTCTTGGCACACTGTATTCGAGGAAATCTGATGAGTACAAAATGATTTGAAAAGTTTGGTTCTCTGAGTGAGGCATTTTCGTGTTTTGGTATAGAAACTTCTGATTTGAGGAGGGGTACATATGGTACCTGGAAATATGCCCATTTTCTCCTTCCCTAAAACAGAGGGAGGAAATTAAACCCGAGAATATTTACTCCTTTTTTCCCTATCTTTGTATTGTTTTTTTAACTCGTCATTGGCCAATTTGTTAATTTGTTTCTCGGTTTGCTTTTATGTATATAAAAACTTTTTTTTTTACCACATCTCCCTCTTTAAGTTTTGCCATATCTCAATCTTTATGTTTTACCATATCTCCCTCTTTAAGTTTTACCATATCTCCCTCTTTATGTTTTACCATATCTCCCTCTTTAAGTTTTACCATATCTCCCTCTTTATGTTTTACCATATCTCCCTCTTTAAGTTTTACCATATCTCCCTCTTTATGCTTTACCATATCTCCCTCTTTAAGTTTCACCATATCTCCCTCTTTATGTTTTACCATATCTCCCTCTTTAAGTTTTACCATATCTCCCTCTTTAAGTTTCACCATATCTCCCTCTTTATGTTTTACCATATCTCCCTCTTTATGTTTTACCATATCTCCTTCTTTATGTTTTAATATATCTCCCTCTTTAAGTTTTACCATATCTCCCTCTTTAAGTTTCACCATATCTCCCTCTTTAAGTTTTACCATATCTCCCTCTTTAAGTTTTAGCATATCTCCCTCTTTATGTTTTACCATATCTCCCTGTTTATGTTTTACCATATCTCCCTCTTTACGTTTTACCATATCTCCCTCTTTATGTTTCACCATATCTCCCTCTTTATGTTTTACCATATCTCCCTCTTTAAGTTTTAGCATATCTCCCTCTTTATGTTTTACCATATCTCCCTCTTTAAGTTTCACCATATCTCCCTCTTTATGTTTTACCATATCTCCCTCTTTATGTTTTACCATATCTCCCTCTTTATGTTTTACCATATCTCCCTCTTTAATTTTCACCATATCTCCCTCTTTATGTTTTACCATATCTCCATCTTTAAGTTTTACCATATCTCCATCTTTAAGTTTTACCATATCTCCCTCTTTATGTTTTACCATATCTCCCTCTTTAAGTTTTACCATATCTCCCTCTTTATGTTTTACCATATGTCCCTCTTTAAGTTTTACGATATCTCCCTCTTTATGTTTTACCATATCTCCCTCTTTATGTTTTACCATATCTCCCTCTTTATGTTTTACCATATCTCCCTCTTTATGGTTTACCATATCTCCCTCTTTATGTTTTACCATATCTCCCTCTTTAATTTTCACCATATCTCCCTCTTTATGTTTTACCATAATTCCCTCTTTATGTTTTACCATATCTCCCTCTTTAATTTTCACCATATCTCCCTCTTTATGTTTTACCATATCTCCATCTTTAAGTTTTACCATATCTCCCTCTTTATGTTTTACCATATCTCCCTCTTTAAGTTTTACCATATCTCCCTCTTTAAGTTTTACCATATCTCCCTCTTTATGTTTTACCATATCTCCCTCTTTAAGTTTTAGCATATCTCCCTCTTTATGTTTTACCATATCTCCCTCTTTATGTTTTACCATATCTCTCTCTTTAAGTTTCACCATATCTCCCTCTTTATGTTTTACCATATCTCCCTCTTTAAGTTTCACCATATCTCCCTCTTTATGTTTTACCATATCTCCCTCTTTAAGTTTCACCATATCTCCCTCTTTATGTTTTACCATATTTCCCTCTTTAAGTTTTAGCATATCTCCCTCTTTATGTTTTACCATATCTCCCTCTTTAAGTTTCACCATATCTCCCTCTTTATGTTTTACCATATCTCCCTCTTTAAGTTTCAATATATCTCCCTCTTTAATTTTCACCATTTCTCCCTCTTTAAGTTTTACAGTATCTCCCTCTTTAAGTTTCACCATATCTCCCTGTTTATGTTTTACCATATCTCCCTCTTTAAGCTTTACCATATCTCCCTCTTCAAGTTTTACCATATCTCCCTCTTTATGTTTTACCATATCTCCCTGTTTATGTTTTACCATATCTCCCTGTTTATGTTTTACCATATCTCCCTCTTTATGTTTTACCATATCTCCCTCTTTAAGTTTTACCATATCTCCCTCTTTATGTTTTACCATATCTCCCTCTTTATGTTTTACCATATCTCCCTCTTTACGTTTCACCATATCTCCCTCTTTATGTTTTACCATATCTCCCTCTTTAAGTTTTAGCATATCTCCCTCTTTATGTTTTACCATATCTCCCTCTTTTATGTTTTACCATATCTCCCTCTTTAAGTTTTACCTTATCTCCCTCTTTAAGTTTTACCATATCTCCCTCTTTATGTTTTACCATATCTCCCTCTTTATGTTTTACCATATGTCCCTCTTTAAGTTTTACCATATCTCCCTCTTTATGTTTTACCATATCTCCCTCTTTAAGTTTTACCATATCTCCCTCTTTATGTTTTACCATATCTCCCTCTTTGTGTTTTACCATATCTCCCTTCTTTAAGTTTTACCATATCTCCCTCTTTATGTTTTATCATATCTCCCTCTTTAAGTTTTACCTTATCTCCCTCTATGTTTTATCATATCTCCCTCTTTAAGTTTCACCATATCTCCCTCTTTATGTTTTACCATATCTCCCTCTTTATGTTTTACCATATCTCCCTCTTTAAATTTCACCATATCTCCCTCTTTATGTTTTACCATATCTCCCTCTTTAAGTTTCACCATATCTCCCTCTTTAAGTTTTACCATATCTCCCTCTTTATGTTTTACCATATCTCCCTCTTTAAGTTTTACCTTATCTCCCTCTATGTTTTATCATATCTCCCTTTTTAAGTTTCACCATATCTCCCTCTTTATGTTTTACCATATCTCCCTCTTTAAGTTTTAGCATATCTCCCTCTTTATGTTTTACCATATCTCCCTCTTCAAGTTTTACCATATCTCCCTCTTTATGTTTTACCATATCTCCCTCTTTAAGTTTCACCATATCTCCCTCTTTATGTTTTACATATCTACCTCTTTAAGTTTCACCATATCTCCCTCTTTATGTTTTACCATATCTCCCTCTTTAAGTTTTACCATATCTCCCTCTTTAAGTTTCACCATATCTCCCTCTTTATGTTTTACCATATCTCCCTCTTTAAGTTTCAATATATCTCCCTCTTTAATTTTCACCATTTCTCCCTCTTTAAGTTTTACAATATCTCCCTCTTTAAGTTTCACCATATCTCCCTGTTTATGTTTTACCATATCTCCCTCTTTAAGCTTTACCATATCTCCCTCTTCAAGTTTTACCATATCTCCCTCTTTATGTTTTACCATATCTCCCTGTTTATGTTTTACCATATCTCCCTCTTTATGTTTTACCATATCTCCCTCTTTATGTTTTACCATATCTCCCTCTTTAAGTTTTACCATATCTCCCTCTTTATGTTTTACCATATCTCCCTCTTTATGTTTTACCATATCTCCCTCTTTACGTTTCACCATATCTCCCTCTTTATGTTTTACCATATCTCCCTCTTTAAGTTTTAGCATATCTCCCTCTTTATGTTTTACCATATCTCCCTCTTTAAGTTTCACCATATCTCCCTCTTTATGTTTTACCATATCTCCCTCTTTAAGTTTCACCATATCTCCCTCTTTATGTTTCACCATATCTCCCTCTTTAAGTTTTACCATATCTCCCTCTTTATGTTTTACCATATCTCCCTCTTTAAGTTTTACCATATCTCCCTCTTTATGTTTTACCATATCTCCCTCTTTAAGTTTTAGCATATCTCCCTCTTTATGTTTTACCATATCTCCCTCTTTATGTTTTACCATATCTCCCTCTTTATGTTTTACCATATCTCCCTCTTTATGTTTTACCATATCGCCCTCTTTAAGTTTTACCATATCTCCCTCTTTATGTTTTACCATATCTCCCTCTTTAAGTTTTAGCATATCTCCCTCTTTATGTTTTACCATATCTCCCTCTTTAAATTTCACCATATCTCCCTCTTTATGTTTTACCATATCTCCCTCTTTAAGTTTCACCATATCTCCCTCTTTAAGTTTTACCATATCTCCCTCTTTATGTTTTACCATATCTCCCTCTTTAAGTTTTACCTTATCTCCCTCTATGTTTTATCATATCTCCCTTTTTAAGTTTCACCATATCTCCCTCTTTATGTTTTACCATATCTCCCTCTTTAAGTTTTAGCATATCTCCCTCTTTATGTTTTACCATATCTCCCTCTTCAAGTTTTACCATATCTCCCTCTTTATGTTTTACCATATCTCCCTCTTTAAGTTTCACCATATCTCCCTCTTTATGTTTTACATATCTACCTCTTTAAGTTTCACCATATCTCCCTCTTTATGTTTTACCATATCTCCCTCTTTAAGTTTTACCATATCTCCCTCTTTAAGTTTTACCATATCTCCCTGTTTATGTTTTACCATATCTCCCTCTTTAAGTTTCACCATATCTCCCTCTTTATGTTTTACCATATCTCCCTCTTTAAGTTTTACCATATCTCCCTCTTTGTTTTACCATATCTCCCTCTTTAAGTTTTACCATATCTCCCTCTTTAAGTTTTACCATATCTCCCTCTTTATGTTTTACCATATCTCCCTCTTTAAGTTTCACCATATCTCCCTCTTTATGTTTTACCATATCTCCCTCTTTAAGTTTCACCATATCTCCCTCTTTATGTTTTACCATATCTCCCTCTTTAAGTTTCAGCATATCTCCCTCTTTATGTTTTACCATATCTCCCTCTTCAAGTTTTACCATATCTCCCTCTTTATGTTTTACCATATCTCCCTCTTTAAGTTTCACCATATCTCCCTCTTTATGTTTTACATATCTACCTCTTTAAGTTTCACCATATCTCCCTCTTTATGTTTTACCATATCTCCCTCTTTAAGTTTTACCATATCTCCCTCTTTAAGTTTTACCATATCTCCCTGTTTATGTTTTACCATATCTCCCTCTTTAAGTTTCACCATATCTCCCTCTTTATGTTTTACCATATCTCCCTCTTTAAGTTTTACCATATCTCCCTCTTTGTTTTACCATATCTCCCTCTTTAAGTTTTACCATATCTCCCTCTTTAAGTTTTACCATATCTCCCTCTTTATGTTTTACCATATCTCCCTCTTTAAGTTTCACCATATCTCCCTCTTTATGTTTTACCATATCTCCCTCTTTAAGTTTCACAATATCTCCCTCTTTATGTTTTACCATATCTCCCTCTTTATGTTTTACCATATCTTCCTCTTTATATTTTACCATATCTCCCTCTTTATGTTTTACCATATCTCCCTCTTTAAGTTTTACCCTATCTCCCTCTTTACGTTTCACCATATCTCCCTCTTTATGTTTTACCATATCTCCCTCTTTAAGTTTTAGCATATCTCCCTCTTTATGTTTTACCATATCTCCCTCTTTAAGTTTTACCATATCTCCCTCTTTATGTTTTACCATATCTCCCTCTTTAAGTTTTACCATATCTCCCTCTTTAAGTTTTACTATATCTCCCTCTTTAAGTTTTACCATATCTCCCTCTTTTATGTTTTACCATATCTCCCTCTTTAAGTTTTACCTTATCTCCCTCTTTAAGTTTTACCATATCTCCCTCTTTATGTTTTACCATATCTCCCTCTTTATGTTTTACCATATGTCCCTCTTTAAGTTTTACCATATCTCCCTCTTTATGTTTTACCATATCTCCCTCTTTAAGTTTTACCATATCTCCCTCTTTATGTTTTACCATATCTCCCTCTTTGTGTTTTACCATATCTCCCTTCTTTAAGTTTTACCATATCTCCCTCTTTATGTTTTATCATATCTCCCTCTTTAAGTTTTACCTTATCTCCCTCTATGTTTTATCATATCTCCCTCTTTAAGTTTCACCATATCTCCCTCTTTATGTTTTACCATATCTCCCTCTTTAAGTTTTACCATATCTCCCTCTTTAAGTTTTACCATATCTCCCTCTTTAAGTTTTACCATATCTCCCTCTTTTATGTTTTACCATATCTCCCTCTTTAAGTTTTACCTTATCTCCCTCTTTAAGTTTTACCTTATCTCCCTCTTTAAGTTTTACCATATCTCCCTCTTTATGTTTTACCATATGTCCCTCTTTAAGTTTTACCATATCTCCCTCTTTATGTTTTACCATATCTCCCTCTTTAAGTTTTACCATATCTCCCTCTTTATGTTTTACCATATCTCCCTCTTTGTGTTTTACCATATCTCCCTTCTTTAAGTTTTACCATATCTCCCTCTTTATGTTTTATCATATCTCCCTCTTTAAGTTTTACCTTATCTCCCTCTATGTTTTATCATATCTCCCTCTTTAAGTTTCACCATATCTCCCTCTTTATGTTTTACCATATCTCCCTCTTTAAGTTTCAGCATATCTCCCTCTTTATGTTTTACCATATCTCCCTCTTCAAGTTTTACCATATCTCCCTCTTTATGTTTTACCATATCTCCCTCTTTAAGTTTCACCATATCTCCCTCTTTATGTTTTACATATCTACCTCTTTAAGTTTCACCATATCTCCCTCTTTATGTTTTACCATATCTCCCTCTTTAAGTTTTACCATATCTCCCTCTTTAAGTTTTACCATATCTCCCTGTTTATGTTTTACCATATCTCCCTCTTTAAGTTTCACCATATCTCCCTCTTTATGTTTTACCATATCTCCCTCTTTGTTTTACCATATCTCCCTCTTTAAGTTTTACCATATCTCCCTCTTTAAGTTTCACCATATCTCCCTCTTTATGTTTTACCATATCTCCCTCTTTAAGTTTCACCATATCTCCCTCTTTATGTTTTACCATATCTCCCTCTTTAAGTTTCACAATATCTCCCTCTTTATGCTTTACCATATCTTCCTCTTTATATTTTACCATATCTCCCTCTTTATGTTTTACCATATCTCCCTCTTTAAGTTTTACCCTATCTCCCTCTTTACGTTTCACCATATCTCCCTCTTTATGTTTTACCATATCTCCCTCTTTAAGTTTTAGCATATCTCCCTCTTTATGTTTTACCATATCTCCCTCTTTAAGTTTTACCATATCTCCCTCTTTATGTTTTACCATATCTCCCTCTTTAAGTTTTACCATATCTCCCTCTTTAAGTTTTACCATATCTCCCTCTTTAAGTTTTACCATATCTCCCTCTTTTATGTTTTACCATATCTCCCTCTTTAAGTTTTACCTTATCTCCCTCTTTAAGTTTTACCATATCTCCCTCTTTATGTTTTACCATATCTCCCTCTTTATGTTTTACCATATGTCCCTCTTTAAGTTTTACCATATCTCCCTCTTTATGTTTTACCATATCTCCCTCTTTAAGTTTTACCATATCTCCCTCTTTATGTTTTACCATATCTCCCTCTTTGTGTTTTACCATATCTCCCTTCTTTAAGTTTTACCATATCTCCCTCTTTATGTTTTATCATATCTCCCTCTTTAAGTTTTACCTTATCTCCCTCTATGTTTTATCATATCTCCCTCTTTAAGTTTCACCATATCTCCCTCTTTATGTTTTACCATATCTCCCTCTTTATGTTTTACCATATCTCCCTCTTTATGTTTTACCATATCTCCCTCTTTATGTTTTACCATATCGCCCTCTTTAAGTTTTACCATATCTCCCTCTTTAAGTTTTACCATATCTCCCTCTGTTGGGTTAGAATGTACACATCCGCCAGGTTCAAGTCCCAGCTGGGTCAGCGTTGAGATTTATCTCCGAAAAACTCCCCGCCTTGCCCAGTGTCAGTAAAGGACACCAATGGACTTGGAAAGGCCACAGTCTGTCGGATGGGACGTTAAACCGGTTTTCCGTATGTGGGACAGCCATACTCTGTGCAGGGTAAAGAACACGATGGATGGCCTTGGCGGGGAGGCTACGATCATTAGATGGGACCTTCCATCTGTCTCCCAACAGCTATTCCAGTGGGTCCCCTCCCTCAACCTTCTCTGAGCCTTCCGGGTTTGGTGACCAGGAGATTTAGGCCACTGTGCGCAAAAAGATGATACAAAATACAATTGATATTAGATATTGTTATAAATATTATGTTTCAGTATTTAAGTTTCACCATATCTCCCTATATGAGCATTACTCTTCAGTTTTGATACAAGAATTACGTTTCAGTTTTGATACAAGCATTACGTTTCAGTTTTGTCATCTGCGTTATGTTTCACAATTGTTATAAGAATTAATTTCGAATAACTCCTTTCACGTTACGGTGAAATGACCAGGATGCAAATCAGAAGGAGACTACTTCCGTTTTCAAACCTTAGTTAGCGTCTTCAGGGTTGGATTGGTTTATCTCCGAACATCACGGTTTCGTCCACAATGGGCTGAATGGAGAGTTTACAAATAACCCGAGGGCTCAGAGAAGGTTGGGCGGAGGAGATCCACCAGACAGCTACTAGGAGGCAGATGGAAACTCCTGTCAAGGCCATCCAGAGTGTTCGTTAGCGTGCCAAGTTCAAGGTTCTCTCCTGCAAAAGGAACCAAGATTTAATGCTCCAACAGATGGATGACGACCTTCCCAAACCCATCGGTACGTGCTTTCAGCGCAAGAAACATCCATACGTTACTGGGGCTCGAACCCACATCTTTCTTTTATCAGTTGCCAAGTGCGCTATTTATTAAATTTTAATAACCTTTGAGCAGATTTTTTATGTCTGCTGCTGTTCAAATTTCGAACTTCAAGAATTCTTCAAATATTAAAATAATATTGTTGAAAATTAAAATATACACCAAAGAGCCATAACATTATGACCATCGCGTCTTTATGCAAATTGAAGCAACTGCAGGTAAATGACGGCGCGTGCGAAGGTCATGAAATGGTAGAAATAACACCTGATACTGAGCTCTGTTAATCAGTGCTATTCTTGTTCTTCAGATGGGATGAACAGCGGACGTAAGTGATTTTGGGAAAGGCAAATTGTAATGGACAGATGAGTGGGTCAGAGCATATCTGAGATGGCAAGGCTTGTTGGGTGTTCACGTCAGCTGTGGTTAGTAACTTCAAAAAGTGGTCCGAGGAGGGAAAAACCACGAACTGGCAGCAAGTTGTGGGTCAACCACAGCTCATCGATGCTAGAGCTCAGCGAAAGCTATCCCCATGTGGTACGAGCCAACAGAAGGGCAGCTCCGAGTGCCATGCTATCTTCAGTTCAACATCGAAACTGCCTACAATGGGTACGCGACCATTAAAACTGAACCTTGAATGATTGGAAGAAGGACGTCTGGTGCGATGAATCTCATTTCCTGTTGCACGATGTGACGGTTGTGTACGTGTAAATCGTTTGCCTGGAGAAGTGTTGGCAGCATGATGCACTGTGGGACGAAAACAAGCCGGTGGAGGAAGCGTAATGCTTTGGTCAATATTCTGCTGAGAAATCCTGGATCCAGTCATTCATGTGCAGTAAACTATGATGTCTACCACCTACCTAAACATCATTGCAGAGCAGATAAATAATTTCGTAGCAACAGTATACCCGTCTAGTAGTGCCTTCTTTCAGCAGGATAATGCACCATGCCGCACTGGCCGGATTGTTCAAGAATGGTTCGCGAAATATGAAGAAGACTTTCAGGTATTGCCCTGACCTCCAAATTCCACAGACAGCAATCCAATCGAGCATCTGTGGTTTGTGTTGGAGCAGCATATCCCATCTACGGCAGCTAAGCCACGTAACTTACAGGAGTTAAAGATTCTGCTGGTAACGTGTTGATACAAGATACCAGAAGACACCTTTAGAAATCTTGTAGCGTCAATGCCTCGACGGGTAACAGCTGTTTTGTTGGCACGTGGAGGACCAACGTCATATTAGGCATCTTGTCATAATGCTTTGGCTCTTCGGTGTAAATATATTAGACAGATAACTTTATATTCCGTCAAAATTTTCCATAAAAAGCATATTTTGGAGGCTGCGGAGCATCGAATTTGTCTTTCTTCTGATATGACAAAAATTCGGTACTTTGTTATCTAAGCAGTATATATCAATTGCAACTCTTAAACTTTCAGATGCTAGAGCTATGGATCAGGAGGACTGTTTTGGTAATGCAACAAGTTGCATATTGATAAAAAAAAGTTTAAAATGTCTTCTTTGTCTCAAAACCATAAAGATAAAAAAGACCAGATTTCATTGAGAATGGTTTCATTTTCGGCTGAAGGTGACCATGTTCGCGTGAGATCATTACAGTCGCTACCTTGATTATGATGAAACGTATTGCTTGTGAAGTACAAAAATGACTTCACGGGCCATATATCCGAGAATCTCTACCTCACAGTATTTGAGGAGAATTAATGTCAAAGAATGTGAAATTCTGCCCCTTGGGTTTGGTGATTTTTGTCTTGTCCTTTGCGACTCACGCCACTTATTGGACACCCACAGATGGAGAAGGTTAGGGGATCTTTTATCCTGGTACTTCAAAAAATCATAATTATGCTACATGGTACATGCTAAAATTTCAAAACAGTGCAAAAAGGGAAAGATATGGGAATTCCTTCACTGACCAATTTGAGATCATGTTTAAGTTTCAATTTGATGCGAAAGGACTTGGTTAATTACATGGCGTGAATGAGTGATCAAATATGTTCTACTTAGGAATAGACTAATGAGGAAACCACCTCAAACTCCAAACGTAGAAGGCTTCCTAAACGATTCTTTTTATTTACAATGCACGAAATAGATTTAAATGATGTACATTTTGGAGAAGTATTTTAAAAATTCCGATAAATAATATACATAAACGTATATTATTATTTAACTAAATGAAAATAATCGTAAATAATAAGCAGGATGAACAATCCTAAGCCTAGAGGAAATTTTAACTTGATCCGGTGGATCTACGCCCTTCTGATGGCATGTCAGGTACTGCGATTCCTGAGCCACCAGTTGTCGACCGAGATATCTTCTATTGATTTCTTTATACCACGGAATCAGTCATTGCAAGTTGTCTTAACTACAGCTGAAGATGCTGGCGACAAAACACTTTCCAGATATAACCCTGGGCTAGTTGCGATGAGTCCCAAAGTGTATAGGTCATTTTCTGTGCTTCTTCTAATGTTGAAAATTACATTCCCTCCAATTGTATAACATGAAACCTAAGGTTTTATGTATTGCTTCAACAGTGATTTAAAATGTATAAATTTAAAATATTTCTTATTTCCACTAAGTTATTACTATAAGCTTACAGGAGTATTCTTAGTTTATTTTGTTTCACTTCATATATAAAGATAAAGGGATATAGTTTAGAAAAGTAATATTCTTCATTTTATTCTGAAGGTGATCATTGTAATTACAAAGACAATTTCGTAACTTTTAACTTACCATAAAAGTTTTAGATATTTCCGTATATCATTAAACGAAACGTTAAAACTTCATTTTATCTTATGCTTTCAGTTAAGAAAAGTTAAGATTTAATTAATTAATTAATTAATAATCTTTTAATTAGAGTTAAGATTTTATCTTATGCTTTCAGTTAAAGAAAGATCATTAAAAGAGGAGTAAAAATGGCTACCAGTACAAATCATAACATTTTTAGTGTAGTGTTATACCTCTGTTTAATCAAAACCTTTTTGGCTTCAATTAGACTTGTATTCTAGTTCAGTGGCTTGCAGTGTAAGTCGCAACAAATTAACAAAAAAATATCACTAATAATTTTCATAGCAAGTCTTCCATAGCTTAAATAATGTCGCATCAGACGAATTTAGCATCCCATTCATGACCAGATCGTCACTTTCCTTTATGTGACATATTTTGTGAAAGAATCTTCTCTTTTTGTACTGATGTGAGCATATCAAATCTTTGTTAAGGTAGTAACAGTTAATTACCAGGGATAATATACGTAAAAAAAAAACTGATTTTTGCAATCGGAGAATGCACAAGTATACTAATCGCAAAACATAAATATAATATTTTAATATTATTTTAAGGTTTTTAATGTGTATAGCATGTGTATAGCATTAAACAATAATATATTTATATTAAAAGGTAAGGAGTTTTACATTAGAACATACCCTCTCCCCTGAAATCGTTAGTTACGGAATTTACGGACCAGTCCCTAAAGAGCACATGTACACTAAATGATACATGCACTCGTTAGAAACTCGTTCATGAAAAAACTAGAGGCTATTTCATTAAGTATGTTGAGCCATGTTATGTCAATAGCATCTCAGATACAGAACTCATCATCGTCATCATCAAGGCAGCCATATGGGCTATATGGAGGTCCAATCACACCGTGCAATTTAGTTTTCCAAGCATTTCAATCGTAAGCTACATCTGCTGAATCTGGCCACTGCACACCAATTCTAACAAGCTCCTGTTCAACATTGTGTGGCCACCGCTTCCTAGGTTTCCCTCTCTTTCTGAGGCCTTTAGACACACTCTAGATAACCCTATTCACTAATCTATAATTATCCATATGGGCAACACGGCCAAACAGAACTTACGAATCTTCTTTCCAGTTTTAAAATTCAAACTACATGCGTCATGTGCGGCTCCTCGAAACTTTCCCGTAAAATGATTATGATCTCGTACTCGATCTCTTCCCAGGGGATTCTTGCATATATGGCAGTTTAAAGCATTTTCGTATAAGTTTTGCTCTTCGTCGGACAGACACATAGCAACATTCTGTTTCATCAACTTTTGAATAATTTCTTTTTCCTCTAGAAGACACTTCCTAAAACTCCTCTATAACATTCGGAACCCTATAAATCGGGTGAGGTTTGTAACTATGTCCATCAGGGCTCACAACCACATAAGCAAATTCACACGCTTCATGTTTAGACGTAATTGTAGTGTGAGAGGCAGTTGGGTTAGGAGACACGTATCTACTTTTACTAAAAATGATTCGAAATCAGCATAAATCATATAAGTTACAGGGAGCTGAAATTTGAAATTCGTAAACTTCAGACACTTCTCTTCTTCACTTGGCAGCTCTATTTTCTGAGGGGCGTGTTCTTCACAATAGGTCATATGCTCCTTTAAAATCGATTCCTTCGAAAAACGTTGAAACAATAATCGCAGTAAAAGCTCATAGATTTATGGCCGGTAAGGGAACTTAGAAGTCTACTCATGTTCTTAATGTAGCAGTAATGTCTCTTTTCTCCAACTGATAGGAGCATGAGATTAATATGTCGTTTAGCTCTCACTGATGTAATGTATAGAGGGAATACGATTTCTTCTCCTTGATTTAGCCATCGGCGAATTTGCATTCGCCATTATATCATGGGAACATTCACAATAACCTATAATTTTCTCTGCTATCAAATTAATTAGTATATCAATTAGCAGTTAAATTATCAGTTACCTTTATTTATTAAATAGACAGTTCTCCATTCGAATTCTCAATTAATAACCATTTGCAAATTAATCTGGAAAATTGGTATAAATCTATATAAAGAAAAATTGCAAATCTTCGATGTTCTCATCGTATTTTTATTGAGATCATCAATTTCACTTTGTATTACAAAGAGTGGAAACACAGTTTTGCAATAATCATACAAAAAGAAAAAAGAAAACATTTCCTTTATTGGAACGCGCAATCACTTCGTTCACCCATCCATCCCAAATCATCGTTTTAACAGAAATTGTCTTCCCGATTGAAGATGAAAACGAAAATCTGCTTACCGCATAAAATAGAATATGTATAATTAGAATGTTCATGATTTGGAATGTTCATTTCACCAATTGAATCTCTGTCACTTTAAAATATTTCGCTCAAGAGAAGCAAAATGTTCAAAATATTTAATTTTATTCAGTTGATTTAAGTTCTTATTTTAAAAATTTTTAAAGGTTAATTTAGATTTCTGTGAGGTTTGGGTCCTTGACATGGGTTCGACTGATTTCCAATTACTTTAAAACTACGAATAGAAAGGGATAAAAATATCAAAATCCAGTTTAACTAACGTCGGTTTAGATTACAGAGGAAATTATCGCATCTTTCTTCCAAATGGATTCTGTTAATTTTATATTGTTTTGTTCAGATAAAGATACTACATATATTCGTGTTATTGAGTGTCGGATTAGTCAGGCTGACGATAGTGTTGTGCGGTATAGTTCCCAGAAATGTATTCTTTTGAATTCCAATCGTTCATTTAGCAGGAACAGAAAGTTTAGAAGTATGAAATTCCGGTTTAACAGAAGTCAGATTAGGGAGTAAAGTTGTAAATATCGCATCTTTCCTCTAATGCATTCTGTTAATATATTGCTTTTTCGGATAAAAATGACTGAAGATATTCGTTTTATTGGGTATCGGAATAGTGAGAATGACAATAGTCTTATGCGGGCTACTTCCCTGAAGTGTATTCTTTTGAATTCAAATTGTTTCATTTAGAAGGAACAGGAAGTGAAAAAATATGCAATAATGTTTAAGAAACGTCGAATAAGAGGGAATAGATTTACCAAACATCGGCTGCTTCGATTTACCCTACTGCTACTTTGAGTTCGGTTTTTTGTTCAGTAAGGAAAAAAGAAACATTTACAAATTTTGCTTTATTGAGGATCGGATTAAGGAGCATATTTGAAGTCCTGTGCAGATTGTATTGTGTTCTTTTGGCTTCTAACTGCTTCATTTAGAAGAAACAAACTTTAAAAAAAATCCGTTGTAGTGGAATATCGGATTATAGAGAATAGATATATTCCTTTTATTGAAGGTCGGATTAGGAGAATACATGATATTAAATATTACGTTGAGTTATAAATAACTTCGTTTAAAGAGTGCCGGATTTCAGAGACTTCCGAGAAGGATTGGTTTTGTTCACTAATCGAAAAGTGTCCGTTGAAACAGCGGCTCATAAAACTAGTAATACACAAAATCTCACTCAGTTCTTTCAATTATTACAAAATATTTTTATGTGGATAAATAAATTATTTTTTCCAATTCAAGGTACTCATTAAAAACGCATATTTTACTTTTTTAACTGAGATATTTGATTTGCTAAAAATATAGGTTTTTTTTTTCCTGTTTTTCTGTTTTAGGTATAGAATTTTGCAGCTGCTCTTTAAGAATATAGTGACAGTGAATCTTCGTTAAGTTTGGATTGAACGGCTCTGGTTTATATGTTTTACCTTTAAAACGATTTACATCTGTATAAAATATCTCGTTTTCGTCGATAATGAAATTCGCTCTGCACGGTTTTGAAACGTGTCTTCAAGAACGTAAAGGAATTAAATATTTAGAAGGCATAAACTGGCATAGTGGTTAGGCAGCTAGCGACTGTTCCAGCAAGGCAAACTTTGTGTGTTGTGTTAGATCTAACTAAGGCAGTGGTCAGCAGTGACTTCGGTCTTAGTAGGGCATGTCCTTGTATGAGAAGGCCTCTATTAAGCTAGGAGTAGATTCTAGGATTCTTCTCTGTCCTATATGTCGCAAATCAATCAAGGTAAAAATATTGTCTCATCCTGACAACCCTATGAGCCACAATATTTATTTTCAACATGAATAAATATTTCGGTTTCTATATAGTGACTTTCTAAATAGTGACTGTTATAGACTTACTGTTGAGAGGTCTTCTATCTGTGTGACTATATTTTATAGTCTAAATTAGGAGTTCTCAACATGGGATATGCAGCAGAATTTTTTGGGGTACGTCACGAGAGGTCAAAAGTCATATCAAAGATATATTTTATATTTGTGTTTTATTTTATTTCCATTGTTATACTATAACTATAGCTTTATCTATCTATACAAGGGGTACACCAGTTACATACACATTTAGAGGGGGTACGTGAAGCATAAAAGGTTGAGAACCACTGATATATATGTTTTATTTTATTCCAATTGTTATACTATAACTATAGTTTTATCTATCTATACAAGGGGTACGCCAGTTACATACACATTTCCAGGGGGTACGTGAAGCATAAAAGATTCAGAACCACTGATATATATGTTTTATTTTATTTCCATTGTTATACTATAACTATAGTTTTATCTATCTATACAAGGGGTACGCCAGTTACATACACATTTTCAGGGGGTACGTGAAGCATAAAAGGTTGAGAACCACTGATATATATGTTTTATTTTATTTCCATTGTTGTACTATAACTATAGTTTTATCTATCTATAAAAGGGGTACGCCAGTTACATACACATTTCCAGGGAGTACGTGAAGCATAAAAGGTTGAGAACCACTGATATATATGTTTTATTTTATTCCCATTGTTATACTATAACTATAGTATTATCTATCTATACGAGGGGTACGCCAGTTACATACAGATTTCCAGGGGGTGCGTGAAGCATAAAAGGTTGAGAACCACTGATATATATGTTTTATTTTATTCCCATTGTTATACTATAAGTATAGTTTTATCTATCTATACAAGGGGTACGCCAGTTACATACACATTTTCAGGGGGTACGTGAAGCATAAAGCGTTGAGAACCACTGATATATACGTTTTATTTTATTCCCATTGTTACACTATAACTATAGTTTTATCTATCTATACAAGGGGTACGCCAGTTACATACACATTTCCAGGGGGTACGTGAAGCATAAAACGTTGATAACCACTGATATATATGTTTTATTTTATTCCCATTGTTATACTATAACTATAGTTTTATCTATCTCTACAAGGGGTTCGCCAGTTACATACACATTTCCAGGGGGTACGTGAAGCATAAAAGGTTGAGAACCACTGATATATATGTTTTATTTTATTTCCATTGTTATACTATAACTATAGTTTTATCTATCTGTACAAGGGGTATGCCAGTTACATACACATTTCCAGGGGGTACGTGAAGCATAAAAGGGTGAGAACCACTGATATATATGTTTTATTTTATTCCAATTGTTATACTATAACTATAGTTTTATCTATCTATACAAGGGGTATGCCAGTTACATACACACTTCCAGGGGGTACGTGAAGCATAAAAGATTGAGAACCACTGATATATATGTTTTATATTATTCCCATTGTTATACTATAACTATAGTTTTATCTATCTGTACAAGGGGTATGCCAGTTACGTACACATTTCCAGGGGGTACGTGAAGCATAAAAGGGTGAGAACCACTGATATATATGTTTTATTTTATTCCAATTGTTATACTATAACTATAGTTTTATCTATTTATACAAGGGGTATGCCAGTTACATACACATTTCCAGGGGGTACGTGAAGCATAAAAGGTTGAGAACCACTGATATATGTTTTATTTTATTCCCATTGTTATACTATAACTATAGTTTTATCTATCTATACAAGGGGTATGCCAGTTACATACACATTTCCAGGGGGTACGTGAAGCATAAAAGGTTGAGAACCACTGATATATATGTTTTATTTTATTCCCATTGTTATACTATAACTATAGTTTTATCTATCTCTACAAGGGGTACGCCAGTTACATACACATTTTCAGAGGGTACGTGAAGCATAAAACGTTGAGAACCACTGATATATATGTTTTATTTTATTCCCATTGTTAAACTATAACTGTAGTTTTATCTATCTCTACAAGGGGTACGCCAGTTACATACACATTTCCAGGGGGTACGTGAAGCATAAAAGGTTGAAACCACTGAATATGTTTTATTTTATTTCCATTGTTATACTATAACTATAGTTTTATCTATCTGTACAAGGGGTATGCCAGTTACATACACATTTCCAGGGGGTACGTGAAGCATAAAAGGGTGAGAACCACTGATATATATGTTTTATTTTATTCCAATTGTTATACTATAACTATAGTTTTATCTATCTATACAAGGGGTATGCCAGTTACATACACACTTCCAGGGGGTACGTGAAGCATAAAAGATTGAGAACCACTGATATATATGTTTTATATTATTCCCATTGTTATACTATAACTATAGTTTTATCTATCTGTACAAGGGGTATGCCAGTTACATACACATTTCCAGGGGGTACGTGAAGCATAAAAGGGTGAGAACCACTGATATATATGTTTTATTTTATTCCAATTGTTATACTATAACTATAGTTTTATCTATCTGTACAAGGGGTACGCCAGTTACAAACACATTTCCAAGGGGGTACGTGAAGCATAAAACGTTGAGAACCACTGATATATATGTTTTATTTTATTCCCATTGTTAAACTATAACTATAGTTTTATCTATCAATACAAGGGGTACGCCAGTTACATACACATTTCCAGGGTGTACGTGAAGCATAAAAGGTTGAGAACCACTGATATATATGTCTTATTTCATTCCCATTGTTATAACATAACTATAGTTTTATTTATCTATACAAGGGGTATGCCAGTTACATACACATTTCCAGGGGGTACGTGAAGCATAAAGGATTGAGAACCACTGATATATATGTTTTATTTTATTCCCATTGTTATACTATAACTATAGTTTTATCTATCTGTACAAGGGGTATGCCAGTTACATACACATTTCCAGGGGGTACGTGAAGCATAAAAGGGTGAGAACCACTGATATATATGTTTTATTTTATTCCAATTGTTATACTATAACTATAGTTTTATCTATTTATACAAGGGGTATGCCAGTTACATACACATTTCCAGGGGGTACGTGAAGCATAAAAGGTTGAGAACCACTGATATATGTTTTATTTTATTTCCATTGTTATACTATAACTATAGTTTTATCTATCTGTACAAGGGGTATGCCAGTTACATACACATTTCCAGGGGGTACGTGAAGCATAAAAGGGTGAGAACCACTGATATATATGTTTTATTTTATTCCAATTGTTATACTATAACTATAGTTTTATCTATCTATACAAGGGGTATGCCAGTTACATACACACTTCCAGGGGGTACGTGAAGCATAAAAGATTGAGAACCACTGATATATATGTTTTATATTATTCCCATTGTTATACTATAACTATAGTTTTATCTATCTGTACAAGGGGTATGCCAGTTACATACACATTTCCAGGGGGTACGTGAAGCATAAAAGGGTGAGAACCACTGATATATATGTTTTATTTTATTCCAATTGTTATACTATAACTATAGTTTTATCTATTTATACAAGGGGTATGCCAGTTACATACACATTTCCAGGGGGTACGTGAAGCATAAAAGGTTGAGAACCACTGATATATGTTTTATTTTATTCCCATTGTTATACTATAACTATAGTTTTATCTATCTATACAAGGGGTATGCCAGTTACATACACATTTCCAGGGGGTACGTGAAGCATAAAAGGTTGAGAACCACTGATATATATGTTTTATTTTATTCCCATTGTTATACTATAACTATAGTTTTATCTATCTCTACAAGGGGTACGCCAGTTACATACACATTTTCAGGGGGTACGTGAAGCATAAAACTTTGAGAACCACTGATATATATGTTTTATTTTATTCCCATTGTTAAACTATAACTATAGTTTTATCTATCTCTACAAGGGGTACGCCAGTTACATACACATTTCCAGGGGGTACGTGAAGCATAAAAGGTTGAGAACCACTGAATATGTTTTATTTTATTTCCATTGTTATACTATAACTATAGTTTTATCTATCTGTACAAGGGGTATGCCAGTTACATACACATTTCCAGGGGGTACGTGAAGCATAAAAGATTCAGAACCACTGATATATATGTTTTATTTTATTCCAATTGTTATACTATAACTATAGTTTTATCTATCTATACAAGGGGTATGCCAGTTACATACACATTTCCAGGGGGTACGTGAAGCATAAAAGGGTGAGAACCACTGATATATATGTTTTATTTTATTCCAATTGTTATACTATAACTATAGTTTTATCTATCTGTACAAGGGGTATGCCAGTTACATACACATTTCCAGGGGGTACGTGAAGCATAAAAGGGTGAGAACCACTGATATATATGTTTTATTTTATTCCAATTGTTATACTATAACTATAGTTTTATCTATCTGTACAAGGGGTATGCCAGTTACATACACATTTCCAGGGGGTACGTGAAGCATAAAAGGGTGAGAACCACTGATATATATGTTTTATTTTATTCCAATTGTTATACTATAACTATAGTTTTATCTATCTGTACAAGGGGTACGCCAGTTACAAACACATTTCCAAGGGGGTACGTGAAGCATAAAACGTTGAGAACCACTGATATATATGTTTTATTTTATTCCCATTGTTAAACTATAACTATAGTTTTATCTATCAATTCAAGGGGTACGCCAGTTACATACACATTTCCAGGGTGTACGTGAAGCATAAAAGGTTGAGAACCACTGATATATATGTCTTATTTCGTTCCCATTGTTATAACATAACTATAGTTTTATTTATCTATACAAGGGGTATGCCAGTTACATACACATTTCCAGGGGGTACGTGAAGCATAAAGGATTGAGAACTACTGATATATATGTTTTATTTTATTCCCATTGTTATACTATAAGTATAGTTTTATCTATCTATACAAGGGGTATGCCAGTTACATAGACATTTCCAGGGGGTACGTGAAGCATAAAAGGTTGAGAATCACTGATATATATGTTTTATTTTATTTCCATAGTTATACTATAACTATAGTTTTATCTATCTATACAAGGGGTACGCCAGTTACATACACATTTTCAGGGGGTACGTGAAGCATAAAAGGTTGAGAACCACTGATATATATGTTTTATTTTATTTCCATTGTTATACTATTACTATAGTTTTATCTATCTACACAAGGGGTACGCCAGTTACATACACATTTCCAGGGGGTACGTGAAGCATAAAAGGTTGAGAACCACTGATATATATGTTTTATTTTATTTCCATTGTTATACTATAACTATAGTTTTATCTATCTATAGAAGGGATATGCCAGTTACATACACATTTCCAGGGGGTACGTGAAGCATAAAAGGTTGAGAACCACTGATGTATATGTTTTATTTTATTTCCATTGTTATACTATACCTATAGTTTTATCTATCTATACAAGGGTTATGCCAGTTACATACACATTTACAGGGGGTACGCGAAGCATAGAAGGTTCAAAGTCAAAATATGAAAGAAATTCGCAATAACTACATATTGCTTTATTAATCTCTTCTATTACTTCATTAATATTTTATTTCCAATTAAATTTGTTGACGATAAAAACTTCCAAATACAATAAACCCTCGTAAGATTGGTTATTCCTAATCCGCATGTTTTCTAATCCCGATTGTTAGATAGATATTATTACTCACGACGCTCAACAAACGTGTTTCGTTTCGATCGCTCAGTGTTGTTGTTATTGTTGCTAGAGCCGTGACAGACGGGGATTGTGCTTATAACGCATTATTTTGTACTCTGCTATTTAATTTAAGCTAAATTAAATGCTAAGCTATGGAGCCTAAGCATTTGAAAAACGGATAAAAGGAAAATTTGCTTTAACTATCGTTAGCAAACTCTTGAGTGAGAGAAGAACTCGTAAAAAAATTTAATAGATTAAGAAATACGTATCTTTCTGTAATGTGTTATGACTCCCGTAGAGTATTTTTAGGGCGGCACAACTTTTAGGCCGTGATGCGTTCTTTGCTGCAAAAATCAAGGCAAATTCCTGGACCCACAACCAAATTAAGAGACATTTGCAATAATGACAACTGAGATAATTTTTCAGTTAAAAATAAAATACACATTTATTAACAAAATTACTTTCAAACATTCTACATATATGTAGTTCCCACTTTTGGGACAGATTCAACAATGCCTCTAGCATGGCCCTTTTCAATTAAGGGAACTTTGTAAGTTTATTAATCAACAGTCATTAATCAACAGTTCATGAGGAAGAGCTACTTGCTCGTGACTCTAACAGTCCTTAACAGTTAAGACGGTTCCACTCTGGTCATTGCGACGGCCGTTCACAGAAATACATTCAAATGCAAAAGAAAAGCGGAGCTAGTTTCATTAAAGTGTCCCCTTACCACGTCAAGTCAAATCAGGAGTCCCTTGGGAAGGCAATCACGCCGCTGCACTCCAAGTTGCTGGAAGCCCGGCCTGCTTAGCACTTCCCCTGCACATACACTGTTCGCACTTCGGGGCTCTGCTAGCTGGAGAGGATCATTGCTGTCGACGACACAGCCCGGACGAGAAGAAAAGACTGCTGTTTTCGCCAAATTCTTTCTTGTCCTTTTTCACTGCCCCCCCCCCCCCCCCTTGTGGAGGTCATTTACGCTCGTGCGTGGCTGTCGGGATAGGCCAGAGTAGCCGAGGTGTGAATCTCAGCTCCCCTCCGGCCAACGTTGTTTACCAGGCATGTCACATAGTTCCTCTGCCATCTGGGGTTCCAGGCTCAATCTGGAAAGTTTGGGGCCTGCGGCTGAGTTCCTTTTCGTTGAACTGGACACAAAAATGGAGGCAGTCGAAAATGTCACTATTACAATAGAGCCTAATCTAATATCGTCCCAAAGCCCATGAAGTCTTGGCCATGTAATAAAATTACGTGGGCATGACAAATGCCCTAAAGAGTAGAAAAAAAATTCAAGCACATCGATGGTGCAATCAGTCATTGAATTCGTATTCACTTCAAAGGAAGATAGGGCACTGGCAATCTTGTTGAGTAGGTCAATCGGCGCCCTTTATTCCTTTGAAACGAATACGAAACTCAGTGACTGATTACATCATCGATATGCTGTAATTTTATTTTTTACTTTTTAGAGCATAATATGAAAAGATATGTTTTTTTAAATTTTAGTTTTTATATATATATATATTGTTACTAAAACACATATCTTCAGAAACTTCCATTTGATATATGACTCATAAATATGGACCACATTTTTCCTCCCCCTGTTTTTGGTATCTGACAAGGTAGCCCATGATATTGGAGATGTCACAAGCCTGAATTTGGGATGCAACTCATTATGGTACACCCCGCGAAAATCCGCCCTTTTTGGGGAGGGAGAATGCTGGTCACCCAAAATTCGAAATAGTCTACGATGGTCCTCGTATGAGCTTTCATTTGACACCTAACTCGTAATTGTAAGTTCGGAAGATATAGCGAAAAAGTCCTTTTCATATTTTCACTATTTTTAGTGAGGAAGAAACAATGGGTGGAATTCTTTTTAACAACAGGTGGAATTCTTTTTAACAAAAGGTGGAATTGTTTTTAACCTGTACCATTTCCCATGTCACAAGCTTTAATTTGACGCATATCTTTTTACTTTCGGCCCTCGTGTTCCACAGATATAGCGGAACAATCATTTTCATATTTACCCTTTTTTAGGATAGAAAGAATGCATGTAGAATCAATATTTTTTTTAGCCTATGACCCTCCCCGTCTTAAGCTTTCATGTACGGATGAATTTGTCCGTCGCTTTCGAAAGATATGGTGAAACGACGGTTTTGACAAATCCACAAACCGACAAATGCAAGCGAAAAGCTGTAATAAGACAGAAATTTCTTTAATTTGTTGCCTATCTTCCTATATGCGTCCTAAATTGTAGAAAATAAACCTAAAAACGATGGTGCAATCAGTCATTTCAAAGGGAAGATAGAGCGCTGATGTATGTACAGAACAAGATTTCCGGCGACCTATCTTCTTTTGAAGTGAATATGAACTCTGCGACAGATTGCACCATCGATACGCTTTAGGCTTAGTTTCTACTTTTCAGGGCGCATACAGGAAAGTAGGAATTATTTAAATTATTTAATTTATTTAGATTTTTTTCTGTGTCGCTAAAAACACCTACATTCGGAAAAACGTTTTTCCTCTCTCTTTCTTTTGAATCGTGTTTGAAGAAGCCCATGACATTAGGAACGTCAAAAGCTTTAATTCGAGATATAACACGTTAAGATCGACCCCCCACGAAGATCAACACCCCCCCCCCCAACAAAATCGAAGTAGTTTTATGACTGTGTATTATATGATGGCAAAATCGAAGTAGTTTTATGACTGTGTATTATATGAGGGCAAAATCGAAGTAGTTTTATGACTGTGTATTATATGAGGGCAAAATCGAAGTAGTTTTATGACTGTGTATTATATAAGGGCAAAATCGAAGTAGTTTTATGACTGTGTATTATATGATGGCAAAATCGAAATAGTTTTATGACTGTGTATTATATGATGGCAAAATCGAAGTAGTTTTATGACTGTGTATTATATGATGGCAAAATCGAAAAGGTTTTATGACTGTGTATTATATGATGGCAAAATCGAAGTAGTTTTATGACTGTGTATTATATGATGGCAAAATCGAAATAGTTTTATGACTGTGTATTATATGATGGCAAAATCGAAGTAGTTTTATGACTGTGTATTATATGATGGCAAAATCGAAATAGTTTTATGACTGTGTATTATATGATGGCAAAATCGAAGTAGTTTTATGACTGTGTATTATATGAGGGCAAAATCGAAGTAGTTTTATGACTGTGTATTATATAAGGGCAAAATCGAAGTAGTTTTATGACTATGTACTATATAAGGGCAAAATCGAAATAGTTTTATGACTGTGTATTATATGAGGACAAAATCGAAATAGTTTTATGACTGTGTATTATATGATGGCAAAATAGAAGTAGTTTTATGACTGTGTATTATATAAGGGCAAAATAGAAGTAGTTTTATGACTGTGTATTATATGAGGGCAAAATCGAAGTAGTTTTATGACTGTGTATTATATAAGGGCAAAATCGAAGTAGTTTTATGACTGTGTATTATATAAGGGCAAAATCGAAGTAGTTTTATGACTGTGTATTATATGAGGGCAAAATCGAAGTAGTTTTATGACTGTGTATTATATGAGGACAAAATCGAAATAGTTTTATGACTGTGTATTATATGATGGCAAAATAGAAGTAGTTTTATGACTGTATTATATGAGGGCAAAATCGAAGTAGTTTTATGACTGTGTATTATATAAGGGCAAAATCGAAGTAGTTTTATGACTGTGTATTATATAAGGGCAAAATCGAAATAGTTTTATAACTGTGTATTATATGATGGCAAAATCGAAGTAGTTTTATGACTGTGTATTATATGATGGCAAAATCGAAGTAGTTTTATGACTGTGTATTATATAAGGGCAAAATCGAAGTAGTTTTATGACTGTGTATTATATGAGGGCAAAATCGAAATAGTTTTATGACTGTGTATTATATGATGGCAAAATCGAAGTAGTTTTATGACTGTGTATTATATGATGGCAAAATCGAAGTAGTTTTATGACTGTGTATTATATGAGGGCAAAATCGAAGTTTTTTTTATGACTGTGTATTAAATGAGGGCAAAATCGAAGTAGTCTTATGACTGTGTAAAAATCGAAGTAGTCTACAAAATCGAAGTAGTCTACTTCCATTTCTCCATTTAGCGACTTTAGAAACATCTAAAGGGAAAATGTAGGAAAAGAGTCGAACTTAGGTTTTGCACATCAGTGTTCTTAGATCAGAGGCGAAACGAAATGGCATCTGGAGAATTAATGGGAAACTATGAGACTGTTCACTTGACACTTTGAAAATTCTGATTCATCATTGGTTGTTTAAGAATGGTTGAATGATTGTGATGTTGATTTTTAGCGACTTACATTGCAATTCACTGAACAAGAATTCAGACCCATTCTGACGATTCTTGGATGTTTGAAAGACATCGATGTGTCATTGTCTCATGATCACTGCGAACTGTAAAAGCTAAAACGGCATACTTTCAAACTTTCCTTTTGTTTTCCAATTTGCCACTCATCTTTAGATAATGAATTTTTCTTTAGTTATCTGCAACAGAGTGAAGATTTTTTCACTTAATTGGCGCATGATATTGAAGCAGTTGTATACACCATGATATCACTTTTTCTCTTCTAATTGGCTAGTTCAAACCCATCTCGCATAGACCGTGCCTGCGACATTCGTTTTCCTTCCGAATTTTTCAGTCATCGTTGGACACTGATTTTTGTTTCAGTTTATCTGCAACAGAACTAAGATTCTTTGCATAACTCGCACATGCTGTTGAGCTAGTTGTATTTTTAGCGACATATAATATAAAGATTAAGATACCACGAGATAGCTCTTTTCTTGTAATTGGATAGATCATACCTATCTCGCATATACAGCGCCTGCGGTCATAACTAAAGCAGGAGTCTTAAAATCAAATCATATAGGAGACTAAATTATTAACTTTTCATTATGTGACATTTCTACTTTAATAATAACTAAAATAAGTCACTTTCTTCAGTTTTAAAGTTGCACATTTTTTACACCAAAATATAAACCTAAATTCCATTGATAGTGACTTCATCTTCAGCTGAATGTGACCACATTCTGCATACTCTCATGAGATCAACTCAGTCAATCCAAGATGGTAAGTCAGAGCTCGTTACCATGATTAGGATGAAATATATTGGTTGTGGAATACACAAAATGAGACCTCTGCGTTAAGGTATCTAAGGGAAATTTATATCAAAGTACTAGGAAAACAAAATGTATAAAGTATGCGTATTTTTCAATGTCAAATTTAGGTCATGTTTCGGTTTCAGTCTGATGCTTAAGAACTGAATGAAACGTGGCGTCGACAAGTGATCATTTATCTGATATCTAGGAACAGGCTAATGAGAAAACCATATCAAATGTCAAACCTAAAAGTCCTCCTAAACCATTATTTATATTTATAATACAAAAAATTAATATATGTATGATGGAAAAATATTTTAAATAGTACAAAAATATGCTTTTAGCTAAAGGTATATTTTCCTTTAACTAAACGAAACCAATTTCTTTAATAATAGGGAAATACAGGTAAGCACTTTTAAGCTGAACAATCCTGAGTATATAGGAAAAGCGACTTGATCCTGTGGGATACAAACCTACGTTCTCCTAATGGCATTAAGGATTCTAACCACTGAGATACTATTCCGCCGATCGGCAGGCAGTTTCTTCATTCTTTCATAAATTAAAAAATTGAAACGGAAGGCTTACCGTATTATACAGAAGTACGCTGGCTCTCTTGTCATAAGGTTTTGAAGCGAGTTTGGGTACTACACCCAGAAATCAAAACGTTTTTAGGAATGAAAGGTGATGTTCATCTGCAGCTTAACGATAAGAACTGGTTGGAAGATTTGGTTTTCGTAGTTGTCATCACAGGGCATTTGAATGAACTGAACACAAAACTTCAGTGTCGTGATCAGATTGTAACGTTTATGTACGACTGTGGCAAAGCTTTCAAGATCAAACTTAAACTTTGGGAAATACAAATTAAAAATTCTGATTTAATACATTTTTCTGTATGTAAAACTATCAAGGGTCATATGGTTCAAGTGATTTCAACAAATATATCCCAAATATTAAACAATTATTATTTGAATTTGAAAAGCGTTTTGAAGGATTCAAAATGTATGAAGGCAATTTTTTTATTATTTTGTGCCACATTTTCTTTTGATGTTGAGAAAGTAAAAGAAAATATTCAAAAGGAACTTGTTGAAATTCATTGTGATACAGTACTAAAAGAAAAGTATAATGAAATTGGTGTTTCTTACTTCCATTCTTCTTTGCCATGTCATTTTGTTGAAATGTGCATGTTTGCTGCAAGAATCTTAGCTATGTTTGGTAGTACATATTTTTGCGAGAAATTATTCTCCTACTTGAAAGCAAATAAAACTTCGCATAGGGCAAGATTAACAGATGAGCACTTAGCGTCCGTACTGAAAACTGTTTTATCACAAAAATTAGAAGCCGATATCGAAAAAATAATTTCTGGCAAAATATATCAAGTTTCTAACAAAAAATATTAAATCGATTATAAATTTAATTTTTTATGTAACGATTAGTGATATTTTTGTATTGATATGTTGACAAATTTATTTTAAAATGTACAATTGTGTTATGCATTTGATATTTGTTTGCATGATTCGGTTCGTTCCATTCTCAAAATAATTTTGAGTTTAAACAATGTTTCAATAAAATGAGTGCAAATACACGAAGTTATGAATTTACTCAATATTTGAAAATATTCACAATGTTGACTTGTCGGCATTAAAGTATATTAAACAGATCCCTTGTTTTTGGAAATTTTCTAAATTACATTATGGATTAAAACCGACGTTAGGTTAAGAAAAAGAAAGTAGACGTTTAGAAGTATTTTGAAGCTTAAGTATATTAATTTAATTTAATTTTTTTTTTGCATGCGCCCGCATTACTTCGGGTACAAGCCTAAGTGGCCTGATTTCCTATTTGAGTTCACACCACTGCTGTAAAACATGCTTTTGATATTTTAATTTCATATTGTGGGTAAACAAATTTGTGTTTAGTTTATATAAAGGTTTATTTGTGATCTAGTAAGCTTTATAATTTATTTGGTATATTTATCATTTGAACTCACGTCAATTTTTCTATTAAATATTCATATCAATATCATTTAAATAAAGTAACTAGCCGTTAGTCATATTTTTTAATTATTATTATTCTCATTTATATAGCATTTTTTTGCATTAAAATGAACATTGCATTTATGAGAAGAACGTTTTGACCTCTGGAATCAATTGAACTTTAAAACATGGGAAGCAATAGGAAAATAATTTCTCTTTTACAAGTTTTCGCCTTATGAGTTTTGGAGGAACAAAGTAAGCTCGTAAACCGAGGGATCATTGTATTTACATTCGTAAAATATTTCAAGAAATAAAACAGTTGTTATCAGATTTCAAAATTATCTGCAACCTATTAATAAACTAAATTGTTTACATATTTGTTAAGAATAACATTTGCATCCTTTGTAAGACTCCACTACAAAGTCGAGTCTGATTAATCGAAGCATCTTTTTCACATAATTTGATAAATCTTGTATCCAACTCTATCGTGAAGAACAAATCAAAATCTCCGACACTTGGAATCTCTCACTTAAAATCTCTCCACTTGTAATGGGTATCATGGATTTGCCAAGAAACAAATGTCACGTACAGCAGAACTCATCTGAGAAATTTCGTTGGCTCAGTCGATCCCAGGTTCCAGGTCCGAATCCCACCTGTGCCAGCGTTGAGATTGATCTCCACTAAATCCCCAGCATGCTCTCGTTCAGAAAAGGACACTGATGAACTTGGAAATGTCATCGCCGATCAGATGGGACGTAGAGCCATGTCCCCAAATGCAAGAGAGCCATACCGTATGCACATTAAAGAACAAACTGGATGGTCTTAAAGGGAAGCTTTCATTTGTCTTCTAACACCTGTCCAATGAGTTTCTTTACCCAATCTTCCCTTAGCCCTTGGAGTCCTTATGGCCTGTCCATTGTTCCGTTGTTTCCAGGGAGACACATCTCATAGTTAAAACAACCCAACAACACTCAGTGATTCATCATTTATATAATATTAAGCAATAATTATGCAAAGTTCATGCTTCTAATGATTTTAAGTTATTGAAATTTAATATATTAATATATTTGCTGATTCCATAAATAAAAGCGTAAAAAAAACTAGCGTGCTCATATTTTCTGAAGTCGCAGACAATCGATAATTAATCAAAAGGAATTTTTAATACCTACAGGGTAAGTGTAGCATCAAAAACATGATTTCATAATATCCTGTATATAACTACCTAAAACTACCGCTTCTTGCATTAGTGTATTGTATTAGTAATATTTTCCTGCTCTAATTTCAAATCATGGGGTAGCAGGTACTTAAACACGCTGTAAAATTTCCTTAATACCCGTTATCCTGTTATACTGTTAATGCATACGCTCATTGTCATAAAATCTCTTCTAGAACGATTTCGTCTAGAAGAAATTTTAAAATGTTTTCATATTGCAGATAGAATATTTCTATTAGCAGTAAACTTTCGTTTCCAATTTCCCATTTTTTTCTCCAGTTATTAGTTTTCATTCGATAACATAGGTGCGGTTATCAGAACTTTAACACTTCTAAACCGTTTTTGAAATTAGCATTATTCGCTCTCCTTTCACTCACAATAATCATATCCATATGTAGTATAGGAGAGATCATTTTCACAGTTTTTGTGTCGTTGAATATGAGATGTTGTTTGGCAATCTCAGAAGTAAAATTTTAGTGTCTCACTATTTTCTCCGTCAACGGATATTACACAGCAATAAAAAATCTGCGTGTAAATAGTCAGAGAAGTTTTAAAAGAACACAAAAATGTGCTAGAGTACTGCGAAAGTTTTTTCCACGATATGTCTTGGATCTTTTTTAGAACAAATTAGCTACAGATGTAATTTAGAATAGTAATTATGGGCTAAACTTCTATTCCACATCACTGTGACCTTTGTACAATACGTTCCTGCAAGAGAAATAAAATTTCCTTGGTTCACAGGAAACAAGAGTTTTAAATTTTCTTCCAACGTGAACAAAAAATAAATGCAATGCACAAAATTTGTGTTATAAATAATAACCCACTAGAGTATGACTCGTTTATGGTTGTAATTTTCCATACAATATTTCACTCACGATATGAAAGAGATTAGTTTTCGCAGTAAAATCTTATAACACAATTTTACCCATAGCGCAATCCATACGGTTTTCAAACACTACATCAGTTAATTTCGAGTCAATAGCAACGATTCAGTTATATTGAAGCCAGAGAAATAAAGTGGCTAAATTATTATTCAGTTTCGTCTAATTAGCTTTCTTTCTAAAAATGAGACCTCGCAATTTTAAAATGTTGCTCATCATTTTCGAAATGTTCCAAAAATTCGAGACTGGAAGGCGATATTTTCCATCTTGCCTCAAATCTTGACCAATTGCAGGGTGCATACTTTCAGTAATAAGTCCTTTGCAGATAAGGGGTACCCAGTGCGAAAACAAAATATTTTTGAAGTATGGCGGTGCATTTTCTAATCTGTAAATACTTTCATTCGTCCACATAAACTTTAGATCCCGGTAATCCTGCATTACCTAAAAAATGATTTGTGATAGAATAACCAGTTAAGATTTAGAGCGTATATCTCACTATGAATTATTTGTACACGGTTTAATCCGTGGAACAAAACAAAGATTATCAAAATAATCATAACTCCATGCACGTGTAAGGTAATTCTGGATATTAAACTTTCAAGTGGCTTGGTACCCCAGTACATTTCAGGATAGTACAAATATATTTACAGGAATTGCATAATACATATAAACAAAATGACAAGTTACACGGTCAAACATATAATATGATAAAAAACATAGTAAACTTAGGGGGAAGAAGGTTTAAGATGCCAGAGAGTAATATTAAATGAACGAACAGGGGAAAAAGGATAATCCAGATAAAGATATTTTTGTTCAAACGTTTCAATATTCTAATATAGTTTCTGAATGTAAAAAGAAATATCGCTCGATTGAGTTTAGTTTGTTTGAAAGTCAAAAAAATTTCGCCATACTTAGCTTATAACAAGGCTTCTTGATTTTTAACAGAATATTTGTTATTACTACTTAGAAATAACCGTCATGGACTATCTAGAGTGAAAAGCCGCATACCCCATAATTCTGGGTGAAACATTCAGGACTTGGGTTTTTCAAATTCTCCCCTGTGAAGGGGGCCCACTCAGAGCAAGGCACCACAATAGCAGCGACTTTCAAGGCAATTGAAGCCGCCCTGATACATGACCGAGGACGGCTTCAATTTTTTGACTTTAATATGTTTGGTAAAAATCAGAAGTCCTGTTTCAAACACGCATACAATTATACCATTGTTTTAAACTGACTTTACTGCTAACCCCTGATTGCATGGGCAGCGACCTAGACCTCAGCAGTAATATCTTATAGTGTACCCTTGGTTGTCCATATATTTCATAGACATCTATAGGCGTACGAGACAAATTACTCATCAGAGAATGTATATTAATATTCCTTTGATCACCAGAGTGTGAATATTACGTTTGTTTATCGATGCTTATTTTTTATTTTAATCACCAGAGCTTGAATATAGCGTTTGTATATGGATGCTTTTTTTTATATAAATCAGTGGAGGTTGTATATCCCGATAGTGACAGGGGCTTGCACCAATAGTGGAGATCACGCCACTATTGGTGCAAGCCCCTGTTGTGGTGAAAACGGCCCATCTTCGATGTCTAAACTATCAACTAAGAATATGGAAGTCGGTTTCGTGGGTGAACAGTTGTTTGTCCTTATATCGACCCATGACGCATCGTAGAAAAACACGCTATGGATGGGTTTGAGGTACCCATCCATGTGGTGGTGTATTACAGAAATGCGCGTCGTCAAAGTTACACATCTTAGAAAAACACGTTGCGGATGGGTTTGAGGAAGATTCTTTAGCCCATGACGTGTTGTATTGCAGGAAAGCGCGCCGTTAAAGTTACAAGGGATGGTTTTTTTTTAGAAAGATCCTTTAACCCCTGGGTGGTGTATTGCGAGAAAGCGCTCCATCTCGGAGATCACGCCACTATTGCAAGCCCCTGTTGTGGTGAAAACGGCCCATCTTCGATGTCTAAACTTTAACACTTTTGATAAGATGCGATTCTAAGGGTTTTCGAAAAATTGTGCCTACCATTCCCGTCTTGAAGGTACATTGCGATTTTCAAGTGGAAACCTTTTCAAGTTAGCTTTCGTAAAGAGTAAGTTAACGCCTATGTGTATTTGCACTTTTCTTCGCGGTAGTAAACTACTAGCGACAATGTGCATCTTAGGTTGTATCAATATTTTTCCTATAATAAGGGAGACAGCCTCTTCAAGAGTTTCCCCTCCTCGCGACCAATGGCAGCGCATCCCCCGTTGCCATCAAACGTTTGAAGGCAGGCTGCACCCTCCCGAAACCCCCAAGCCCCTTCGTCAGGGCAAACGCGTCGCAGTAGCCACCGAACGAGGCACAAGGTCTTGCGGTCGAACCACATGGACCACGCGGCAGCGAAAAAATCTACGCACCCCGCAAAACCTAAAATTTTTCGACTGTTGAACTTTAATACGGATGGGAAAAAGTTCGTTAATGAAGCTAGTGGCAAAATATCTTTAAACATTAATTAGTAAGGTAGTATAATTTAAGTCTGCCAATAATTTCGACACTCTAGATGAAAGTTTCGACACTCTAGATGAAAGCACCTTGATTGGTACTCATCAAAAATAGTATCGCCGTTTACTTACGGAGAGAAAAACCAGGTAAAAAGGACCCCGTGTCCTCCATTTTGCGTAATATGTTTTAAACTTTGACTATCATTATTGCTAACCGTGAATACTAAAATAAATGTTTCGAAAGTTACTATTTTCTGTAATCTCAATATTAGTAATTTACAATTATCTGATTGCAAAATTTTACTTACGCCCATGGATAACAGTTTTATTTATTTATTTACAGTATAAAGTGCAGCGAAGGAATTACACCTCGGCCAGAGCTTTCTGTTTTACTATTCTTCGATTGTTTTCCAAAATCGTTACATCGAATAATTATGTCTCCTCCTAATTGAGCTGTTAATAGATAAGCGTATTTTACACTGTGTTAGTAGAAGCAAAACATCTAAGTGTAATTTATGTCTGAAGGTATATTAATTTCCTTGGTAACGTTTGATTTTAACGATCAAAGAGTGTATTATCGTCTACATATTTAATCAGAGAGCCTTTGCTTTTTTCAGTTCAACTTTAGAGGTAATATTATCACATTATAAACGATTTCGTATAAAGACGTGTGCACTCCATTGTCGCATTTAAATCTATCGAGATAGCGATTCGTGAAAGAACACGCTGTGAATGGGTTTGAGAAAGATTCTTTAGTCCATGGGGTGGAGCGTTGCGGGAAGGTTATACTGCTTGAGAAAGATTATTTAGCCCATGGGGTGCTGCGTTGCAGAGAAAGCACTCCGTCTTCGATACAAGAACCTACATCAAAGTTATACTGTTTGAGAATGTTTTTTTAGCCCCTGGGGTGGTGTGTTACAGGGAAATACCTATTTGATTCCCCTGCGAAATATGAATCAAAATTTACACAAATGCACTGGTTTCCTGAGGAATGATTCTGGAGGAAAAATCAATTAGTCTTTCAAAATGTAGAGCCCTCTATTAGCGTAATGTACGTGACAGTGGGAAAATATCAGTTTTATTAAGACCATAATCAATACGTTTTGAGATCATTGTCAAACCTCATAACATAAGAATGAAAGAAACATAACATAACAATAATACATAAAGAAATCTTTTTAAAAATTTAATTATGAAATGGATACTCAGCAAAATGTTGAAAATTTGTTATAGTGATTATAGTGTCTAAATATACTTTTTGAGTCATATTGTTAACGGTCAAGTGTCAGTGTGAGTCAAGTGTCAGTGTGAGTCAAGTGTCAGTCAGTGTGAAGCTGGGCCTGTTGCTTTAAAATACTTTACGCTTTCTTAATCTAATATCTCCACAAATGCGCTTTGGCTCCTGTGGAATTTTCTATTTTACACTTCAAAAATTGTCTATTTACTTTGGAAAAACATTTATTCCTTTTGTTATATTATAAGTTTTAAATTACGTCTGTAATGCATCAAAAGTGTGTAATGAATTTGAAACCGTCATGTTTTCGCTAAGAGGTAGTAGTTTTCGGTCATTCGTTTATTACATCGGGGTCCGGAATCATTTAACATATTTTGCCTGAGCGTTCTGCTTTTAATCCTGAAAGGAGTTTTTATTTTGTGTACCTTCCAGGTGGATATGTTTTCCAATGACTGTTCCCTGTTTTTTAACTGGATATTTTGACGTTGGATTTCCTGTATTTTTATTATATATACCCAATACTTCATTTGCATCTTTTTCGGTTTAATGCTTCCACCTCCTGTATTTTAACTAGATTTTTGCTTCGGGACCGAAGTTTTATGTAAACCATAAAACCTGTTAATCGCTCTAAAAGCCTGATTCCCTGTAAATTTTTCGTAAAAGGCGTAAGTTTTATTCTTTACGTTTGTTTTCAAATTTAATGAAAATCTTCTTCGTCTTGAGTTATACAAAAACTCTTTGTCTGATATTTTAAATCGATTTCTGAAGTTTGTTGATGTGTCTGTCGGCACGTGGCCTAGTGACAGTTCATTGCAACCCGCGTGTTATTCTTCGTACTCTACACGGAAGCAGTTCCATGGCACACCTCCTTCAAGACCATTGTCACGCTCCCAACCCCATAGCTGTTCGTACCTTCTATCTTCGTGCTTATTGACGCGTTTACGACTTGAACCACGCCTCCCTTACTACAGAATGCACCATTTCTCTCGACTAAGCCACGGACACCTAAGGGTACACTCTCTAGCTAAGTAACAGTCAACGTGCTCGACCAATTAACCCGCCCCCTTGCAGACAGTCTGCAGTTCCTCAAACAGAAATTCTCTTTCTGTTACATCGACATGACATTTCGCTCGAGAGGCTTCCATTGTCGCTAACGTCCCTTCTGTTAAGTGGAACGTGTCATTGAATAGCATTCTCTACTCGTTAACAAACCATGCTGCTTTCTCCCGAGTGTACGATATGCTCACTCCCCTTGAAGGGGGGTGGTGAGCGAAAGATACACGTGAGTTTCGAATATTTTACATTGATACTATTGCGTTTAGAAAACACCTGGGAGGATTCGCGTGGACATCTCACTGCACTCCTGGTTGAAACCTTCGTGGGAATCGCATCTCTCCAGTGCCAGTGAAGGGGGGACAATCAATAAATTCCGTAGTTGCATCCTAAGATGTCGAACTCTTCACCAAGAGTGGAATCCAAGTTAGGACGCCACTGGGGGAAATGGGGGAAAACCTAGCAGCAGAAAGCATCCTCCGAACACACAGGGATGATACTATTCAGAGTCACGCCTCCTTCACTGTTACATTCGCGCTTATTGTCACGTTTAATAAGTACAATGCTGCTTCCCAACAGAACGCTTCTCAAAGCACCTCGCTCTTGAAAGTGGGGAGCTCTTAGAATAGGAACGACACTCACGAAACAATAAGAGAGATAAAACCTGGACCGTTAGCCTACCTTTCAATACTGGCATGAGTTATGACATTTTCACTGATGCTGTCGCGTTTAGAGTACACCTGCGTGAACCGTTCGTGGGAAACCCATCTCTCAAGCGACAGTGAAGGGGGACAACTAATAAATTTCGTAGCCCCATCCTAGGATGTCGAACTCTTCACCGACGGTGGAATCCAAGTTAGGACGCCACTGAAGAATGGAGGGAAACCTAGCAACAGAAACTTAGAGGTTAGCGAAACTTCTCTCAACATATTTCTATGCTCAGGAGGCCTTTTGAAGGTCAACACGCCAAACAGTAATTGTTACTACTGCTGTCTAACTGCTTCCTCCGCTTTGTCAGCCAAGCCATCAAGCCAAAGATTCTTATCAGCAGCTAACTCATCCTTTACACGTTTATTAAGCTCTCTGTAATGATTTCTATTGGTACTAGTAGGGTATTGATTAAGGACATTCCTGCAGTTCTTTCTTTCTGAAAAAAGCTCAAGTGCCTTATCACTCAAATAATTCTGTCTCCTCTGCTACTTTTTCCCTAAAAGAGTACTGTTAGTTTCAAAAAAAAAACCTGTTTAAAATGGTCCCATTCTTCCTCAACTTCAGTAGTAAGCAAACCATGACTGTCATAACGACTAAGTAACCTATCACGGTAAGTTTTATCTATAACTGGGTCTTTCAGAGCTTCAGTATTAAAGGTAAAATTTTTAACCCTAGCACAACACTTTTTAAGTTTAACTTGCAAGACATTTTTAACAAGATGATGGTCAGATCTAATTTCAGCTCCCCTATATGACCTGGTATTCCTAATAGAACTAGCCCATTTGCTGTTAATTAATATATAACCAATCATATTCTTATGCGCCTAGCCGTCCCGTGGCCGAGTGGTTAGCGCGCTTGGCTACTGATCTACGGGACCTGGGTTCAAGCCCAGGGTAAGGCATGGTTGTTTGGGTCGTTTTTCTGCTGAGGTCCTGCCATCCTCTCAGACCTTCTACTGTGGCATATAAACTGACAGGCTCCTGTCAGACCTCTGTGGCAAGCAGCTGCTTGAGGGGGCATTTTTTTTTATTTATTCTTATGCAGCCCATCAGGTGAAACCCATTTGTACTTATGTATGTCATGGTGTTTGTAATAAGTGTTAGTTATTCTGAAACCATTGAGTTTACTTAACTGTAGGAGACGTTGCCCATTGCCATTGCAGCTACCAATACCAAAGGGGCCTATCACCCCTCCCCAAAGGTCAGTGTGAGTACCAACTTTGGCATTGAAGTCACCTAGAACAAGGGTAATATCTCTTTTCTTGACAGAATTCAAAATATCCTGAAGTTGTTCATAAAACCTATCCTTCTCATCCTCATCGGCATCCTCAGTGGGGGCATAACAACAGATAACATTCAAGTCTTTAATGCATGTCTGGAATTTTGCTGTAAAAACCTTTCATTAATGCACTCATATCCTAGGAGAGCGTCACTAGCGTGTATGCTGAGAAACAGATCCACGCTTTGGTGATGATTTCCATCCTCCATCCATAAAAAGAGAAATTTTAAGTTATTATTAATTATATCACCTGAACCTGTCCATCTGGTCTCTTGCAAGCCTAGAATATCTAGGTTAAAGCACTAGAATTCCTGTGTGAGGACATCAAGAGAATAATCTCTATGAAATGTCCTTACGTTCCATGTTCCTGCAGAGAAAAAATGATTAGTAGGTATCAAATTTACTGGAAATAAAAAATAAATTAAAATGTTATATTTAGTTTTAAATCTCGTATTCCTCAAGTGAATTTTTACTTCATCCGATGTTTTCAGCTAAGGTGTTGATGGCATTTAAATTTACTCTCACCCACCAGTCTAGACGCTCACGAGCTACCACTCCATATGGGTGAAATTTGTAGTCTGACACTTCTCACGTCACAAGCTTTCAAATGAAAGCTTAACTGACACATAAACTGAGAAACCATCAAATAAATTAAGGGAAAAGAAAATAATTAATATGGTGAATAAAATTTTTACTCTGAACTACCACTAATTTTATAAAATATAAAAAGGAAAAGAAAAAAAATCTTTCGTTCAATCCACAGTGAAAGCCCAGGCAACAAAAAAGTGTTATATTACGGATATATCTGAAATGATATGTCCAAAGTTTAAAAAAAACAGAATTTTTTTCAAACTCTCAGACTGGAAGCATTTGCAGAATATCGACGATAATGAATGCTTGAGGATAACCATTTGTGCAAAATGTACAAATGGTTATCCTCATGCATTCATTTGATGTTTTAATACTAAACGTAGAATTTTATTATCACTGTTGATTCTTGTCAGAGTCTCTAGTCTTTAATGTCTTTAATTATTTCAGTCAGTTTTCATTTATTTATTAATGCCAAGATTCATTTCACTAATTTTGCTTTTAAAATATTCGTTAAATCAGGTTCCCACTTCTAAGGTAATATGTTAAACTATACATAATATTTATCAACACAGCAAATTACCATTAGTCCAAATTTCGATTTCGAGCAAAACAAATACATATACATATATGTTATAAATAGAGCTCTGCGAGGATAGAAAATCTATACTCGCATCCGCAAGCTATCCACACTCGCATCCGCAAGGTCTTATCTGCATTAGCAAAACTTTATCAGCATCTGACCATGTTGTCTATTTAGTAACAATCGAAATTCTCGAGGATAGAAAATCTATACTCGCATCCGCAAGCTATCCACACTCGCATCCGCAAGGTCTTATCTGCATTAGCAAAACTTTATCAGCATCTGACCATGTTGTCTATTTAGTAACAATCGAAATTCTGCAAATGCTTGAAGTATGATGTGTTTGTGAGTAAAAGAAATCAAAGCATGTAATGGTTTATTTATGACTAATGAATAACTGAAAAAAAGTATACTTTGAAAATAAAAAGCCTGGCTCGTAAAAATATGCGTTACTGAATAGAGACAAAACATTCTTAATTCTAATTTTGGAAATTCTTTTAAAATAATTTTGTTCTTTTAAATGCAGTTATCGGCGATTGTAGGAAGACCTCCATTTTATTACCCAGTAACTCTCTACTAAAATTTCGTGATCTCGTCTGATATGCCATGAGATCAGGATAACGTTTGGTATACGATGAGATCATGATAACTCGTCTGGTATACCATAAGATCGTGATAACTCGTCTGGTATGCCATAAGATCGTGAGATCTCAGGGCATACAAGACGAATTAGTTAACATAATGAAAACTCTTTAGTATAACATTGCGTAGTGTGTGAGAGTTAGTTAGGCTTGTAGCAATTGGTTTAGCATTGCTTCTGGTGTTCAACAAGGGTGCATTTTGTCTCCTTTTCTCTTTAAATTGGGTACTGATTATGTTATGCGAAATTATCGGCAAGGGAAATATTTTGAACTTAAATGGTCTACAGATGGGAAAATTTCTGATTTAGATCCAGCACACGGAACCAAGGCTTAACGTCCCATCCAACGGATGGCGACCTGTCCAAGTCCATCGGTGTCCCCTGCTGACCGTGGGTAGGGCGGGGAGTTATGCGGAGAAAATTCTCAACCCTGACCCATCTGGGACTCGAATCTGGGAACTACAGATTAAAAACCTTGAACGCTACCGACTTAGCCATCTCGCTTTGGTTCTAGAAGAATTATGGTGGTGTGGGGAACACTGCATTGACATGGAATGTGTCCTGTATTTTATGCAGGGTTTTTATGCAGGATATCAAAAGAGATTGCTCTCTTCAAGATGGCCGGGGCGGGGGTGGCTCAGTCGGTAGCGCGCCAGGCTCGTAATCTGTAGTTCCCAGGTTCGAGTCCCAGCTGAGTCAGCGTTGAGATTTATCTCCGCAAAAATTCCCCGCCCTGCCCACGGTCAGTAGGGGACACCGATGGGCTTGGAAAGGTCGCCGTCCGTCGGATGGGACGTTAAGCCGTGGCCCCGTGTGCGGGAGAGCCATACCCTGTGCACGTTAAAGAACACGCTGGATGGCCTTGACGGGAGGCTACCATCTGTCTCCCAACAGCTGTTCAGTGGGTCCCCTCCCCCAACCTTCTCTGAGCCTTCGGGGTCCATGTGACCTGGCCATTTAGCCCATGGTGTGCAAAAAAGTGCCGCTCAGAGGTAAAACAACCCAACCCAACCCAACTCAAGATGGCCAATGGTATACATCCCCTTAATTCCTTACCCGTCTGAAATGATCTCTGTAACATGTGCTTCAGACCCCCCAAAAAATGGCAACTCTTCACAGATTAGTCGCGATTAACCTTACACCCTGATTCTCGACGATCATTCACCTAGAAGGAACGTGAGACATTATATCATTCCTCTAACGTTAAGGAAAGCGACTCCATGAACTTCAACAGTTTAAAAGTCGTGGATAACAGATTTTTCTCTGCTTTTCTTGCATGATTTCTCAGCACTGGAAGAGGATCTATATACTGATCAGAAGTTTTTATGTAAAGCTTTGTTCCCATTGAATCTGTACAAACTGATACATACTGCAGAATATCATTTCAGACGGTTCTTGTAGAGTAAGGTATATATATTGTATGAAATAATGTCAGTTTAATACGCCATGGTAGAGGGATCTATGAGGATGTCGGGTCTTATGTGTGAAAAATTAATTGGTCCATAATTTCGTTTTTCGGTTGCTGTTGCATATCTATTTGATGTATAAATAAAATTTAATAGTGCAAAATTGAGAAGAATTTAAAAATCTATTACTTGTTTCGTTTTCATTATTAAATTCGTTAATATTATATGTTTGTAAAGATCGTCACTTAATTTTTTTTTTGGATGAATCAAATGCAGTGAGTAACCTCAGCCATTGTTAATATAATTTTATAGTTGTGTTGTATTACCGAGATAAAAATAGGACGAAGTACAATTGATACAATTCATTTAGCAAAATTAACGACTCCGATTCTCGGAGACGCCCAAGAATTGCTACATTAATAGCTATATTACGAAAGCTTTATAATTCAAATATGAAGGCAAAGCTTTTTCTTGAGTATTGCCGTAAATAAAAGTTAAATATGCTGAGATGACTCAAACCCATAATCTATTGCAACTCAGTGAGGAGAACCGTTTAATGTAACCAATATCGGATTAACTTCTGTATGACTAAAGTTTCGTCCATACAGAAGCTTGCTCAAACATGAATGAGTTTTATGATTATTATTTGATTTATTTAATTGAGTAATACCCATGCTTAGGTTGGATTCAGTTGTTTTACCTCTGAACGGTGCTTTTTTGTACACAATGGGTAAAATGGTCAGATCTCAAGGCCCCCGAAGGCTAAGAGAAGGTTGGGGGAGGGAACCCACTGAAACAGCTGCTGGGAGACAGATGTTAGCCTCCCATCAAGGACATTCAGCGTGTTCTTTAACATGCACAGGGTTATGGCACACAGGGTCACGGCTTTTAGGTACATTTTAAAAAAAGATAACAAACAGTTACGATTTTAGGTGGGAATGAAAAATCTCTACGCAAAAAAGTGAAATTTCATTCGCTCTGGACGGATGAAAATTCACGTTTCCTTGGTATATTTCACTTCTAATGGTCCAACTAAAGATGTAACAACCTTTTAAATACCCTACCCCCTCCTTATTGGCAATTAAAGATATGCGCGTGCAAAACTGGATCCTTTCTTCCATGGAATGAAAAAGGTATATTGAGATCGGTTGATTAGTTGCAGAAACATTGCGTCCATAGGAACACAGTTATAAAAAATATATGCATGTAAACTGAGACTTTTCCTGCATCCAAAGCATAAAGAACCAATGAAATCGATCGATTGGTTACCGAGATATTGAATACACAGACAGATGGACGGACAGTCGGAACTGACGATGCCATTAGCAAATTTTGCTTTTAAGGAAATGTGTTAAAAGCAAATAAAAAAACAAATTCTTGATTCACAGTAATACCAACGAAATATAACAGTCAGGTCCAGATCTAGAAAAAAAAATTAAGAGTAAGGGGACAGGGGTGATGGTAAGAAACTGAATTCTGTTGCAGCAAAATGCTTTCCCCTTCGTTTTAGAAGTTTTCAAAACATTGCTTGAAAAATGCATAATATATACCGAAGAGCAAAAACATTTTGACCAGAGCATCTTTATGCAAATCGGAGAAACTGCAGGTAAATGAAGATGCCTATGAAGATCATGAAACTGTATAAACAACACTGAGCTCTGTATCACACATTTAGGTGGTGTACCTAACAAATTGGCATCTCATTGTATACTATATGTTTATGATTTTGTCCCGATTCTGTACTGGTTACTGGCATTCTCAAAGGGGACAACAGCTCCTGTAACGAACTGAAATGGATACTCTCACTTGGTATACATTTGAAATTAATATTGCCAGATGTAATAGCATTATAAATTGCATTATCCAGGACATATAGATTACATTATCGCCTTGTTTCACCACTCGTTTCATGGCACTTCACACACTTTTTCTCTTTCGTTGCATTTCTTGGTTAATTTTGCTGAAAATTACTGCGGATATTCCTAAATGGAACTTTAATTCCTACTTACCAGAGTACTGCAGTGTTTTAGTTTATTAATCATCATCACTATCAACAACAACAACGCGATCATCATCAAGCAGCCATGGGCTACGGAAGTCCAACCACACTGTGCAATTTAGTTCTCCAAATCATTACTGAATAATTCAGATAAATCATGCCTGGAAATATCTCTCTAAATACTTTATTTACAAGAATTTAAGTTGCATTTTTAATTAACACCAGCGAAATATCAAACTGGAGCAGGATACGAAGGCGTAACTTTGAAAGATGGACGAATTTATTAAACCCAACAGTGAGCCACTCACTAACGATGAACTTCAGGATTTTAGAATTCAACGCTGCTTTTGAAGAACAACAAGAATCTGAACCGGAAATAGTGTTGATATTTAATTTTAGATGAAGCCCTTTCACTGTGCAATAAACGCATGGATTTGTTGAAGGAGCATGATATTAATATTTCGTGACCGGATGCCATAAGACGATGTTGTGACCAATTAATGGAATAATACAAATAAATATTAGGCACAAAACAGAGCCCTGCAATGCAAACCAGAGAGTTTCGTTCCTTATTAAGAAATAAACTGTAAAATTAATTAATCAATCACATATATGTACACATTTATGTACATAATTATGCATTTATGTAATCTTTAAATAAATATTGACGATTATAATTATTTTTGTTGAAATAAAACATCCATTACGAAATCAAGAAAAGGAAAAAAGATCAATAAAATAGGCGAAAATGCAAACAAATAAAAAATCCCTTTTTTTTACACGGAAAATTCGTTTAACGATGACCTTCCTGGAACTCATCTCCCGCATTAAATGAGAGTTACCTGTATAAATGTTCCGTTTCTGAATTATCGATTAATTGGTATTTTTAGAGTTAAACTACCACAAAATATATATATTAATTTAATAGAAATGTTTGTCTTTCGTTCAATCACGAAACAACCTGAAGTGCCGGAGGAGAGTATAAATCACGGATGTATATTAATGATACATTCAATATTTAAGAAAAACGAAATTTCATCAACGATATTTTCACGCTTTCAGTACCGAACGTTGGATTTTCATCACTACAGCTATTAATAGTATCCTCCCTATCTGATTCTGATGTTACAATAGATTCGGATCACAAATTGGCCTGCATTTCAAATTGTCTCCACTAATTCATCTGGTCTCTTAATGTTGCCTATGCATAAACTGGAAGGATAGTTGTGTACCTATCCCCAGTGATGATGCATAGAACCGTCCGGATCTAGCACATAATGTCTTACCCTGCCTTCCTTTGGAGCATGCCATTAGTACCTTTCAAAAAGTTTTTTCCAAAAGAAATGTTCTCTTTTCGGAGGAAACCGAAATTGAAGGCTGTCAGACCGGTGTACCCTACAGATCTGGTCATCTATGGCCACAATTTTTCTTTTTTCCTGCCCTGTTGAGGAATGGTCAACTTCACAGGGTCATGCTGATGACCATTTACACCTATGACACAAGACTGGTTTACGGCTTTGAGCTTGATTATGGATTCTGGACTTGCTGCAGAGGTGGACATCTGTTGAGTGAGAATTTGCCGCTGTGTTTTCTGTTTGCTTGTGGGTTGCCAGCCCTAAGTGAACAGAGGCACGAGATACCTTATATCTGCTGGTGGATAAATCCGGTCATTGGCCATTGCAGCTACCTGAACCCTCACTTAGTTAGTTGGGAATCGCTAATTCTAAACTGGAGTAATATATCTCAGGCAGGTCTTATGGCTCTTGAAAAGGTCCACTTAAAAACGATGGTGCCTAAAGTTCCTACCAACATGGATCACTTCAACCTGTAGCAGTGGAGGAACAGGTCTTTGCCCCATGCGTGCTACGGGATGTTTGATATTGTTGGCTCTACGTTTCTCAATTAAACTAGTTTCTCCAAAACATCTTACTACTCATTTTCTCTCTGCAGGTACATGAAACGTGAGGACGTTACGTTGAATTTATTCTCTTGATGTCCCCACGCAGGAATTCCAGCGCTGCAAACTAAATATTCTAGGCTTGCAAGAGACCAAATGGATAGGTTAAGGTGAGAAAATTGAAAATAACTCTAAATTTCTCTCTCAGTGAAGAGATCTCGTGTTCTAATAGAGCCAGAGATCTCAAACAAATGTTTTCCGATTATATTCTGGAATAATTACACGTTGAATGTATCGGAAGAGGTCTCGACCCGTTACTTTTGTTTAATAAGTTATAAACTGGTTGCATACTGGATAAAATGATTTAATATCTAATGTTGTCGAAGCGTTCGTTTCTTTTTCTCCAACATAACGTTATACTGCCGTTTTCGGTCCGTTAATTCAATCACACAAGGTATCGAACCCGTTACGTAGCCGATTAACTGGGTCGAACCCGATAAAAGTTGTAACTTATGTTCTAATCGAGCAACAGATCTAAAACTAATGTTTTCCGATTACATTCGGGGAGAATTACACGTTGAATGTATCGGAAAAGGATTCGACCCGCTACTTTTTATTTTATGGGTTCGAAACCGATTGCATACTAGATAAAACGACTTAGTATCTAATGTTCCCGAAACTTTCGACTTTTTTTCGCCAGCATAGCGTTATACCACCGAAATTCGTTTGCAAGAGACCAGATGGACAGATAAAGGTCAGATTCTTAAAAATAATCTTAAATTTCTGTTTTCAAGGAGGGAAGATAATAAGAATCACCAAGGCGTGGGTCTGCTTCTCAGCAGACACGCCAGTGATGCTCTTCTAGGATATGAGGGCATTAATGAAACGATCGTAGCATGTTATGTATAACTAGAATCACATGTGGCACCAGGTGAATCATTGACATTTTCTTTAATCATTGTCACTCATTTTGTCGGATGGGGAGGGCGAAGGATCTGTCGGAAACGCGCCAGGCTCGTAATCTTCAATTTTCTGATTGAAGCAAGGTCACCTTGATAAGACATGTCTGGATAGACTTAAACAGAAGGAGGGACGAAGCGAGAGATATTAATTATGCATAAAACTTCTAGTGGTGTAAATTGTTTAAAATTTTAATTAAAGTATTTATTTTAAAATCCGTTAAATTAAAATAATTTTTTCATAACGATTTTAATAAAACATTTAAGAATATTATAAAATAAATTTAAAGTTTTTTAAAAATAAACAACTATCAATTCGATATTTAGGGAGGTAGATATAATTAGGTAAATGTAATAATAAACAAATACCCCCTCAAGTAGCTGCTTGCAACAGAGGTCTGGCAGGAGCCTGTCAGTTTATATGCCACAGTAGAAGGTCTGAGAGGATGGCAGGACCTCAGCAGAAAAATGACACATTTGAAAAATAAGTCCTCTGTTAGTCGAGACCCGTTGTATGTTGGTGGCTTTGGTTCGAGTCCCAGCTGGGTCAGCTTTAAGATTTGTCTCCGCAAAACTTTCCGTCTAGACCTCGGTCAGTAGGGAACACCAAGGGACTTCAAATGTCTTCGTCCGTCGGATGGGACGTTAAGCCGTGGCTCCGTGTGCGGGAGAGCTATACCATTGCATGTTTAAAAAAAATACCGATTAGAACACAACAAATTTTTATACTAATAAATTTTTGGAGGATATTGTATATTGGGTTTATTTTTTATTTTTTTTTTTATTAACGATGCCTGAAGAATGAGGATTTTATACTGTATATTCAAGTAAAAACAATGCACGTATCTCCCAATTTACCTGAATTCTGCGTTAACTCGATCTCATATAAGCATTCCGTATAAAAACTCTTCTTCAAAATCTTTCCTCATTAACTATTTTCAGTTAAGATGTAAAAAATATCGAAATTATTTGTCTAATCATCATATTATTATGAATTAGACGTCATCGGTGACAGAAATTGGCAGTTTCCTCGCGGTTCTGCGGCTACTTGAGCGATTTGTCCTGAATTTCGTGGGGTGGTCCGGCTTAGTTCTCACCCTCTTGGTGTGACAGATGAGGATTCCCATCTTCCGTGGGTCGGGAGTGATTTTTCGAAAGGCATCCGATATTTGTGAGGCGCTGTCTTCGCCTGCCTTCTGAATGCAATTATCGAACGACGCATGAAAAAATGTTAGTCGATATAAATGAAAGATCTCAATCAAATGTACTTGAGTTTGCATTTTCAGCAACATTAGTTCGGATGTAATCGTATTTACTTCGCTACAGAATCTAAAATATGTTGATCGTATCTAATAAATTTCGACTTTGGGAAAGCATCTCCTTAGAGAATATACTATAACGATCTTGAACTGATTCAGTTACCGCTCTGATTTCTATTCTAACCACACTTCTTATGTCATACCAGACCTGGTCAGTACAATAACAGAACGATTGATATTTATAACAAATTTCAATTCTTATAATTCGACTGGTGGCTGTTAATTTTTTTAAATGTTGTAAACAATTTTAAAATATTCTTAAAAATTTAACTACAATTCATTCATTATTATGTAGGCTTAAAAATAAATGGAATTCAATGAAATATTACCCAAAATCAATTGCTTAATTTTTAATACATATGTCCTTCCACGCCAATGAGAGAGCTAATGAGCTCTTCAGGTGGCCTTTGGTAAACCGGGTATGTTTATAACTGTATTTTTCCCCTATTTGTTGTTACCAGATTCTCTTCTTTTAATTAAATTTGTATTTGTAATTTGAGACTGGTTGATCGAAGTTTCACCCTACATAGCAACAGAAAATGTCGAATACCTCTGTTTAAACTACTGATTTTGTTTGAAATTATAATACACAAATATATTCTTTGTGTTGCAATGTTCCGAAATATTTGTAACCTATATTGGATATATTGTTATTTGCTTTTCTATACAATTTAAATAGAACAATTACTATTTTATGAAAAGTGTTAGTTAATGGATAAAAACATGTTCTTTGGGCGCACTACCGAATAAAATGAAACTTTCAAGGGTAAATTAGTGAAACTTGAATGAAGAAATGAAAGCTATCTATTACATGAAGTCACAGTGATGATAAAATCGTGCATTCAGTAGGAAATGTAGGAAAAGTATCATTCATGCATTTCAAATATCATCTAATTTTTTCTTTTTTAACCTTAGATATCGTTAAAATATATCTGTATTGGGAATTGCGAAGTCAACATTTGTGATTGAACGGAAGACATTTACTTAAATTAAATTATTTTATAAATTGGGTGGTGGTTCAGGATAATAACTTTCATATTTTAATATTCTTATCTTCTACCCCAATAGTTGAAAGTTACTTCTTTCATGATTGGTTGATTTTTGAATTTATCTCTATGTTTCTCAAAACGGTCCTTCTAAGATGTTGACCACTAGCAAGAAGCAACGTACCAAATGAAAGCCTGTTACGCCGGAGGATCATTCATTTTGAAAAATTGTCTAATTTAAATTACCCATTTAAATAATAAACAAATATCTCCTCAAGCAGCTGCTTGTCACAGAGTTATGTCAGGAGGATTGTCAGTTTAAACCACATAGTAGAAGGTCTGTGAGGATGGCGGGTCCTCAGCAGAAAGAAAACACGAACAACCATGCCTTACTCGGGTCTCGAACCCAGATACCTCAGATCAGTAGCAAAGCGCGTTAACCACTCGGCAACGAGATGGGCTCCTGGAAAAGAAGGAAAGAAATGTGAATATCGTCTTGTCACAATAGTTTAGAAACGCGAGGGACGAGAGTAACAATTGTCACATCACGGAAAGTGCCTTTCGATTCTTCCTTCCTAATAGAGATGAGTTCCAGATTGGCTTTGCCGGGCTCAAAAGAGCACCTGTCTGAGATCACTTTTCGGTGGTGGAACATATCGCCTTGTGATCTGATTCAGGCCTTCTGCCACCTGGCCGTGTGCTAGCCAAATGATGGTCTATGCACTCCACCAATTCTCTGGACCTCAGCCAATCGGACCTCTCCTGGAAAGCAATATATTCTTGCTTTGTCAGAGGCGCCTCGGATTTAAGTCTATCCGATATCATAAGGTCTTTTAATCCTTCCAAGTCTGTCACTTTGCGGCTATCTATATAACGATTCTACAAATCACGGATATGTTCCCCCAACTGACCCCAGGTATCAGACTGCAATTTTCTGGCCCTATCAAGCCTTTGCTTATGCTCAATAGCTGACACCTTGCATCTGTCCAGTACATAGGTCTTGAGGCGATCATAATGCTCAGCATCATCTAAGGGTTAGCTAACCAGAAATCTGCTAAATTTTTCCCTTGACATAGGCAGAATACCGCACCACGAAGATCACGTGGTGCCCACTGCGCTCTAAATGCTGCCTGAATAGTTTTAAAAAATGGCATTTCGTAGAGGCTCTCAGGCGGATTGCCAATAACCGACCAGAGAAGCGACGACCACCGAGACAACTCTTCTCCGAGCTTCCAAACGGTATCAGGTCCGTTCAGAAGGGACCCGGAGGGCAGTTTCTGTCGTACAGCTCACCATGCGATACTCCCGCCTCTGCTGCATCCGCATTTTTCGAAATTCGATTTCTCGAATTTCACTCCTCTCCTCAGCTTCACGAATTTCACGCTGTTAATCAGCTTCAATTTCGCGCAAATGTCTCTTTTCCTCCGCCTCAATTTCGCGCAGCCGCACTTTCATGCACATTGTCTCCAAATTATCGAAGAGTTCGAATCGCGCTGCTCTTTCAGAGCATCCGGCCGTTCCATTCTTGGGCGATGCCTATCTTCGGCTTCCCCTACTCTCTCTACTCCAGAAACTACCTCCATGTCTTGTTCGTGGAGCGAAAAACGGTACTCCAAAGGATCAGTCTCTTTCTTCGCTGTTCGCGATTGCCGACGAATATCAAGGAGCCGAAGTCTCGCCCCTTCTCTCTAGCACGCAGTCACCTGGGGTCCTTTGGTCTTTTGATCCTCTTGATTTGGTCCTTTGATCTTTTGTCACTCTGATCCTTTGGAGTACCTTTTTCGCACTTAATCGTGTACTGTAGTGGAACATGATGCACTAACACACCCCGCATACAAGAAGAAATTCACAGCAATTGGAACTCACCAAACCAATGTTCTCGTAGAGACTTCTCAAACGACGATACACACAAAAAAAAAATCCCACCACCCTTCATGTACCTCGCTGAAGAACCCTCTCTGCTGACACCAATCAGTCAGAAGATGTTTTCGTGGAGATCGAAATTAGTTGAACCGGCATGTGAGTTCCGAGCGTTATTTTAAAAGCTACCTAATGCAGCGTAGACATCAGGAATATGGCGAGCTGGGTAGTCGCATGGATCGACAGAAAACGTACCAATATGTACAACACATTTATTGTTCACAATATAATTATATTAATAAAACTATTTGCACCGACCCTACACTAGGGCGTTGAACTGCCTTCATGTCTGTTCGGCTACACAAATGTGGCCAAACAATGGCCCTGGCTGGATATATTTCAGCAGCTGACTATACCGCGACAGAGCCTGCTTCTCTTCCTTCGCTGTTCGCGCTTGACGACGAAAGTCAAGGAGCCGAAGTCTCGCCCCTTCTCTCCAGCATGCAATCACCTGGGGTATTTTGTCCACACAGGGCCCAAAAGTGCTATTCATCGTACCTGGCTAGGGAGCAGATTAATGACCTCTGTTGACTACCACATCCGGCAGCAAGACACTTTGGTTTGTCCTGGTGCTTCGAGGAGCTAACGGTCATCTGCCCGTTACAAAACATTTTGGAAGGTTCTTCTTCAACTCTTGAAAAAGACTTTCAAGCAAGTACTTTTTAAATATTTGGAAACAACCAAAAATCACATGGTGCAAGATCTGGTGAATATGCAGGATGGGGGATATGGTATACAGGGTGATTCAGAATTCATCATCAATATTTAGTGGGGAGGAAGGGAATAAGAAAAGAAAGAGATTTCACATAGGAAAGTATGGGGGCAGACGAACGCATGGTGGTGTAGAGGGTGCTGTGTGTACACACCTCTCATACAGAAGCACAGCTGTTTGACGCGTGCAGTCAGTTGTCATTCGACAAGGTGAATTTGCAGAAGTAACGTGAACTGCTATACGTGGAATGAATGTGCAGATATGCATGTAACTTACGGTGCGGCAGGAGAAAGATGTCTTCGAGCCAGGCAATTGTATGCAGCGCGCTTCCCAAACCGCCGTGTGCCACAGCATCAAATGTTTTCACGTATTCATCGCCAACTGCGTGAAACAGGATCGTTTGCTGATAGTAATGTTAATCGAGGGAGGCGCAGATCGGCACGGACAGTAGCAGTAGAGGAAGCTGTCCTACAGGAAATCGAGGAACAACCTGGTGCTAGCACACGAGGTATGGCTAGGCAGTTTGGAATTAAGGTGATAATTAAGTCATTAATTAATTAAGTCATGCATTCTAGCACATGGTCGGCAGTTCGAGCACCTCTTGTTAGTCTGTACAACCAATGCAAAGAAATGTTACATGTAAGATAATAAATGTTTTTTCCTTACCTCTTCCTTCTTATGTGTTCTTTCCATCATTGAACTGGGGTCATTTTGCCCTACTACATGGCATATGCGCCCATGCTTTCCTATGTGAAATCTCCTTCGTTTCTTATTACCTACCTCCCCACCAAATATTGATGATGAATTCTGAATCACCCTGTATATAAACAATATACAATATCGGTATAGTATTGTCTATTGATAGTCAGTTTTTTTTCTACCTAAAATTTTGAACATCCTCTTCCTTGAGCGAAAGTCTTGTTGGAGGATTTGGGGAGTCGATTCATCCTTTGTAAACCCAAACATAATTGTCTATCTTTCTGGGAGTTGTATAGTAAAACCAACACTTTTTATCACCTGTGAGAATGTCTGTTAACTGTTTGGAGTCACTAGGTTTAAATTAATATCCAAAATTACCTGTACCTTGGCTTTACTGAAACCCCCTGCATGAAATAAATTATTATTATTATATCTTCTTGCACGAGTTGACTCTCGCCCTGTTCTGATGTTCTGTCAGTTTGTGTGGTACCCAATTTTAACAAATCTTTCGTTACTTTGAGTGATGATGAATAATTCTTTGAACACTGCCAATCGATACAACTGCCATCTAAACTTATCAATGAACGGTGATGTGGGGATTTTCTTAATGAGTTCACGAACGTTCTCTCCTTCACGGTCTCCTTCGATCTTTCTGAACGTGGTAGGTTTTGAACCTGTGTCGTCATGCTCTGAATTTGCGCATCCACCAATATATTTGTAATAAATGGGCATGAATCGTTTTCGCGTCGTCCCCAAGCTGCATCCATGTGAAAAGGTAAACTATTTATCCATGTTTAGCAGGCGACATAGCAATATTACATTGAAACTGATTCCTCCGCATTATTTCACTGGAGCTGGTTACTCTTCTTATTGCTCTGGATCCGATTCCTTCACGTTATTATACTGGATCCGATTCCTGCATATTATTACATTTGAGACAATTGCTCCAATTATTACACTGCAACCGATCTACCACATTGCCACACTGCAGCCGATTCCTTCACATTGTTAAGTTGGATCCGATTTCTCCATATTGCTGCAGTTCTTCACATTACTACACTGGAGACGATTCCTATACATTGCTACACTCCAGCCGATACCTACACATTGCTACACGTCAATAGATTCTGATATATTATTACAATCGAGCCAATTCCTTCACCTTATTACATTGGAGACGATTCCTCCACGTTGCAACATTAGAGCCTATTCCTACACAATGCTACACACTCCAGTCGATTACTGCACATTATTAAATGGAGTCGATTCCTCCACGTATTATACTGGAGCTGATTCCTGCACGGTGTTTCACTGAAACCGGTCCCTCCGCTTATTTCTCTGGATCCGATTCCTTCATGTTACTATATTAGAGCCGATTGCTCCAATTATTATACTGCAACCGATTCCGCCACATTGCTACACTGCAGCCTATTCCTTCAGATTATTAAACTGGAGATGATTTTTTCACATTATTACAGTGGAACTGATTCCTCCACATTGCTACACTGCAGCTGATTCCTACAAAATATACTATAATAATATATATATATAATTATAGCTCTACGAGTTGCCTAAATCATGAGAATTAGGATAGGAGTCAACTTTCCGAATATGAGTCAATTTTTCTAAGAACAGCTCAGTCACTTCTGACAGAGCTGTTCTTAGATCCCAGATTGTGTTTTTTTTTCTTTTGCTTTTCGAACATGGATGTTTTGTAAGCTTATTGTTTACGCATCAAATGGGAATATAGAAAAAAATATGAGTAAATACCCGTTCAAGTAGCTGCCTTGCTACAGGAGCCTATCATTTAATATGCCAAAAAGAAGATTTGTGAAAAAGGCGACATCTCAGCGGAAAGATAACACAAATATCATGCCTTAACCCGGGGATCGAACCCAGGTCCCTTTGATTGGTAGCCAAGGGAAAATGCATTATTCTTGTTCTTGCTCTTTCATTTGATGCAAAAAAGCCACATTTCTTCGAAAAGGAATATTCTGATTTTAATTAAAATACTTTTTTGGCATCCTCACTAATTCTATCGTAAGCATTGTTCTCTTTATGTCAAATTACTGATTAAAGTTGAGGTTGCATCGTTTAATTTTTATCAGGTGTTAGCAGCTTATCTACAGGTTAAGCCGTGGTACACTGCGTGTAGAAAACCCATACCCTGTGCACCTTAAAGAACACGCTGAATGGCCTTCACAAGAGGCTACCATTTGTCTGCTAAATACTGTATATTGGATCCCTTTCCTAACTTCCTCTGAGTCCTCAAGGTCTTTGTGACCCGGCTATTTAACCCATTGTGTTAAACAAAGTGGCACTCAGAGGTAAAAACAACCAACAAGCAAATCTTCTTTTTGGCATATTAAATGATAGGCTCCTGTAGCAAGGCAGCTACTTGAACGGTTATATACTCATATTTTTTTCTATATTCCCATTTGATGCGTAAACAAATAAGCTTACAAAACATCTTGGAATCTTAAATTATGAATATCAATCAAATGCATAAATTTATGCTTATGACGCAACAGATATTTTTATCAGTTAGTTTACAGTTAAAGAATATTAACTAAACTCTCAATAGAGGAGTGCTGCACAGGGTGTAATCAGTATATAGTTTCACCCATTTGTTTACTGTAGAATATTTACTAGCAAAAAATTACCACTGTAAAAATTATTTTTATAGAAATTTGATTTCGCCTTTCATTTTGTTTATTTTTGCTTATATAACAAAATTTAATAAGATTCGAATTTCGGTTCTTTATTTGTGTCCTACCCAGGCAAGTAAATTCGTATTTCTAGAGGACATTAGAATAGAATTTATTTCGCCATTATTATTTTAATGTAAAGGTTTTAATAATCAATTGACGCGTTTTTAACTAGAGCTTAATATGTTTTCAACTATTAGGTGTTACAAGTACGTATCTTAAGGGTACAATAATCATGAATTTAGTTGGGAAATACAAAAATTAAATCGTTCCTGAGGAATAAGGGATGCTCGATTTCAAAAGGAGCGAAGTTTTTATTTTCCGTCTTTAGCACCCTCTAACATTGACAACTGAAACGAGTGGATGATTGTGTAACTGCAAATAGTAATATTTCGTTAATACCTATAAAACAGAAATATAATTTTTCATTAATATGTTTAAAAAATTACATTTACCACCCCCTGTGACCAAAGGATAAAACACTTTTGGCAATGTAAATATTTTCTCCCTCATAGTTCACCACCAAAATTTTAAATTTCTTTTTTAAATAACCGTTTGTAATAGCTGTGGTAAATGCTAAAAAGGTAGGAATTTTCTATCTTTAAGGAATTTTCTATCTTAAGGGAATTTCGGAAACTGACAATAGTCCTATTTCTTCAATATCTATCCAATCTAAAACAAATTCATTTAATTTGAAGAACAAAAATTTGAATGTCAACAGCATTACAGAGAGACGACAAAGCAAAAAGGTTTACCCAAGAAACAATTAAAAGTGTAAAGATTATAATAATTAAGCGGAGAAAGTGGCAACAGAATAATTAATTTGTTCATCCTTAATATTAATTTGTTTTGTTTGCAATAATTAATAATTTTCTGTGATTCTTTTAATAATTTTGTTCTGTGATGAACAAAATTAATAATAATTAATTTTGTTCATCACAGAACAATTAATTTGTTCATCCTTAATAACGTATTGAAAAAGGAGTCATCAGAAACATCAACGAAATGAGTCAAAATCATCCAGAAATATGCTTGGCAATTTATATCAGTCATTTGTTATATATATTGTTACGATCGTAACTACAGATTAGTCAGTTAGCACAGAGAGACTTCCAAAGTATGTCTTTTAAGCACAAATCGATACTAACGCTTTTGCCGAACAACAGCACAATTTCCCTCCAAATGATTTAATACACAAATTTTATTTCAAAATTTTACAGCTAGGCATTTTTAAAATATCAATGCTTAATTTTAGAATGATCTAAATTATTCTGTAATATTTTTATATAATCTTAATTAAAAATAAATACCCCCTCAAGCAGCTGCTTGTCATAGAGGTCTGTCAGGAGCCTGTTAGTTGATAGGCGATAGTAGAAGGTTTGATAGGATAGCGGGACCTCAGCAGATAAACGACACAAACATTTACCCGGGACTCGAACGCAGGTCCCTTAGATTAGTAGCTAAACGCACTAACCACTAGCTACATTGCAAATTGCAGTAAAAAAGCAAATAATAAATACAGAACTTCAAAGCATGGCGTCCACATAGTTTGAAATTTAGTGGGGAAATGATAATTGCGGCCGTCTGATAAAGGTGTCGCTGCAAGCAATGGTATGGAATCATCCATCTGTTCCATCTAGATACTTTGCGGATGAGCACAAACCTAACAATTGCAGGTGAGAATAGAGTTAAATGAATGCAATGGAGTAAACGTTTATATACTTCCGGTTTTTTGCGAACATTAAAATTTGTAGAATGTGTAACATTATTTATAGCCATTGATAGTTCACGATTTACAGGCTTTCATTTGATACACAACTGTAGATCATTGGCCACAAGTCTAGTGAAATATGATGAAACGGTTGTGACAGAAACAGATGATCAGATGGGGATGACATGGTTTCGTTTACAGATCATTTCAATGAATTTAATGGACAGCACATCGAATATCTAGAGACGGTTGTAAGTGGTTGACTGAAGGTTGCTAGGGGATTCCGATAATTTAAAGTATGATACAGAAATGGTAGGGCTCTGAAAAGTTGTCCCTAGTAGTAATCCATATGGTATATCTCGATGCAAATCCTACATTTGACTCCAAACATGTCCTTTAAAACACCTAATTTCTTTTACCGTGAAGAGTGTTACATCTAAACAGAAGTGTAACCAAGAATTTGAAACGGGGGAGGTTCTCTTCTACCAGGCGACGATTAGTTGCAGAAAGGAATTTGAAACGGGGGAGGTTCTCTTCTACCAGGCGACGATTAGTTGCAGAAAGGAATTTGAAACGGGGGAGGTTCTCTTCTACCAGGCGACGATTAGTTGCAGAAAGGAATTTGAAACGGGGGAGGTTCTCTTCTACCAGGCGACGATTAGTTGCAGAAAGGAATTTGAAACGGGGGAGGTTCTCTTCTACCAGGCGACGATTAGTTGCAGAAAGGAATTTGAAACGGGGGAGGTTCTCTTCTACCAGGCGACGATTAGTTGCAGAAAGGAATTTGAAACGGGGGAGGTTCTCTTCTACCAGGCGACGATTAGTTGCAGAAAGGAATTTGAAACGGGGGAGGTTCTCTTGTACCAGCCGACGATTAGTTGCAGAAAGGTGAGCGGCGCAGTTCAAATCTCCGCATGCTGAAAAATAAAAAATTCATCAGAGATATAAATTATTAAATTAATTTAAACAAATAAAAAAAATTAAATAATTTATCAGATTATAGGTTCAAATATTCATCAGAGACATGTATGAATCATCGGTAGCCAAATATCTAAGTGTGATAGCTAATTTCACTTCAGCTGGCATTTCTTCTCTGAAACGAGCATTTTTTTTCGATCTTGGCTCCACCATTCCCAAAAGCATGTAAAAGTTTGTTCTAGACATTCGCGATAAGTCCTTAAAAATAACTTTTTTTAAGTTTCTTTAAATTTATTCCAATCAATGATTTTAATTATTGGTTTAGATTGTGAAAATTTTGAATAAGTTAAGAATGTAGGATAATGATCGCTGGAGATGGACCATTGTATTTTTTGTGTTAGTAATTCTGAACATAATGTTAAGTCTATTATAGAAATATTATTAAATTTATTGATACATGTACAAAATTTTTGATTTAAAATAATTAAGTTATTAATTTCAATGAAATTTATGAGATGTTTACTTTTGTTATCATTTTTATAGGAGTGCCATAAAGAATTATGGGTGTTAAAATCTCCCCAAATGATAAAGTCACCTTTAAGATTGTTCAGAATTTTTGAATACTGAGCATATGTAATCACATTTCTAGAATTATAAACGTTTATAATATAAGTTGAAAGATCAAAAATTCTAATTTGAATTATGAGAACCTCTAACTTTTCCGAAATTATATCTAATTTAATTTGTCTTTGAGGTAATGACTTATTTATTATAAGTTGCGATACCTCTAGAGTTAGAAGAATTTTTTTGTTCATTTAGGACATAATTGCGAATTTTGGGAAGCTTACCCATGACAGTTTCTTGTAAACAAGCGATCTGGATATCTGTAGTTGAGAGCAGGTGTTTTAAGTGGTGCGTTTTGTTTTGCAAACTTCTGCAATTCCATTGAATTAGTAAGTTGACTTTTCCCATAAACCGCTGTTAGAAATGGATAGAAGAATATCCTTAATGAGTGTAAGTTCAGGACCGCTGGGGAGTAATAAATCCAACAGCTTGATGAGAAGATCGATGATTAAAGATTTAGTTGTAGAACATCCAGCCACGTTCATTGGTGGATTTTGAGAATTTATGCTTGTAGATACCATATTTCCATTTAATATGTGGTTTGTTTTGTTAGGATTTTTTACACCTGTAATATTTTTTTTTACAGTTTGTGCATAGTTCATTGAGTTATGGTTAATTTGTCGTTCATATGTGGAAGATTGCTGTGGAAACATTGAAGACGTAGAAGGTAGAGCAAGATTTTCCTCAGCTGAATTCTGATTGGTTGATTGTTTATTAGAGTTCACTGTTAGGTCCTCATAAGTTGTCGTTTCAATCCTCGCAGGATCCGTCCGTTGTAAATCGGCGAGATGGTAATGGGACTTATTCCAGTCAGTATTATTTAAGCTGGGACCATTTTCAAAATAAAATTTTGCCTTTACAAAGGCCTGATTCCAATTCAAATTCATCTCGATCTGGAATTCCCTAGCTTTGCAAGCAATCGATCTGACTCTACAACCGGACCAGGTCGCAGGGTGTGAGCCTTTGCAATTAGGACATATGAACTCAGTTGATTTACATTGTCGGTGGTTGTGGGAACCACTACACCTCTTACATTTGACCTTACCTCTACAAACAGCTACTGTATGACCGAAAACCCAGCATAATAAACATAAGTTTGGAGGTAGGTAATATTTCCTAACTGAGTGTCGACTGAATCCGATAACAATGAAGGGAGGCAATTTTTCACCTTCAAATTCCAGAACCACTTTATGCGTGGGAGTAACAGATATATCTCTCTGGTTAAAGTTCTTGTCAAAATGCAGCCATTCGTCTGAGACTAATGACTCCTTGATCTTCTAGGATCTCTAATAACTCATCGTCTCTAAATTCAGGGGATATGCCAATAATAGTTCCTAGGGTCGAAATCTTGTAATCAGGGTATTCAACTTTAATTTTAATCGTAAGAATCTCGGATAAATTTAGAATTTTATCATGTTGTTGCTTTGTGTTTGGGAAGATCAAGAGACGGCCTAAAGTAATAAACTTACCTACGAGATGTTCACCGGTAAGTCTAAAAAAGAACGATGTAATCTTGTTTAAGTCAAGGTCACTAAGTTCTCCCTCAAGTGCTTTTATAACCAGCGAGTAATCTTCGGATTTCATAGTTGTCTCAGGTAATTTGAAATTCTCGGTGTCCAATGTTGTTATTATGTCATATTTTTTTGTGTTACTTTGTCCTCTTCAGTGATAGATTGTTCAATGTCTTGTGTGTCCTTTACCAAACTCTGCTTATCAGTCATAGTTAAGTCATTAAATTTCTCAGTCGTATTAATGTTATGATCCAAGTCATTTTCGGTATCCGTTTGTATCTTTACATTTTTATCTCTTTCTTTTATATCAGTATTGTCCTCAGATTTAGAGGGTGAAGTCTCCGATTCACTAGATAATTTCAAGTCATTTGATAGAATAGAGAACATGTTAATATCTTTCTGTTTTGATGTCATTAGGTTATAATTTTTATTTCTTTTGACTCTAATTCTAGTTGAAATTAGAGGCGTTTCTTTTTCTTTTCTTTTTTTAGTTACGTTCGTCATTCTGCTGAATTCCTCAGCTCCTCCAATACTTTATCAATAAGTAAATCAGCAAAACACGCAATACTCCTCAAATTAAGATCAATACACACGTCTAAGCAAGAGCACGCCAAACACGACCACCTTCATCGATGGCCAACCGCTCTCACCTGATACTGAGCTCTGTTAATCAGTGTTATTCTTGTTCTACAGATGGGAAAGGCAGCGGACATAAATGAGTTTGACAGAGGCCAAATTGTTATGGCCAGACGATTGTGTCAGAGCATTTCCAAGACATCAAGGCTCGTGGGGTGCTCACGGTCAGCAGTGGTTAATATCTTCAAAAAGTGGTCCGAGGAGGGAAAAACCACCAACCGCCAACAAGGTGTGGACCGACCACGGTTCATCTAAACTAGAGGTGAGTGAAGGCTATTCCGTATGTTACGATCCAACAGAAGGGATACTGTGACGCAAAAAGCCCGTAATGTGAATGCTGGTGAAAGGAGTATTATATCGCAACACACAATATATCCAATCTTGCTGAAAATGGGGCTGCGTAGCCTGAGGCCACCCCAAGTTCCCATGCTAACCTCGGTTCACCATTGAAAGTGCATACAATGGGCACACGAGCATCAAAACTGGACTTACTCGAATTTACTGTACACGTCGAATGATTGAAAGAAGATCATCTGGTCCAATGAATCTCGTTTCCTGTTGCACCATGTGGACGGCAGGGTACGTGTGCATCATTTACTTGGGGAAGTGTTGGCACCAGGATGCACCGTGGGACGAAAACAAGTCAGTGGAGGAAGTGTAATGCTTTAGGCATTGTTCTGCTGGGAAACCTTGTTTCCAGTCATTCGTGTGCAGGAAACTATGGCGTCTACCAGCTACCTAAACATCATTGCAGACAGATACATCCTTTAATGGCAACGGTATACCCCTTTAGTAGTGCCTTCTTTCAGCAGGATAATGTGCCGTGCCATACTGCCCAGATTGTTCGAGAATGGTTTGCGAAACATGAGGAAGTCTTCCAGGTATTGCCTTGGCCTCCAAATTCCCCAGATATCAATCCAATCGAGTATCTGTGGTTTGTATTGGAACAGCATATCCGAATGTTTTGCCTCTTCAGTATATAAAAGTCTTTGATCCTATATATTTCAACATAATTTTCAAGACATCCTGCCAGCTTTTAACACGAGATTCATTGCTATGGTTTGCGCTTTTGGTCTATTGTCTGCTCTTTGCTCTTAATGGATTAAAATATGGTTCCATGGCCATGAGAATAGTCCAAGCCATCGAACGTGGTTTGGACTATTCTCATGGAATTTTTAGTAGTGACATAGGGGAAAATGAACCATATACTCTAGAATTAAATGTTTTTATCCTGAAAGGTTTTCCATAATTCCTCCATTTTTCCGTATTTCACTTTTGTGATTAAAATATGTTTGTGTACTTAAATTGCTGTTAAGAGAAAAAATAAAAAGCTGTTCGCACCAGGTTTTAATTTTTTTGGATTCCTTTAGGAATTGAAAAGTTGAAACACTTAAAAGAGTGTTTTTTAACCCTTGCTCTCTGTGCACAATGCAGATGCTCCGCGTACATATATGAATATTATATATGTAAATTATAATGGAATTCATATTATAATATGAATGGGCTAGCAATTTTTGTAAGGGAGAAGGTGTCATATATAACATCTACAAACTGCTAGAGTTATTTATTGAATGTTTTAATTGGTGCATAAACGCGCATGTGTGCTGTTGACATGAAGGATGAATGACTTCTAAATTATTCTAAAATTTAGTTTAATGTTTTTATGGCAGCATGGTTGTTTTATGTACATTTCGTTTTCAGGTGAAAGATTGGGAATTGCACAAACACGAATGCAAGCTGCTGAAGCTGAAGAGTCGACTTCCAGATTTCGACATCCGTTTGTTGGCTAGGACAATTTTTAAGTTAAAAGTAAGTGTGAAATATTTTTAAGATTATCATTATCAGAAGGAAACCTAAAATGAAATAAAAATAAAACCAGTTCGATATTGAAACGAATGGAAGGCTTCTGCTTTTCAGGATTCAAAATACATTAATGCCATGACTTTTTTGTGACAGATTTCCAACCTACTCTAAACTGTATACGATTCTGTGTAAATGATTGTTGGTGGCTCCTTCTTTCTTTGGCTGGGAGCAAGTGGGTATCTGATCCTTACACCCGTTTTCCAATTGTGTAAAAATATCGTTTAACTAATAGCAGATTCTGAAAAATGCCAGGAATCTTGTACAGGGTTTTACTTCTCAGAGGTGTATATTTGAAAGTATTTGTCTAAATGGCCAGAAAGCAAGAACCACAAGGGCTCAGATTAGATTAGTGAAGAGTAAACAATGGAATTCGGCACCCGAAATTGCCAGTGCTGAATATTTCCTATTACATCAGGAAATTGCTATCAACAAGATAAAACACCGACGAACGTAGAAAATCCTTTGCCTTGTGCCTTTAGCATAATTGGGCAACCAAATTTAATAAAGAGTAATTTAGAAGAACCATATTCTTAAAGAGCTACGAGGTTTCTTACCATTCTCTAGCACGAAAATTTGAAAGTAATCCAAGCCAAACAGTCATTTGGACTTCTTCCTCTACAGAACATTGAACATTACTTAACGGATTTTCAAAGTGTAATGAATCAGTATATCATTACAAAACTAACAAATGATTTACAAAATTGGCACAAGAAATCAATTCGTTTAAAATAAATTAAAAAAAATTACCCCTCAAGAAGCTGCTTGCCACAGAGGTCTGACAGGAGACTCAGCGTAATAAAGAATAGAGAAGATCTGTGATGAAGTCCAGACCTTAAGCAGAAAGACAATATAAACACCCCTGCCTTATCTGGGGCTCGAACACAGGTCCCTTTGATCAGTAGCCATGTACTAACCACTACATACCAAAAATGTTATGCAAGAGCCATAGGTTGTCCAGACCTCCCTCAAGTCTTCATTTTCCTTCTATGTGAGTGAGAACCATATGCTCTGCACATTAACCAATATCTCGAGTAACTTAAGCACGAAGCTCTCGTATCAGAGGACTTAATGTCTGTCCAGTGGATATATTTTCCAGAAAGAATTTTGTTTCAGAGATTATATTTATTCGCAGATGACAATGTATTACATAGGATAAGAAATGTATTGAACAAATAAGAATACATAAGGAGTTGTACCAAACTTTCACCCAAACAAAACATATATATTTATATGTTTACCATGCAATTTTTTATATTAATATTAGTCATAGTCCACTCGAATTGTACTCGTTTGTTGGTCAAATAATAGTTTTAACAAAAATATTTCAATGATGTCTATGAACTTTTAACTAAGTTAAGAGTAATTAATTATAGTGTCCTAGAGTGCAAAACTATTTTATAATACAGTAATAATAACGTGAATCATTGAAAACTCTAAACTACAATGAACTCTTCTACAATCCATTTTCTAAGTCTGCTATTAAAATCATTTTCTCAATCTCCAACCATTCTGTAGTTTGTTTGCAATATATATACATAGTATTTAATGAAAATGCCCCTATTTACAGGTGTCTCTACTAATGATATATTCTTTGATAATCTCGTATTATAAGCAAAAGCCCTAATTCTGTTTTTCCCTCGTGTTTTGTTAAGCGTTTTATAGCTTGAAAAACTTATAATTTCTTCTTCTCCAGAAACTTATGTCCCCACCCCCCCAAAAAATGGGGCGGGGGTGGCTCAGTCGGTAGCGCGCCAGGCTCGTAATCTGTAGTTCCCAGGTTCGAATCCCAGCTGGGTCAGCGTTGCGATTTACCTCCGCAAAAATTCCCCGCCCTGCCCACGGTCAGTAGGGGACACCGATGGGCTTGGAAAGGCCGCCGTCCGTCGGATGGGACGTTAAGCCGTGGTTCCGTGTGCGGGAGAGCCATACCCTGTGCACGTTAAAGAGCACACTGGATGGCCTTGACGGGAGGCTACCATCTGTCTCCCAACAGCTGTTCCAGTGGGTCCCCTCCCCCAACCTTCTCTGAGCCTTCGGGGTCCTTGTGACCTGGCCATTTAGCCCATGGTGTGCAAAAAAGTGCCGCTCAGAGGTAAAACAACCCAACAACCCAACCACAAAAAAATTTACAGTGTTGTCTTCTTTCTCCTTTTTTAAAATGCATCGAATCACATATTTTTTCTGCATCAAGACAATATCCAATATGTTAGATAAGACTACCAGGCATTATATATTAATTTTAATAGAGACAAATCCACAAAATTTCGTATGTAATTAATTCTTGGTATTATAGCATTAATCTTGATATAGACAGATTGTATGTGTTTTTCCCATGTCATTTCTCTATCCAATAGTACCCTCAGATAACAATAATTTCTGTGACTTCAATGGGCATACAATTACATATTTCCTCGTTACAGGTATCTTCATGATAAATTGATTTGTGTGTAACAAATTTTATTCTCATTTACTCTTTGTCTTATATACATACATTTATGTACTTAGCTTTCCTGACACTAAGTACTAATCTATTTGGTGTAAGCTATAGAGCCGTCCCATGGCCGAGTGGTTAGCAACTTGGCTACTTGATCTAAGGGACTCTGGTTTCGAGCCCCGGGTAAGGCAGGGATGTTTGTGATATTTTTCTGCTGCTGAGGTCCTGCCATCCTCACACAGACCTTGTACTATAGCATATAAACTGAAAGGCTCCTGTCAGATCTCTGTGGCAAGCAGCTGCTTGAGAGGGTATTTATTTTAATTTTCTTTTATAATTGAACTTCCTTCAAATCTTCATTAATCATTAATTTCTCATAAAAAAAGAAATAATTCTATAATTTAAGCTTAAATCATTAATATAAATTAAATATAATATAGGACCTGAAATCGATTTTTGAGGTATCTCATAAATAAGATTTTTTTCATCACTAATCCAGTTTTTATTTTTTACTCTTTGCTTCTTATTTTTAAATAAGACGCAAACAATATTTTTCGTGTTTTGTCGAAAATCTAAATTGTATGTAATAAAATAAATATCATGTGAAATATAATAGTATCAAAAAAGTTTTTTCTTTCAAAATAGCGTAAGTGTCCATTATTTAAGCTATTCTAAAATTACGTTACTCTACCTCTACCTCTTCTAAAACCGGAATGGTTTTATGGAAAAAAATAGTTTATTTAAGTACTTCATAAATTTACCTTAAATTCATTTTCATATTCCTTTTGGTTAAACTGAAAGTAAGGGAATAATACGAAAATTATCAAAGCTTGTATTTCTACCTCTTTATAAATTGGTATTACTAGAGCTGTTTTTCAAAACATTTTGAAAAAAAATCCTTTCATAAAAAATTGTTTGTTAAGAAAACAAAATATTTTTATTTCCAAAAAATATAGCTTTAATAATTTTTACTGCTATTTCACCAATGCCTCCAGATTTCCCATTTCGTAATTCTTTCACAACTCTACCAACTGAGTCTCAGTAATATAATCTTGAAAGAAGCTATCCATCGATATTTTAGTTGTGGAGTGTGATGATCAAGGGAATTATATTGACAGCACAATTTGTTCTATTATTTATAGTGTATGTGCCAAGATATAATTTCCCGATGAGCTTATTTGCAATTTCTTAATAATAGTCGTTCCTGTTAAAATTATTTACAAATTCCAAAAGGTTTTCGTAAGGGAAAAGGTTTCATCGACATCAATTATTCAATTCGACCAGTAATACGATTCTTTTATAAAAATCAATACTTTTGGGTTGGGTTGGGTTGTTTTACCTATGAGCGGCACTTTTTTTGGCTAAATGGCCAGGTCACATGGACCCCGAAGGCTCAGAGAAGGTTGAGGGAGGAGACCCACAGGAACAGCTGTTGGGAGACAGATGGTAGCCTTCCGTCAAGGCCATCCAGCGTGTTCTTTAACGTGCACAGGGTATGGCTCTCCCGCACACGAGACCACGGCTTAACGTCCCATCCGAGGGACGGTGGCCTTTCCAAGCCCATCGGTGTCCCCTACTGACCATACTTTTGGGACTTTGCTAATTAGTCAAATATATGAAACTTCCCTCTTCCCCACTAACAAAGAAAATGTTTCACCAAGGAATCCAATAGTGTGATGGTGAATCCAAACTATTTCACCAAGGAATCCAATAGTGTGATGGTGAATCCAAACTATTTCGCCAAGGAATCCAATAGTGTGATGGTGAATCCAAACTATTTCGCCAAGGAATCCAATAGTGTGATGGTGAATCCAAACTATTTCGCCAAGGAATCCAATAGTGTGATGGTGAATCCAAACTATTTCGCCAAGGAATCCAATAGTGTGATGGTGAATCCAAACTATTTCGCCAAGGAATCCAATAGTGTGATGGTGAATCCAAACTATTTCGCCAAGGAATCCAATAGTGTGATGGTGAATCCAAACTATTTCGCCAAGGAATCCAATAGTGTGATGGTGAATCCAAACTATTTCGCCAAGGAATCCAATAGTGTGATGGTGAATCCAAACTATTTCGCCAAGGAATCCAATAGTGTGATGGTGAATCCAAACTATTTCGCCAAGGAATCCAATAGTGTGATGGTGAATCCAAACTATTTCGCCAAGGAATCCAATAGTGTGATGGTGAATCCAAACTATTTCGCCAAGGAATCCAATAGTGTGATGGTGAATCCAAACTATTTCGCCAAGGAATCCAATAGTGTGATGGTGAATCCAAACTATTTCGCCAAGGAATCCAATAGTGTGATGGTGAATCCAAACTATTTCGCCAAGGTATCCAATAGTGTGATGGTGAATCCAAACTATTTCGCCAAGGAATCCAATAGTGTGATGGTGAATCCAAACTATTTCGCCAAGGAATCCAATAGTGTGATGGTGGATCCAAACTATTTCGCCAAGGAATCCAATAGTGTGATGGTGGATCCAAACTATTTCACCAAGGAATCCAATAGTGTGATGGTGAATCCTTGAAATGTTTTGTTTTTATAAATTAAAACTTTTTTTACGGTTACGTAAGTATTGACAAAATATTACAATTTGCTCTTTGCGAATATTCTATAGCTACAATTGCGCTCTCTAACGGTGGAACAAGGTGAACGTTGCAAAATTTCGAAGTAATATTGTAGGCGACGTAATTGCGTTTGAAATTTTGGAATGAAATGTGAGTGTTTGCATTGACAAAATTATTTTCACTTTTACACCCAGAGACGGTGGGAAAACGCATTTTTTTTAAGAGAAAAAGGTTTTGTTTTTAGAGATAAATTGAAAATTCTTTTTGTGTTGGATAGGTATTGATAAACTCTTATGATTCACAATTTTAGAATGTCCCAAAAGCTGTAATTGCGCCCAATGACGGTGAAAATTTTCAAATTTTTAAACCAATATTGCAAAAGGTATATTCGGACTGGAAGTTCGATATTTTAATTGGGGAGTGTGATGACCAAGTGGTTTATATTGACCGCAACAATTTGTCCCTTACCTCCAGAATATGTGGGAAAACGCAACATTTCGTTTTGAGAAACCAATGAAAAATTCTGTTTCAGTGGAATAGGTACTAACAGAATATTATGATTCATAGTTTTGAAATTCTCCAAATTGCCTTTAATTTACCATGGTTAGAAAGGCGATAAAAATAACACTTGAAATAATATTGCAAACCATATATTTATGCTACAAATTCTGGTGATAGAATGCATTAATGAACAACGGAATAATTCATAAACTATTATGATTCACAATTTTAGAATCTGCCAAAAGCTAAAATTACTCTCAGTGAAGGAGAAAAATTTCATAATTGTAAACAAATATTACAAAAGATCTATTCGGACTAGAAGTTTGATAATTTATGTGTGTTGTTATATGTGTTTTGATTAAAGTACAATTCTTTAAAATTCGACCAGCTGATTCGTATTTTTTATAAATTTAGTACTTAAGTTTCAAATTTTTAATACTATTTCAGTATAGTAATAATAAATATATTATTTTATTTTATATACACTGGATGATTTTCCCCTTAAACCTAGGGGATAAGAAGATCCAACCTTCTTCATTTTAAGGGATAAATATGTGTTTTATAAGGTTAATAATATATTATTTATATTTTACAAACACCCATTAATGCAAATTACTACTGTTAAAGAGTTCAAAATTCGGAAAATGAAAATTTCCATTATCTCTTAAAACGAACATCCCATATTCGCTAGGGGCGATAATGTTATCGTTTTAGTCCAGCTAAAGTTTTAGCTTTATAAGATTTGCCAGATATATTTACAGTTGCTAGTGATTACGATCATTTAATATTCCAAGAATATATTTGGTACAAAAAATGAATCATATTTCTCTGAACAACAGGCTAGGTTATTTTACTCTGGGAGACACTTTTCCACTTAATGAGACGCGTAGTTAGATCATAAGGATCCATAATGCTCAGAGAAAGCTGCGGAAGGGAAATACACTGAAGAGCTCTTTGGAGAGAGATGCCTACTGTCAAAACCACACAGTGAAGCCTGTAATGGGTATGGCTACTCTGCACAGTGGGCCACTGTTTGACTTCTCATCCGAATGTAAATATTAAGTGTGACCCCTTTCCTACACATAGATAGATGCCCCACGAGTATCTCCTAATTGTTAAAATATCGTCTCCTGTTAGTTGCAGATGAGTCAACTCATGGAAAGCGCAATTGGTATGTTATCAGGACATAGGGTTTCGAATCTTGCCGTCTTGGAAATGCTCTGACCCAGTCGTCTAGCCATTACAATTTGGCCTTTGTCAAACTCATTTATGTCCGCTGCCTTTCCCATCTGAAGAACAAGAATAACACTGATTAACAGAGCTCAGTATCAGATGCTATGTATGCCATTTCATGACTTTCACACGTGCCGTCGTTTACCCGCAGTTGCTTCGATTGCATAAAGATGCGCTTGTCATAATGATTTGGATCTTCGGTGTATATTCGAAGGCAAAACATTTTAAACTCTTTGTTTTAAGAAAATTAAGTACGGAAAAATCTGGAACTAGTTCTTTTAGAGTTCAACTTCACATATTTGTCTTTTAAAGTCCCGTTATTCAGAAATTAAGCACTCTGCAGTCTCACGCAACCGTAAAAAATTAAAAAAAAATATTATAAAAGATCAAACAATAAAATTTCTACCAGAAGCGTAATTCTCTTGCCATGGATCCTCCTGATTCTAGCCCTGTATGATCAACCATTCCTTGTGATTATATACCTTCAACATCAGCTGTTCGTCATGAAAATACATTGCTGGCCATTAAAAGTTCAACACCAGGACGAATTCATCAGATTGTCCCAAATTATGCAAGATTGGTAGCCCATGGGAAAACATGTAAATGATTGAAATCGCAGCACATACGCACATCGTATGTGACAGTAACGCCACATGGAAGTGGTATAAGAGGTGATTAGAAAGAGCCGGTATAAACCACTTGAATTGTGTTTGTTCGCAGTTCTTGCGCACTAAAGGATCAAGTATGCCCCATCGAAGAACACAGCATCTATACGACCAGGTTTCTGACTGTGATAGAGGAAGAAACGTGGGATTACAAGAAGGCAAATTATTGTACCGAGACATCGGTGCTCGTGTTGGACGGAATGCTGCCACAGTGATGAGAATATGGCATCAGTAGGTTGAGGAGGAATGAATTCACCGACGTTAGGGATCTTAACCCCTCGGTCACACAAACTAAGGAGAGGACAGACATCTCGAGGCATATCTTTGAATGATCATACAACCACATCAAACACCTTAGCTCAATAAAGGTGTTTTGCAGATCAACCAGTGTCCGCATATATGGTTCCGCGTCATCTGCAGCATCGGGGCATCTATGCTAGGTGGCCTTTGCTTCGGCTACCATTGACTCTACAACACAGCGTATGCGACTGCATTGGTGCTAAGAACGTCACGCATGGTTGTGCGATGGCATCGCATCGTCTTTTGGGACGATCCCACTTCAGTATGCCTCATCAGGATGGACGAATCCGTATCTGGTGGATCCGTGGTGACAGGCTCAGTGTGTCATGCATGACGAAGCACCATACATGTCTGGTCCTGGTGTTATGGTATGGGGTGCCATTGGACTCCACTCATGCACACGGATCGCATGCATTACTGGTACTTTGAACAGTCAGCGTTACATTAATGAGGTGTTGGAGCTTGTGATCGTACCTTATCTTTAGGGGTGCTCTGGTGCCATTTGCTAACAGGACAATGCCCGATCACATGTGGCAAGCATCGTCCAACAATTCATGGATAGCCATCATGTGACACTTCTGCCTTGCCCTGTGCGTTTACCGGATCTGTCCTCAATTGAACATGTCTTGTCCATGATCTCACGACGACTAGCACACCAGACACTAACAGATGAACATTTGGCGACATATCGAAACTGCATGGACTGATATTTCCCAAACACATATCCGACATTTCATCCTCTCAGTGCCGGACCCTCTAGCAGCGGTTATTGCCGCTCAAGATACTGATTCCTTTGTATTCCACAAATCTGAGCGAGTTATATTTGTAATAATTTGATCTTGTAATATATATAAAATGTAATAATATGACTGATATCTCTTGTCTTTCCTGATGTTGCAGTTTGAATGGCCAGCAGTGCATTTCATTAACTGTTGATGTCTGTGATTATATATCATGTTCTCTAGAATCTGTCGAATGAACTGTTCTGTCAAAAGTTTAATTTTAGTTAGCATTTAGTTTTAAGTTAATTAAAAATCAGTTTTATATTTATTGTCATAACTCAATAATTATTATCGGAGCTAAATTTCAAGGCAGTTAAATTTCAAGGCGATATAACAGTAATTAAGGAACCCTAGACTTGAAGATTTTTTGTGAGATAAATACACTATATGAATTTTTTTGTGCCTTATTTCTTATAGCATAGGTTTGTGGAAGTTCATCATTTGATTGATTTTGTGTGCTGTATTTTTTCTCACTGGCATAAAAAATGGTTAGCAGGTGTATTAAAAATTTATTAGTAGTTTGTAATGCTTACGATAATTTATAGGATATTTCTAAGAAAAAGTCTCTAGCAACCAGAAACTATACTTATCCTGTTTCCCCTAATCCCAATAAGTACTGCATAACTGAGACTTTAGTGTAATTGGTTTCGACGCCGACAAAAATGGATCAACACTATGCAATTTTTCTGATATATTATGTGATCGTAATTCTAAATTTAGGTGTCAGCTTAATTGGCATTTGTAATATCAATATTACATATGAAAATGTAAAAAACAGATCAAATAATGAAAGTTGGGACTGAAAATCTATTTTTTTTTCAGAAATAATTACGAGGGTGCAGATGGAATGTTTTCAGTTTCCTATGTTATTTGGGGTGGCTCAGTCGATAGCGCGCCAGGCTCGTAATCTACAATTCCCAGGTTCGAGTCCCAGCTGGGTCAGCGTTGAGATTTATCTCCGCAAAACTCCCCGCCCTGCCGACGGTCAGTAGGTGATACTGATGGGCTTGGAAAGACAGCCGTCCGTCGGATGGGACGCTAAGTCGTGACCCCTGGTGCGGCAGAGCCATACCATGTGCACGTTAAACACGCTGAATGGCCTTGACGGGAGGCTACCATTTGTCTCCCAACAGCTGTTCCAGTGGGTCCCTTCCCCCAACCTTCTCTGAGCCTTCGGGGTACATGTGACCTGGCTATTTAGCCCATGGTGTGTAAAAAAGTGCTGCTCAGAGACAAAGCAACCCAACCATATGTTCTTTCTATTCATTCTCGCTTAATTGCTAACTATGCATGTAAAAATGTGTGATTATTTACGAATCTTTAAGTATCTCTAGTCATTGTATTTTAACTCCTGAAAAGTATTTTTGATTTCCCGTTAAAATTTGCCGTTTACTCTTCTGATAGAAGTTATAGAATGTAGTTTAAGATTGAAATTGCCGTAAACAGCATTTTATTTTACTCAACGTGATGCTGAAATTATACGTCTGAAGTATTATTTGGCTGTAGTATTACTTTAATTTAATTATAACTTTAATTTATATCAGACTAATTTATAAAAACTTTATATAACAGCAAAAGAAAATATACATTTTTTGCTATGAGTAGGTTTGAAGTAAAACTTTACTTATCTCGGAATAAAATATTGTAAATAAATTTGCATGACTTAATATTGATAACGAGTTTTACCTCTATATCTAAATTGTTGTAGTACTAATTTAAAAAATGTTTTTTCTTTCAGTATGGTACTGTAATGCATTGAACTGTTGGAGACACGAAAATTAGGTTCCATGATCTTGACAAAGGTAAAATGGAATTTTTAAAAGTAATTTAATACATAGCCGAATACTGAAACTTAACCTGCTATGTAGGAGCAAAAAATATTCAACGTTAAAAATATATGGTGTATGCAAATTTTGGTTAGAAAATGCATTATTTGGTTTAACCCATTAAAAGAGCAAATTAAGGTTTTAGTTACTGTTTTTAATTACTTAAAGGAAACATATTTGCTAAATGTTGTAATTATTTGGAGAAATAACCCAGTTCCCTACTAACACATTTCGGTTTAAAATAAGACTGGTTTCCGTCTGATACAACTAGTCTGGTTTGACACCACTTTTCAACTTCGTATCTTTTATATTATTGCATTTAACATGAACGAAGACACCTTAGATGCGCTCCTTGTCTACCCTATTCTTTGTTCATAATTTCAGCACTTCCAAAAAGAGTTTTCATTTTTTATAAGTAAATTAGTGTAAACAGCTATTACATATAATATATTTGTAAAGAATAATTAACATTGTCACTGACCAATTAGAATGTAGGTGTTGTAACCATCCCTGAGTATTTTGGAGGCGGCACAACATTAGTGGCTGACGTCCTTTCCTGCAGCCTGCCTCTGGCAGGTTCTCAGAACAAACATAAGAATGATACAAATATGCATATAATTAAACAAAATCATTTACGTATCAAAATCAACATTTACTTAACATATTTTTCAATAACTTCCCTTACAGGCGCTCTCTATTTACTTTGAGGGAAACCCCGCGAGTGGCATACAATAAGCCAGTCCAACTCGTAATTACAAGAAAACGTTCAACAGTCTGGTAGAAGCCAACAACTTATCATCTCTTAGAGGAGCGGCATGGTGGCGACAATTAGCACTAACTCACGTGGGAAAACCAGATCAGGTAAATTTAACCCTCACCTCGTTCCACTCAGGTGGGCCAAAAGAATATGCATGTTCGTGGCCGTAATGCCGCAGTCAGTTCGTGTACAGCAGGTAGTTTGGCATCCTTGCTGATCAGTCTTCAGCGACACTTCACATACATGTACTCGTCCTGCTCCGTTCTTTCGACTCGCAGGAAGAACTTGCCAGACGTCCTCCTGCTTCGTTGTTCAGAACCGAATTAAACTCTTGGGTGCCTTTTTCGCCTCACTTGCTCTCAACTCAGCAGAAAGTCACCCACCGGCTATGTGTGGATGCTGTTCATTTTCCAATGCGGGTCGAGGTGCGAATCCCCGACCCATCTGGCGCAGGTTGTTTACGACAACAGGTTACGTAGGCCCCCTCCCATCTGGGGCCCACCGGACCATGCTGTCGAGTGTCTGTGCCGGTGGCGGTGTCCTTCCTTTTGGCTGGATTGGACAAAGCAATGAAAAAGGCACTAGCGGCTGAAGATAATGGCAGCCGAAGCTTTCCGCACAAAACCGTCATGTCCGCATTTTGAAACAAATGTGAGCACGACATAAGCATTAACAAATTCACCTTGATTATATTACTTGTCACGTGTAGATTAGGAAAGCTTAAAAACATATGGTTAGCTCTTCCACCTGTTCGTATTTCGAGGAAGTGGTCTTCAGTGAAGAAGAGAAGGTGAAGGCTTTTGTCGTTTCCCTGAAAAGTCAATTTCGAGAAAATCATAAATCTTTTTGAAGACACACATTAAGAGGTGGATGATGGATTTTACACAATATGGCAACTTCCTATTTATAGTATTCTTTTTCCCACACCTAAGGAAATTGAAAATGCAATCAAAATCCTTAAGCGAAATAAGTCCCAGGTTCTGACCTCATAAACAAAATGCTAAAAAACTTCCAAAAAATGTGATTGTTCTTTTGTGTTCAATATTCATTCTTGATAAGAGTCAGACATGGACACATTCCGAATATATGGAAAATCACTCATGTCAGAATGAACCTAAAGCCAGGGAAAATTCCAATTTACCCGAAAGTTACAACCCATTCAGCTTGCTCTCCTGTGTGAGCATGCTGCTTCAGTGGATGATTCTCAACAGACAACCTGACTTTCTTCATCAGTGAAACATCATAACAGAATCACAATTTGGTTTTAGGAAAAAATATATGTCCACTGATCATCAGATTCTCCGTGTCGTTGAGAATTGCTGAATCATTAAATAAAAAGGAAACTGCAGCTTCAATCGTCTTTGATGTAATTAAGGCGTTTGACAAAGTTTGGATAGATTGCCTATTGTACAAGCTTGTCAGGACCGAGGTTACATCGGGAGTTATCCATTTTACATAGTCATATATTAACAAACATGCATTTCAAGTACGGATTAAGAACTTTCTACTATACATCCCATCCAAGTTGGAGTACCACAAGGCTCCCTTTTTGAACCAGTGCTCTTTTCCATTTACTTTTATTATTATCCTGTTATTGACAAGATCACTACTGCGATGTATACAGATGATTTTGCTTTTCTCTCACCCTCGCTGAGCACATCTATTGTTATTAATAGATTTCAGCAAGGCCTGTATCTATTAAATACAGCCCTTGCTGCAATCTATTAACAGAGATGAGATAGAGGAATGGTACAGTAAATGAAAGATTCGAATCAATGCTGAGAAAAGTCCCTCATTTTTATTTACTACCAAAAGAGTTGGTGAGCCCCAGATACTCAACATTTTCGGTACTCCACTTAATTGGCAGAAAACTGTTAAGTATCAGGGCGTTACGTTACATTGGAAGCTCAGATGGGACAAGTGCAATGATTTTTGCAGAAATGATGGATTTTTGATGAATTTCTGCAGAAAGCAAACAATTCGATGTCAGCTTGGACCATTGATGGGGAGGAAATCAATTCTCTGCATTGATCATAAGTTACCGTATACCATATAGTTCTTAGACCTGTTACAACACATGCAGCCCCCACATGGGCTAACACGACAAAAATAAATATTAAAAAAAACCCAGATCTGTCAAAGTAAAATTTTGAGACAGGCCGTAAATGCCCCATGGTTTTGTGACCAAGAGACAAATACGTGGGAATTTAAGCGCCCAAATTATTTACACTCATATAAAGTAGATCTCTAAGAAATTATTAGAAGATCGGAACACAAATCTTCACGAATTATAATTATATTAAATTAACATTATATATTAACATTATAATTAACATTATATTAACATTTTAAAGTTTAATCATGATTCTTTGAGTATATTCAAGAGGGATAGATCATTGGTTTTCGAACAGGAAACCTTTTTGGTCTAGCACTCTGATCTATAATATTTATCAATGTTTTTCTACCCTTTGAAGCGCATCTTTTGGTAATTATTTTGTTTTGTCCTTTGTGACTCATACCATTTTTTGGATACCCTAAGATGGAGAAGGTTATAGGATCGTAGATCCTGGTACTTCAACTCGACAGCATTTTTTACAATATTTTCAAACTTCATTACTAGGATAATCATCTATGAGTTCCTTATTTTAAAATAAAACTACATTGAGCTAGTTTTTATCTCTACTTTATCAGTTTCGTTTCTGTAAAAATGAGTTACATAGATGAAATATATATAAAGATATGAAAAGGACAAAGCATTAATCAACGTATAGTAATACTAGAGGAACACAATTAAAAGCATGTCAATCAGGTTATGATTCAGGAATGCATCTACTCCCAGTACATTAGTTCTTATGAGAAATTCCTATCCACTAATACAATTTCGTCTTAGTTATTTTAAGAATTACTAATTATTAAATCTGTTATTTAATCTCTGTTTTGTAAGTCGGCGATAATTTTTGCTCAAAAATTAATAACAGAGCCCTTGTGGAAAATGTTGAAATTGGCAGAGCAGTTGAACAATGCTACCAGGCTTCTGAAACTGTACACATTTTTCAAGAATATTCTTAAGTGAAAAGAAATTGATCTATACATCCCCTACCATTTCTGAATCCACACTGCTCATCACGCATTTGGCCATCCTCCAAATCTATATTCTATTAAGTACAAAAATAGAAAGAGCTTTACATGGCACAGAAGGAATATTAATTCCTCAATAATTATCACAAGGTACTAGGATCAACTTTTTTTAAAAATAGGGATAATTGAACTGGCCTGTTTAAAATGGTCCCATTCTTCCTCTACTTCAAGCGATAAGCAAACCATTATTAACGACGAAGCAATTTATCATGGTAAGATTTGTAATATCTTATCTTTCAAATTATTATCTTTCAAAGCTTTAGCGTTAATGGTAATTCTTTTAACCTTAGAACACTTCTCAAGCGTTCAAGACACGTTTGACAAGATAATGGTCTGACCTAGGCCCTAGAAAAAATCTAGAAAAAATCGAGGGAGGGGCAAGAAACACAATCGACCTGGGAAAATGTAAAGGGCAAGAGACTGTATTTCCAATGCAGTATAACATTTCACTTCATTGAACATTTTAGGGGTAAACGTACTTTGGACAAAGCAGCAGGATATCGGTAACTCAGTTGAACATTAGTACCTCCCCACTATGGGGGAGAAAGGGTAGAGTAGGTAGATCTCCTGGCAGCCAAGAAGCAGGCTGTTGCAGACTCTCCATTTTACACTACTTTAAAGAAAATTCCTAAAAAAACGAATGAAATACAAATATGTTTAATAACCTTTGCCTCTATTACCCTTACTGGCATTCTGAAGGGGGTGGGGTCTTGGCCCTTTTGACCTACCCCCTAGATCCGGCCCAGGTCAGACCCAATTTCGGCTCTCCTATAAGCGTTGATATTCCTAGCAGAACTAATTCATTTGATGTTAAGACTGATCAGGACTGGATGTAAGAGTGGGGGGCATATATGAAGACAAAAATATTAAACATATTTATCTTTCATGCATTTGTCATGATTTATACATGTAATTATGATAATACATGTAAAACAGGGGAAAATGTTATACAGCATTGGAAATATACACACACCGGCCACTGAATTAGAAACCTTTATGTAGATGTACTAAACGTTACTTGGCGCAGCGTACATGCAAAGTACGTGGTCACGTCCATCATCACATGATCTAGGTAACTGTTTAAGACTGCTGCTCTTCAGCAATCGTCAGTAGTATTGATCATGATGGGAAAAGCAAAAGATCTTTCGGGGTTCCATAAAGGGCTTATTGAGGGTCTGTTGGAGCGACGATTTTAAAAATACCAGAGCTGATTGGTTTCTCAATAGGTGAGATATCTCGGGTTTTTAATTAGCGAGAAATAACCCACATTGCTTGTCTAAGAGGCGTAAGTGTGGTATGACGACAATCTGCTATGAACGAGATCGCCATCGCCTAAGAAGGCTTGTAAGAAGAAACAAGACTTCCTGTGTGCAGCAACTGACCGAAGCATTCAATGACGGCTGTTACCGACCCATATCTCAGCGAACTATGCGCAGGGAATGGAAGAGGATGGTATTAGCAGTAGTATGCCTATACGGACACCACTGATTTCTGCAAAGAACCAGAAAGTTCGTCTACAGTGGTGTCAGGAACATCGTGATTGGACACTGGAAAAAAGTCGGGGTCCAAGTCGCGGTACACCTTGTTCTGTACCGATGGTAGGCAGAGAGTTTGGCGGGAACCTCATGAAACAATGGATATAGTTTGACTTGTAAACACAACTCAAGTTCTGGATGCGGTGTCATTGTGTGGGGCATGTTCTGTTAGTTTGGAACGGGTCCCCTGATATTTCTGGTTGGTCGAGTTCCTCGAAGGATTTTTTGAACAATGTTGTCGATCAAGTCCATCTTGCAATGATGACTTTTTATCCAGCAGGTGACGGCTGTTGCATGGACGACAATGATGTCCATCGCGCAAGATGTGTTCAGCAATGTTTCAGCGAGCAGGAAAGAGACTTCCATCATCTTCCCTGGCCACCACAAAGCCCGTATCTGAACCCCCATTGAGAATGACATGGTAGAAAAACAGATCTGGGGGCAAAGTCCTCTTCCATCAAATTTGATCCAGTTAATGAAGTGTCCTGGTGAACGCCTGGTATGCTGGAGATGTAAAGGTTCTCCAATACCTTGTGGAATCTATGCCAAACCGCATAGGTGCTGTAGTACGGTCTAAAGGAAGTCCAACTCGGTATTGAATAATTCAGTGGCCGGTGTGTGCAGTTGAAAATTCATCCCTTTTAACTTTTTTCGGCTCATTTATTTCCCTCCATCCCCCTCCTTCAATCGATTTTATTATAGATCTGGGCTTGGCACTTGCTCTTAACAATTTTAGAAGCGTAACGTATCGTCTCTGGCAAATATAGGATGCCATTTTTCAAAGATAATGACATTTATTTTCGCTGTTAGCACTTTTCGACAATAGAAATCCGAACTAGTGTATGATTTGAAAACTGCAAATAAAAATATTAAATTAGTAGTTATACAATTAAGTGAAATGAATTTTACACATCATTTAAAATTAAAAGCTTCGTTTTCCTTCAAATTTCTAGCGTAAATAAATACACTGGTTTCCAATAAATTAAGGAACGACCCTATATCAATGGGAAGCTAACTTCGAAGCACCGGAACTTCTAAGAGTTCACTTTTTATTTTGAAAAATATGATAGCAGACAAAGAACTGAATCAAATATAAAAATATATCGAATTCCAACAATATTATTTCTGTATTTAATGAGTTATGGAAACTTTATCGCTCATGGCGCCATCTGTGTTCAAGGAAGGCAACTTTTCCAATATTGCTTAATTTAGAGTAATTATAAGTAATTATAGATAATTAATAAAATTAAATAATAAATAAAGTAATTAATAAATAAATAAATTAATATAATAAAGTAATTATAGAATTATTAAATAAAGTATGCTAATAATACTTATTGCAAAGCTTTAACTTCCGAATTTAATACTTGTGACCTATGTCGTATATATAGGTGTTAATCTTGTGGTAGAATGGTTCGCCGATGAGTGGGATTTCGAAAACACGTCTCCCATTCAAATGCCAGGTGCTCTAGCTAATAAGCTAACACTAGCTCTGTCATTTATTCACTAAGTTGTAATTTTGAAATCTCTCTGATCTTTTCGCTCATGGCGCCATCTATGTTCAGCGAAGCAAATTTACCAATATTGCTCAATATCTATATTATAAATAAAGAAGTAACTCACGCTAAAGCATTATTAATGCAAGAATTAATAAATAACAAATTCACAGATTATTTTCTCATTTAATTCATTCCACTCCTCGGCGAATTTTTTTTTCCGTAAAATTACTTCTTGAATTATATGTGAACAGCTAATCTGTGAATTTATTATTGATACATAGGTGATGCTTTTTTTTACCTTAATCGTAACCCCCCCCCCCCTCCCTCTCAGGCTTATTTCGTTCTTTTAGTGATATGCAAGTAACATTGACTTCAGCAGTTGGTTGACTTCTTGCACCTAAATTTATGAAGTTCATAGTAGGAAATACCCACTCTAACGAATAAGTGGATGACAAAAGTAATAAAGTAGAGCTATTGATTTTACAAATGAATATTTCAGGAATCGCATTCCATGCTTTTAACTCTTCATTGCATTCTTCAGTGTTTGATCTTATTAACCAGTTTCACTCAATATTTTGTAACTTGAGCTCTGAATCAGCAAACTTTTGCCCTAAGAGTATGTTGATCTGGACCTTAACTCCCGAATTGCTTTTTAAAATAAGTTATATCTGACCGTCAAGCATTTTTGAATTGAAATTTTCTGACATAATATTTTCTGACTTTATAAATTTCGTCGTTTCTTCAAATTCACTTAATTACAATATTCACAATGAAGATATTTTTAGACTTGCAGCTCAGCTATCAAAAGATAATATTACAAATTTGTTAATATCCCATTCTTACTGAATTTTTAGAAATCAGCAATATTTTTTTTCTTGTCAATCAAAACTGACCCTTGTATCATAGGCTAATCACCTCTGATATATAACGATAAATAATAGAGCGAAGGCAACCATGAAGTTTTTCTGTCGGTAGCTGAAATATCTGGGTGACCAGCTGCATTTTCTCTGACCAGTCAGTGAGTTTCACACTGTTAGCAATTGAAGACAGGTGGCAATCCTATGGGTAAATGTTCAATCTCTAGAAGCCAATGTTTACGGAAGAGTGACCTTTCTATGGAATTTTCTTAATCAATTATCTAAATGTTTACAACAAGTTGTTGCATTTTCAGTTGAAAGCTAATTTTAAGAAAACTTTCCTAACGTTTTCTGCCCACATCGTTGTCGACTGATCCTCTTCTTGATGCTTTTGAGAAACTGTTTATAATTCTGAACGATAATCGTTAACGAAAATAACATTCTTAACACGGAGCATATTCCTAATTAAAGATGCTACTCAAACGTTCACTATGTAATCAATGACCATTGTTATTCTTAAAGTCCAATCGCCTGATATCAGTAATATTTTGATATTATTTATCGAAATATTCATATATATTTTGTTAGTGTATATTTAGAAATAATAGATATAAATATATTTCATATTGATTATACATTTTTATCATATTGATAGTAACGTAATCTATGAAATATATACATTGAAATATTTCAATATGTATTGTTACCAATCTTGATGGTAACCTATTTACACAGAGTTCAATTTTCATCACCATATTATTATTCACATTAAAACCCTATATCCTTCGAAATGTTTGATACAAACTATGAACACGTCATCATTAATTGTCATTTGCAATATTCGTTTTACATTCTGCATTTTTCAAATTATTCCATTGCAAAAGAGAGAGATTAGATTAGTCTATTAGAATTTTTAACCTTTTGCCTTTGCACCATCTCTAACAATAGAAATTCGAATTACTGGATTGGGAAAATGCAAATGCAGGCACTCCTGGGTTACACAGATCTCCACGTAAAAAGTCTGAAAAACAAATTTAAAGTTCTTAAAATTTCATGTTGCAGAAATTTATCATAGCATATAAGCGGACTACTGTATGAACATTTCTACACATGACCGATTCTTGATTATTTTTCACAAGTTCATAAGGAAGGCTGAACGACCACAACATCTTTCAACCTCGTTAGCTACTTCAGTGGAGGAGTTTGTAGAATCCTCCCCATCCTTCGCTTCATATCCATCTAGTCCGCCTCTTCGTCATCATCACAATCCTGATCCTATCACCATATTTGCTCTTTCACATGAGAAAGCCAACACCTGGAATCAAGATATGTGACGATGTTATTAAGTTACTTTTAAACAAGTTATATTCAACTATTTATTTTATGATTCTTTCAATAACATTATTACTATAAGCATCTTTTTTTAAAATCAGTTACGAGTAAAAATTAAGGAATGTTAGGTACCTGTAGATGATAGTTGATTCGTACTAACTATATAGTACTGTCAAAATATGCAATATGACAATGATACATATCTGTAATAATTTACGGAATGATTTTTTATGGTAATTTACAGTGGTTAATTTATGGTAATTTATAATAATTATGGTAATTTACCACACACGAAAAATTCAGCTTACACAAAGTTTTGAGAAACCGGACCCTTCATAAAGTCGGGTCTGTCTGTAATAATATTTTGATAGTTACCTGTACAACATAAAAAGAATATTTCATCTACCTCTTAAATGAAAATTGTTTTCCCATCACCCTCTGGGGTGAAATCATTTCTGTCATTGTCAAGCTTTTCACCGTCACCCTCGAATACCAAAATGTCTACCATAAATAGATCATTTGCAATATTTGTTTGAATTTAGACATTTTCTACACTTTTCTATCGTTCGAGGGCTTATTTTAGCTAGTGGGAAATTCTGAAAATCAGAATCATAATATTTGATCTAACGTCCCTTCCTCTTCAAAAAATTTCATTTTTCTCTGAAAAGCAAAAAGAAAGTTGAATGACTACAGACGTAGCTACAGATGACAAAGTGAAAACAAGCCTCTCCGTGTGAATTCTTAGATGATTTTGCAATTCTTCAGCGCATTGTCCAGAATATCTTTCATTGTCATTATGAAACTAAGACTGCTTCGCGCCATGTTGGCTGCGAATAAGGAAACTAAAACTAATTAACGAATTTAACGAAAAACAGCAATAACGATAACTTAAATTTAATGATCTGTTAGATTGATACTTGAAAGAACTGTTCGGTGATGCTACAATTACTTGAAATACAATGCAATCAGAATTGCCTAGATATCTAAGTTTGAAAAATTCCAATTTATCCGAGGATAATGTGGCAATTCCGCTTTAAAACGTTATGTTTGCATACGTAGAGAACATCTAAGCCAACAGTGAGATCGACAAATATTCGTTTCGGCGGTATACAACAGTAGTATTCATGGTGCTGTGATTAGCAATATATTTCCCAGCTTTTAAATCATTGTACAGTTGCTGGATGTTAAATGTACACCGTTCATATTTTTTAAGGTTTTATTTTTATGCAACTTTCGTTATACAAATTTCGTTATAGTGATCACCTTTTTTTATCCGGATAAACTTTTGTTTCGTTAAACTGATATTTTCGTTATACTGGAATCCGTTAAAATGACGCATTTTTACATAGAGATATAAAGTAAATTTTCCGGGTTCAAAAGTAATTTGGTTATACTGAATATTTCGCTATTATGGCCTTTCATTATACTGACATTTCACTGTATGACATTTTTAAATATATTCTTTTTCTTTTCCAGTTTCTCTTAAAGATAACAATAATATTTTAAGAGTATTAATTTTGATTCGTGATTTCATCGCTGTAAAGAATCTCCCACATCCTCAAGAACTGAAAAACATAATTTTAAGAGTAAGTTCATTATATGCTCGGGGCGGGGGTGGCTCAGTCGGTAGCGCGCCAGGCTTGTAATTTGTAGTTCACAGGTTCGAGTCCCAGCTGGGTCAGCGTTAAGATTTATCTCCGCAAAATTTCCCGCCCTGCCCACGGTCAGTAGGGGACACCGATGGGCTTGGAAAGGCCGCCGTCCGTCGGATGGGACGTTAAGCCGTGGCCCCGTGTGCGGGAGAGCCATACTAGAGAGAGCCATACGGGAGACTACCATCTGTCTCCCAACAGCTGTTCCAGTGGGTCCCCTCCCCCAACCTTCTCTGAGTCTTCAGGGTCCTTGTGACCTGGCCATTTAGCCCACGGTGTGCAAAAAAAGTGCCGCTCAGAGGTAAAACAACCCAACCCATTATATGCTCAGAAATTAATTTTGTTTAACGGATATTGTATCAGATTAGAATGTATTTTCAGAAAACCATGGTCTATGCTGGGTAAAGTTGTTATACTTTTGATATGTACTTTTGACCATAATAAATGATAAAATGCAACAAGCCTAATTTAAATATTAATTTGGAACTATCTTATTAATCAGTCACTTACACACAAGTATGACAGGGTGCTGTCAGCACAAATCAAAGAAATGTCAAGAATGTGAAATCCTTCGTCGTCAGGTCGACCGTCTAATACATTTACATATCAAGTTGTAGAGATTCGTTCGAAATCATTATCCCGTTTTTCGATGTATTTTTTTTTCAAAATTCTTAGTGTTATAGATTTTCAACTTAGTTATTCATGTCATGAAAATGGTAATGTTCGTTATTCTAACAATAAAAAGCAATTAAATGATTTTGAATCTACTGTTCATTTCTCGTTGAAATATATAAAATATGTTAATCTTAAAGGAAACATTTTGTTAGATGATAATATTTTTATTTCCCTTTTAAGGTTCTTTCAAATACAAGAGTGATGAAACGAAGCGACACTGAAAATTCTGTCCTAGCCATCCATTTAGGGTAAGTAGTTTTTCATTATCAAAAAATATTTCTCTTTGCTTCATATTATTGCAGCATTTTAAGGCGATAAAGTTATTGTAAAACAGTTGTAGTATCATAAAGTCCCATGTAATTTAAATAAATAAGTCTTAAATTCTGTTTGATAGAAATTTTGGAATAGTTTTAACCTCAATATATATTTTCGGATATTATCGGTTTTAACCTCAATATATGTTTTCGGATATTTTCGGTTTTAATCTCCATATATATTTTCGGATATTATCTATTTTAATCTCAATTTGGATTTTGAATATCGATTATATTAAGTTTAATCTCAGTATGGATTTCAGATATCGATGTATACCTGTAGGATTCGGTTAGTTCAATTATACGTGTAATTTAAGATTTATTACATATAGTTCCATCTTAGTTATCCATGTCATGGAAATTATAGTGTTCTTATTCTGCCATTTAAAACAGTTAAGTTGTTTTGCTCCTAATTTAAAAACTATAACACTAGACAACAAATTGAAAATATTTTATAGGATTGGTCAAATAGGATGTTTTGAATAATTTTTCGGTGCCGAATTCAAAAATGGCTGTCAAAAATCTGCAGCATGTACAGTTTTATTTCAATTACGGATTGTGAACATGATTACAGTGAAAAAGTCAGAAACGTCATAGTTATAGACTACTGAATATAAAGTAACAAATGAAATAATACTAAAACGCAAAATAAGAAAACACGTTTAAGGATCTTTTATATTTATAAGAAGTTAATTCTGGTCTTTTATGTGCTGAGGTACTTTCCTCCGACAAGGACCAGCAGTTGCCACCCATCATTGCTGGGTCCCACCTGCCTTGGTATCTCTCCTCCATGGTTCGAATATCCTGGTGAAATCTTTCCCCTTGCTCATCACTGACAGCTCCTAAGTTCTTGAGAGAAAAAAGTCGATATGAGAGTGCAAGAAAAGGATCTTCAAAAATATTCGACAGCCAAGATTTTCATAGTTTTTGAGACGATCTTAAATGAGCTGATGGTAGTTTTCCTCTTTTTGATTCCCCAGAAAACCCTGAACCATAGACGTGAAGTCATGGGAAAAACCCTTTACCAAATTTGTCCATAACATTTGCAATGTTTTTCATAAGTTCCAGTTTGATGTGTAGTAGTGGGAGCAGAACATCAGAATGGCCAACTAGAGGATTATCCTTACATTACTCTTTCCAGGAATAAAAACATCTCTTTTGGGCAAGTCTCTTTTGTAGTGTTCCCTTCTGGCCCCAAGCACAGTAAACAGCAAAATTTTGTGAAGCCTCCTTGAAGCCCGAGCAAGAGAGATATGACTTTTAGGTCACCACATATTGTCCATTTAGACTGGTCATATTTTGTAGCAGTGAGTATTATTCCATGCTTTCATAAGTTTCCTTCATTCCCACAGCGTGTGTCACTGGAATGAAGGTGTTTGGTTTCCTTTATGCAAAAGACAGCTTTTAAGCTAAATTTTGACGAATCTATAAATAGACGCCATTCCTTAGGATCGTGAGTTGTTCCAATTGCTTCCATCAGCCCGGAAATATCTGTGCAGAAACACAAACCTTTATCTTGCATCTCGTAATAAGCAGATAAAGCCACATTTCTCTTTCTGAACAGAGAAACTCCGGTACCCTTTGCTAGGAGATTGCACTCTTGAAGTCTTGAACCTAAAACCTCAGCTTGTTGTTAGAAAATTCCTAGGTCTCGAACAAAATCATTTAGTTCATTTTGCTGAATCAGATGAGGCTCGTCTAACTTTTTAGGTGTGTGTATATAGGATCAGGACCTGTATGTGCGTCAAAGTCTTCCTCTGATGAATGAGAATCCATCTCCTCCCAGTTGGTTGGAGGTGTTGGTATAGGAAGATCTTCTCCATGAGGAACTGGCCTTACGGCTGAAGGCACATTTGGATATTGTAATTTGCTTTTGTTATTTTTTGAAAAGCCCAACACTTTAGTTAAGCAAAAATAACAATTATACGAGTGATTAGTTGGCACACGCCAAACCATTGGAACTGCAAAGAGCATGGATTTTATCTTATCTTTCAACCATTCACTCAGGCCAGTAAAGCACGAAATGCAGCACACATGTGGTGCCCATGTTTTGTTTTGATCTCCAACACGACATCCAAAATACAAGTTTAGGCTTTCTTCACAATCGTTGTCAAAGAATTAACCTGTGATTTTAAAATATAATTTCCACACACATAACAAAACTTATCTAGCACATTAACACATCCACGACGCTGCCTTTATGGCATTTAAATGCCAAAATTCACTCTACAACGTACAGCACGTGTTCCTCCTACAATGAAAAAAAAACAAGAATTGCAGTCTGATGTTAGTTACTGTTACATGTTTTTCTCCCACTTGGCGATGAGGTTGCCAGCCACAAAAAGTAAAATATCTAGTATCCCCCAGTTGCCTGGAGGTGTTGTTATAGCAAGATCATAATATGAGACAAAACGACCCATAATATAAAATCATGAGGTGCTAGCCATTTTTTAAGGCCAGATCTGAAATCAGCACCTGAAAAATAGTTAAAGATAGCTACAATTGTTCATGCTATAAAAACCTTGTAAACCAGTATCATTAAAAGAAATTTTGTTCCAACTGTGTTAGCGCTGACACAGTAATGAATTTCGGAAATCAACTTTCCACGTTATTGTTTTTTAAGCTGTGGTGTATCGCGCAGGAAATTCAAATTCCGTACTTTAAAAAATCAATAATACCCATCCTTTTTCATAGTTTCTGCCTTTGAGCTTGACGGTTTTCCTATACCACTTCTCAACCTTGATGGTCAACTAATCTCATCTAACTCCTGTTATAATAGTGAACTAATTGCAGATTAATGCCAACCTCCTTAATGGAAAATTCAATAGATGTCGCCAAATACCCCCTATTCTAGCATTTTGTAGTAGAATTTAAAAATAACTTATTTAGCTGCGTAATTTCTCTTTCACACATTTCCCCCGAATTATTGTACCCTGAAATAACTTTCAAAAACCCCCTAAATTGGATGGAAATTTTGAAAGGCTATGTTGTTTGTCGCCAAAGGTATGTTAATTGTTAAGATCCCAAACTTTTGGCTCCAAACATTGTTCATTGATAATTTCATTTACAGCGCTCCACACGCCTACACCATTCACAAGGCGTCCCCATAAATTTCGGGCACTTTTCAGGGGATCACTCCTGACCCACGGCAGCCAGGAACACTATTTATTACTCCAACAAGGTTAGAACTGAGTGGGGTCACCTCGAAAAATTTCGAACCGATAGCTCAAGGAGCCGAAACCACGGGAAAACTGCCTATTTCTGCCACCGATGACCTCAGACGTCAGGGGCGTAGCGAAGCGACTATGGATAGTGGGGAGCAAACGTAAATTCGCCAACGCGGAAATAAAATTTTTCCAACTTAAAAAATAAGAACTTTACAGTTTTTTAATTATGTATCTACTGTCCTGATGTACCTTGCTTTTTCGTTCAGTGGGGAGAGGGAAGGGGCGGAAAATTTCATCGTTTTTTGGGGTTTGCTAACTTCGTCGATTTTGCTACCTTGCCATGAGTTTATCAATTAAAACACCTATTTCATTCCCATTTCTACATTTACCACATTCCCGTTGAATTTTGCCAACTCTACTTGATTTCGTCAAGTTTTCAAAATTTATACCGAATTTTTTCACAAAACTTATTCCATTCTTCACAACTAACCTGCATATTACCAAATGACTAGAAAATTTGACAACTGCCCTGCCTTTGGAAAAGTTTTTTCGATTGCGCCAACAGTAGTGAATTTCACAAAACCAATTCCACTTGTAGGTCTACATCTTGTAGATCTACATTGCTTTTTGGCTTTGACATTTGTCGTTTTTTGGATTTCACAAGGAGTTGTTCCACCATATCTTTCGAACGTGATAGAGACACTTAATGATTTATGTGTCAAACGGAAACTTGTGACTCGAGGAGTGTCGTAGTCTATAAACATTGACCCCAGTGCTTTCTTTCGTACCTAAAAAAGGGGAAATATGAAAACAATTCTTGTCCAATATCTCCAGAACGGGAGTGCCGAAAGTAACAACCAATACATCAATTGAGTACTTCTGACGCCGGGAATGTCATAGCCTATGAAAAATTGAATCCCTCGTGCTTTCTTCCACCCTAAAAAATGAGGGAAACATGAAAATGATTGTTCCCCTGTGTCTCCTGAACCCGAATGTTGAAAGCAACAGGCTATGTGTCAAATGAAAGCTTTTGACGTGGCGAATGTCATAACCTATAAACAAATTGACCTTCCGGCAAGTAGCAAGTAGTCGACTGGACAGACACTTCTTTTAAGGCTCCTGTGAAGGTGCTCCCATTCATCGTAAGCGGCACGTCCTAATTCCCGGAGCAACAGCGTTTCAATCTTCCTTGGCTGTTTTTGTCGACGAAGCGGAGAAACGTTTAGAATTCTGCTCTTGATAGAAACAGGCATGCTTTTTTCCGAAGAATTGGTGACACCCTATAGGTGACATAAAGTGTTTTTGCTCATGATTCGCACTCGCTTCAAGCCTCCACAGCTATATCGGCTAGAGGCCCAGAGCTTTCAACTTATTATTCATCAACATCTACTTCCTGCCCTTCTAATGATTCTCTAATTAATTCAGACCCCCCCCCGCCCTTTAACATTCTGAAGAACACACAATAACCAACACTTTGGATCTTCAGCACCTTTCCGGAACCAAATACAAAATTCGGAATGCTCAAATATAATCCTAACGAGAATTCCCTCCCCCTACAGAAAAGCCAGCCTTTAGAAGATGCTGATGATAATGAAGAAATCCCACATACTGATAATTTATCAGACAACCCCTCATCTCAAGAAAGCACTTTTCCTTCACATTCTGATGATACTAGAAGAGACCCCCAACGACTATTGTAAGGAACCTGTCACCATAATCATTCAGAGTTTGACGACTTCGTTGCCAGATTCAATACACGTATAAATAAAACTAAAATCAACAAATTTTGTGACAGGCCAGTAAAGATAAGATTTACCAGAAACGGAAATGTATTATTGGAAGTTATGAAAAAACGTTAGCATTTGCACAAACTTAAGACGTCTAACATGGTTGCCTGTAGAAGTCAGAATACTCTCTCAGCCATCTATTCACCTCTTGACGTATTGGCACCATTTCAGGAGTTCCTATCTTAATATCAAAGGAGGAATTACTTCATGCACTTGAAGATCAACAAATTGTGGACGTCAATAGAGCCATGATTTACAACAAGGATGATTCACCCTTGAATTAATTCCTACTGACACTAAAATGGTATTTATTAAATTCAAAAATAATTTCCAGCCTAAGGTGGTCTACATAGATAGCTTCACTTTCACAGTTGAAAAGCACTTTTCTCCCGCCTTACACTACAAAAACTGTTGTAAATTCGGCCATCACACACTAGACTGCAGAGGTCGTCTCCCATGCAAATTTTGCAGTGGCCCACATAAATTTTCCTACTGCCCCAATTGCGGGGGCCGGCATTCAGCCACTTACAAAAGTTGTGAGACATATAAAGGGGCTACCGAAGTCCGCAAAGTACAGGTCAGGTATAACTTGACTTTGGCCCAAGCTACGCAAAAAGTTAAGCTTCGAGACTGTAGCACTGACAACAACTATAAGACAAACTCTTAAAACCCTTCCTTACAAAAGCATTCACGCACACTTAATCAACCAAATTTTCACACCTCAACCTTCAAGCCAGTCCAGAAATCTCTTACCAGACAACAAATTGAGAATGTGGAACTCTCTTCACCCCACACTAACTATGACACTCCTCCCTCCCCTGATTCACATTCTCACACAAACCCCTCTCACTCCCCATCCTCAGATACTACCCATAATGTAAATCAAGCACGTAACACTCATATATCTAGAGACAGAACTAAATTGGATGAACTGTTTCATAAGGTTTAATAGCAAATTCATCATATCCTAACTACATTCACCTTAGAACTATCCAATTACAGGAAATGAAAATGTGAATATATATCAAGAGGAACTATCCTCAAGTCCTAGCAGCCTTAGAGGCTCTACATAAATTTATAAGAAAGAGGACTTCAATTGCTTTCTACCAGCTACTGCTGATTTTGGCCCCCCACACTCTGACAAGAACTCCTCCATTATGCAATGGAATACTCGAGGGGTACAGAAGAAAGTTCCTTTTCTCTCTTAACTAGTCAATGACCACAATATTTTAACCTTTGCCATCCAGGAGGTTACCTCCTCACCCAAGATCCCTACTTTTGAAACTACCTAACTTTGTAACTTATAACGAAAAAAAAAAAAATCCATAGCCTGTAAATGGTAGCTAGGCGTAAACTGGAAGGAGAGCTGTGTACCAATCCCTAGTGATGATGCACAGAACCGGCCAGGTCTAGCACCTAATGTCCGACCCCGCCTTCTCGTGGTGCAGGCCGTTAGTACCTTTCAAAAGAGATATTCTCTTTTGGAAGGGAACGGAAGGGGAGGGGCTGCCAGTTCAGTATAGCCTACTGATCTGGTCATCTATGGACACTTTTTTCCTTTTTTTCCACCCTGCTGAGGAGTGGTCAACTTCACAGGGTCCTGGTGCTGACCATTTATACCTACTAGACTGGACTTGTTTATGGATTTGAGCTTGATTATTGATCCTGGACTTGCTGCACTGGTGGGCCTCTGTTGAGGGAGAGTCTGCTGCTGTGTTTTCTGTTTGCTTCTGGGTTGCCAGCTCTAAGTGAACAGAGGCATGGGATACCTTATATCAGCTGGTGGATAATCCTAATCAGAGGCCATCGCAGGTACCTGAACCTTACTTAGCTAGTTGGGCATCGTCAAGCCTAAACTGGAGTAATGCGTCTCAGGCAGGCCATGTGGTTCTTGAAAAAGTCCACTTGAAAAGATGGTGCCTGAAGTTCCTACCAGCATCGGTGACTTCAGCCTTTAGCAGAGGAGGAACAGGTCTTTGCCCCATGCCTGCGATCAGGGGGCTGTTTGATATTGTTGGCCCTACCAATCTCAATAAACCTAATTTCTTTAAAAATCCTACTAATCATTTTCTCTCTGCAGGAACGTGGAACGTGAGGACATTACATAGAGATTATTCTCTTGATGTCCTCATGCAGGAATTCCAGCGCTATAACCTAGATATTCTACGCTTGCAAGAGACCAGATGGACAGGTAAAGGTGAGATACTTAAAAATAACTTTAAATTTCTCTTTACAGGGAGGGAGGATGCAAAGCATCACCAAGGCGTGGGTCTGCTGCTCAGCAGACATGCTAGTGATGCTCTTCTAGCATATGAGTGGATTAATGAAAGGTTTCTTACAGCAAAATTTCAGACAAGCATTAAAAACTTGAATGTTATCTGCTGTTATGCCCCCACTGAGGATGCTGATGAGGATGAGAAGGATAGGTTTTACGGACAACTTCAGGATATTTTGAATTCTGTCAAGAAAGGAGATATTACCCTTGTTCTTGGTGACTTCAATGCCAAAGTTGGTACTGACTCTGATCTTTGGGGAGGGGTGATAGGCCCTTTTGGTATTGGTAGTTGCAATGGCAATGGGCAACGTCTCCTACAGGTAAGTAAACTCAATGGTTTCAGAATAACTAACACATATTACAAACACCGCGACATACATAACACACATGGGTTTCACCTGATGGACTGCATAGGAATATGATTGATTATATATTAATTAACAGCAAATGGGCTAGTTCTGTTAGAAATACAAGGGCATATAGGGGAGCTGAAATTGGATCTGACCATTACCTTGTTAGTAGTGTCTTGCAACTTAACCTTAAAAAGTGTTGTGCTAGAGTAAAAAATTTACCTTTAATACTGAAGCTCTGAATGACTCAGTTATAGCTAAAGCTTACCATGATAGGTTACTTAGTCATTATGACGGTCATGGTTTGCTTAATACTGAAGTTGAGGAAGAATGGGGCCATTTTAAACAGGCTTTTTTGGAAACTAACAGTACTCTTTTAGGAAAAAAGGAGCAGAGGAGGCAGAATTATTTAAGTGATAAGGCACTTGAGCTTATTTCAGAAAGAAGGAACTGCAGGAATGTCCTTAATCAGTACCCTATTAGTCCTAATAGAAAGCATTACAAAGAACTTAATAAACTTGTAAAGAATCAGTTAGCTACTGATAAAAATCTTTGGCTTGATAGCTTGGTTGACAAAGCTGAGGAAGCAGTTAGGCAGCACAACAGCAGAGAGCTGTACCAGATGGTTAATGTTTTATGTGGTAGAAAACGGACAGGCATTCAGGGATTGAAGGATAAACAAGGTAAGGTTATAGAAGGTGAGGATTCTCTCATGGCTAGGTGGGCTGAGCATTTCAGTGATGTTCTAAACAATGTGGTTAGTTCTACTCCCATTGTTTGTAATGATGATAGATGCATTGGCAGCTTTAATGTTGGCCCTATAACACAATCTGAAGTTAGTTTGGCTATCTCTAAACTGAAACTTCATAAATCCCCAGGGGTAGATGAAATTACTACAGAAATGCTCAGAGCTGGGAATGTTTTGGTTACCACTTGGATGACTGAAATTTTGAATAACTTTTATGATAAAGGCATGGTTCCTAAAGATTTTACCACAGCTATTATTATCCCTATTTTCAAAAAAGGCGTTCGCAGTTCTTGTGATAACTATAGGGGTATCAGCCTACTCTCTGTTCCAGGTAAAGTTCTTTCCATGATTGTGATTAATAGAATTAAGAATCTGGTTGACAGGCAATTGCGTGATGAGCAATGTGGATTCAGAAGTGGTAGGCGATGTGTAGATCAGATATTTTCACTTAGGCAGATTCTTGAGAAATGTTTAGAGTTTCAGAAACCTTTGGTTGCTAGCTTTGTTGATTTCAAAAAGGCTTTCGACTCTGTTGATCGACATAATTTGTGGTTGATTGTGAGATCATATGGTATACCAGACAAGTTAGTTAACATAATGAGAGCTCTCTATAATAACACTGAGTCATGTGTGAGAGTTGGTAAGGCTTGTAGCAATTGGTTTAGCATTACGTCTGGTGTTCGACAAGGGTGCATTTTGTCTCCTTTTCTCTTTAGTTTGGTTGTTGATTATGTTATGCGAAATTCACTTCGAGGGAAAGATTTTGGCTTTAAATGGGCTGGAGATACGAAAATTTCTGATTTAGATTATGCTGATGATTTAGCCCTTTTGGCAAATGATGTTGATGAGATGAACTCTTTCCTTCGAGCTGTTGATGAGACTGGTAGTAGAGTAGGTTTGGTTATAAACAGAGAGAAAACTAAAGTGATGAAAATTGGTCAGGCAGGTTGTGATTCAGTTCATCTGAATGGTTGCAGTCTTGAGCAGGTGTCACAGTTTAATTATCTTGGGAGCTATGTAACTGATACTGGTGATGTGCGGCATGAGATTAACAGACGAATAGGTATTGCCGCCGGGACTTTTAAGAATCTATGGAGATTGTGGAGAAATAGGCGTATACACCTAAAGACTAAAATTAGACTGTATAATAGTTTGGTTCTTTCTAGGGTTAGTTATGGTAGTGAAACTTGGACGCTGTGTAAACAAGATAACAGGAAAATAGATGCTTTTGATTCTAGATGCTTACGCAGTATCTTGGGTATTAGGTGGTTTAACTTTGTAACTAATGATGAGGTTAGGCAAAGGAGTCTGCAACCTCCTTTAAGCAGCATATTGTGCAGAGAGAGACTCCGCTGGTTTGGCCATGTTGCCCGTATGGATAATTATAGATTGGCGAATAGGGTTATGAACAGTGTGCCTAAAGGCCTCAGAAGGAGGGGGAGACCTAGGATGCGGTGGGCAGACAATGTCAAACAGGACCTTGTTAGAATTGGTGTGCAGTGGCCGGATGCAGCAGATGTAGCTCAGGACAGATATGCTTGGAGAATTAAACTGCGTGGTCTGGTTGGACCTCCGTAGCCCATGGCTGCTTGAGGATGATGATGATGATGATGACAGGCAGAAAAGGTGCAATTTTCTTCATAACAAACATATCCACTAGTCCAGACTTTATTCACTACAAACTCCACTAAACTGGAAGGTATAGTCATACGCCTACAGATTAGATCAGACACGTTACTCAGTATTTACAACCTTGGCCAGAATATAACAGAAAAAATCTTCTTTCATTTGATTGGTGCCTATCCTCCACCCATAAGTTTTTCTGGGAATTTCAATGTCCACCACGCTTTATGGAGGGGCTCATATATAACAACTAGAGGTAAAACATTAGAAAATAATCCATAAATACAACCTCATAATGTTAAATGATGGATCCCCAACATTTTTACAGACTACATTCAAATCCCTCAGCACTCGATCTCATTTTCGCCTCCCCTCATCTTGCTAGCTCTCTCCGTTGGTCCACGTTTCCTGACTAAATGAGTAGCGACCATGTCCCTGTTATTATATATGGATTCACACACAAACAGATTCAGATAATAGACTGGAAGAAATTTGAAAAAAAAAAATGGACAGCACACTTGTCACTGAGACACCCATGATTCACATCCCTCTTAATGAATTATTTAACCTCCCAACTGAAAAAAAGCATTCGAGATAGCAAAACAACTGTCACACATTACACCAATGCACATACCATTTACATCAGAAAACTTAGCGCCATTAGAAGGGATGAAAAAAGAGCCAGATAACAAAATCATAGAATTATTTTATTATCAACTACAAGATAATAGTAGCCTCTGTTAAGAAAAAGATGCAATACATCAGGAAACAAGAATGGCGAAGCATCTGTGACAACATCAATATTTTTACCTCTTTTACGGAAGCCTGGAGACTCATATTAAAAAATATAGGCAAACCAATTGAGACCAGTAAACCCTGGCAGGCTATTATTTTAACTCAGAATCTTAGTCTGGCTGATTTGCAGATAAATTTGCGCATTCTTTCATCAGAACACCTCAGATAACTTTTCCCTCACAACAGACCCAAGAGCAATACATAGACAAATGGATAAATAAATGCGAAATAGCAACCAACAAACGGGGCGGGGGTGGCTCAGTCGGTAGCGCGCCAGGCTCGTAATCTGTAGTTCCCAGGTTCGAGTTCCAGCTGGGTCAGCGTTGAGATTTATCTCCGCAAAATTCCCCGTCCTGCCCACGGTCAGTAGGGGACACCGATGGGCTTGGAAAGGTCACCGTCCGTCGGATGGGACGTTAAGCCGTGGCCCGTGTGTGGGAGAGCCATACCCTGTGCACGTTAAAGAACACGCTGGATGGCCTTGACGGGAGGCTACCATCTGTCTCCCAACAGCTGTTCCAGTGGGTCCCCTCCCCCAACCTTCTCTGAGCCTTCGGGGTTCTTGTGACCTGGCCATTTAGCCCATTGTGTGCAAAAAAGTGCAGCTCAGAGGTAAAACAACCCAACCCATCCGATTTTTTTTATACATCCGGGCATCTGCGCATGTTACCAGAGCCTCGTTTTAGCCATTCATTGTCTAAGAATTTCTCTAAAGATAAAGTCACCATTTAGAGAAATCGAAAGACAATGCATGTTGCCCGCCCCTCACGACGTGGACGTACGAGGATGGATTTTAGAGAGGCGCCCTCCCTCCCACCTTCCTTTCTTTTTTTAAATCATGACTATGATCTTGGACTTCTTTAGCTCCTTCGCCTTTCCTTTTTTTTCATCGAGAACGCCAATCGAGTTCGTTTCCTTCTCATTCGTTCCAATATTTCCAGAACTGACTAGCTAATATAAGCACATGGCAAACAAGGCTTATTACGAAGATAAAGTCAGTAATATCAACTAAGGAAGAGCGCCGAGATGTTTTATGAATCTCACTTTGCTGGATTCGGAACTTCGTAGGTTTGCATAAACAGTCACATTTTTCTACATTCCCTTGCCGGACATTTAAATCTTCCTCAGGGCAAGTATCTATCTGGCTTACTCCTAAATCGGAGCCACTGAAAGTCTCTCGGAGTGGAGGAATTGAGCTCGCTCCTCTTATTACGCACGGTGCTTCCCGTTTTCAATCGTCCTACATACGCAGGTGTGGCTTGTGGATGCACCCGATTAGCTTCAGGACTTACCTGTAATTCAGCACGTTGTTGTTGGGTTGTTTTACCTCTGAGCGGCACTTTTTTGTACACCATGGGGTAAATGGCCAGGTCACATGGACCCCGAAGGCTCAGAGAAGGTTGGGGGATGGGACCCACTGGAATAGCTGTTGGAAGACAGATGGTAGCCTCCCGTCAAGGCCATCCAGCGTGTTCTTTAACGTGCACAGGGTATGGCTCTCCCTCACACGGGGCCACGGCTTAACATCCTATCCGACGGACGGCCTTTCCAAGTCCATCGGTCATTGGGAGCTAGGCAGGAAAATATGTTGTCCCCTCGTCTACGCTGTCGTCTTCAAGACCACAGCAGCAACACGACTTACGAAACCACTTACGCGACACTCGCAGGATTCGCCTCAGTACATTACGATTAGTTTTACTCATCTTAACTAATATTTCATAAGCATTTAGAAACGTACTTCCTCAAACTATACGAAGTCTATCGACTAAATATTCTTAAGAAAGCTAACAGTTTTTTATTGTTTAATTGTTGTTTTATTAGATTGTTTCCCATTTGAACAATTAGGGCCTTCATTTGTTACGTTTTCTGAACATTTGTGATGTCACTGGCAGGAAACGACGAGAGTTACTTCCGTGCAGCGCCGTGTTTTGACATTTTCGGATTCTAGGGGGGGGGGGGGGTCAGTCGGTAGCGCGCCACGCTCGTAATCTGTAGTTCCCAGGTTCGAGTCCCAGCTGGGTCAGCGTTGAAATTTATCTCCGCAAAATTCCCCGCCCTGCCCACGGTCAGTAGGCAACCATTGGATGGGGCGTTAGGCCATGACCCCGTGTGCTGGAAAGCCATACACGCTGCACGTTAAAGAACGCGCTGGATGGCTTTGACGGGAGGCTACCATCTGTCTCCCAACAGCTGTTCCAGTGAGTCCCCTCCCCCAACCTTCTCTGAGCCTTCGGGGTCCATGTGACCTGGCCATTTAGCCCAATGTGTGCAAAAAATGTATGTGACATGTATACGAATGATATATATAACATTCAACCCATAATTTTATAAAACAAATTGAGAAAAGTATAAGATAAAATAATGTTTTCTTTATGGCAAAATGCTTTTATTAGGTTAAAACAATTTTTTTCAACCTTTATTTTTCAAATGTTCGAAATCAAGTAACATCGTTAATTAATGCATCAAAATTTACCTTTATATATTTTTTTTCTATATACTTAATTGCTAGAATATTCAATTTTTGCTCAAGGAGTGCATTTCGCAAAAATTACATTTTTAAAAAATCCCCTGTGTCCGCTATATGAAGTTGCGGGTCTTCCGTAGGCTAACGGAATAACGTCGACAGCCATAATCTTTGTTGCCTAGTAACGAGATAAGATGGATTTCGTTGTGCTAAGTATGTAAATGAACATTCAATAAAAGCCCATTAATTTATTTGTCATATTATGAAATTTCGGATAAGCTGTTTTTTAGGATGAAAATCTCAAATACCGCGAAATTAACATTTTTAGAAGCCGTGATCGTTTCGCTGAACATCGTGGATTAACTTTCTATTAAAAGAGAGACGCCCTCCCCCAAATAGTGAAGAATCAAGAGATCGACATAAACCTAAACATCAATTTTTAATTTTATGCACTATATTTTGAAAGTTTTTTTCTACTCTTATGCAAACTTCGTGTTTTCCGCAGCATGCGAGGATGGCTCAGTCGGTAGCGCGCCACGCTCGTTCCCAGGTTCGAGTCCCAGCTGGGTCAGCGTTGAGAGTTATCTCCGCTGTGTCCTATACTGACCGTGGGCTGGGCGCAAAACTCTACGCCCAGCCCACGGAAAGGCCGCTGTCCGTCGGATGGGACGTTAAACCGTGGCCCCATGTGCGAGAGAGCCATACCCTGTGCACGTTAAAGAACACGCTGGATGATTCTTGACGGGAGCTTTCCATCTGTCTCCCAACAGCTGTTCCAGGTTTTTCCAACAGCTGTTCCAGGGTAATGCTCACACATGTGACCTGGCCATTTAGCCCATGGTGTGCAAAAAAGTGCCGCTCAGAGGTAAAACAACCCAACCCTTGTGATCTGGCCATTTAGCCAATTGTGTGCAAAAAAAGTGCCGCTCAGAGGTAAAACAACCACCCAACAATCCGCCGCGTGCTGCTAAGTTTACCGACTAGAATTATTAATGAAGATTTATTCCATTTATACAGACTTAACTTTATCATATTCCGCATATTAGCAAGAGTAAGGGATAATTTCTTAAATACATTAAAAAGGTTCTTTGTTGAAATGGAGTCGTGTGTCTTATGTGCCGTAAAACATGATACGATACTTTGCAGTAGATCTAACAGAACAATATCAAACTGCAAATCTATAATTATACTCCAATTTTTTACTCCAATCTATAATTATTGAATTAGCCTTATCCCTAAGTTACTATACGTATTTAAATGTATTCGCAGAAATAGCTAAAATTCTGCTATTTAAATACTCCAAAACGCAGATGAAATTTCCAATGGTTTGTTTATGAAATGTTTATTTTTTCCACGAAGAGCCAGAGCATTATAAGCCAAAGATATAAATGTGTCGATAACTCTTTTCAGCAGCGACATTCGCTGTCGAGTGCGAGTATATACCTTTAGTCTAGGTATGTACAATCCATTTGAATAGCGATGTATTTACCACGGAAATTAGTTCTAGAAATAAACGTGTGTATAGATGAGATGTTGTCCGACAAGTTCTGATGCTCCCAATTGTCAGTTAAAAATAATAACTCAAGGAACTAGTAACTGGAAAATTAAGTTTTCTCTAGGAATGTAACGTTCACGTATAGCAATATGCCTTCTTGTTAGTTTTGGTATAAGCCAGCCATTCTCTTTGAAGCTTCATCCCATGTCCATTAATTTTTGTTAAGGCGCTTAGATTTAGAGACATTGTCCTTGTGAAGATTTATTTCCAGGATTCAAAAGTTCCAAATACTGACTTTGGTCTATTTATACCCCCCCCCCCCCCCCCCCCCCCGATAGGGGATCACCTTGTCGTGTTGGGGGGGCCTAGGGCCCAGCAAACCGGCTGAAGGCTTTGCCGGCTGGAGCATTGCCAAAGCCAACCGAGGTCGACGATGCTGCCAACCGGTTCCCTAGCCGGTTGATCGGTGACAGCGTCTGAGACCTCACCTATCAGGAGCTCTGGATGAGCTGTTCGAGGGCTCGGCAGAACGGGATTGGCTCCTAGTAAGCCAGAGCCCTCACAAAAGTCTGGGTCCTACTAAGAGTCTCCACCCCGGACCCCGATCGAACTTGGATCTATATATCCTTGTTCATGGCTAACCGGGGAACAGATTAAAGTAAGGTTTCTTCCGGTGGTCAGCTTTCCTTCTATAGGACTGCTGCCATGTGAGGCTGGGGTTGAGGTGCGCCTATAGGGCGTATTCCTTGCCCCCGTCTCTGGATAAGCACAGCTCTTCATAACCAGGTAGTGCTGTACAAGCGGAACCGGGAATTGCCGTGGTTGCATAAGATCGCAACAAAAGAGATTCATCTCCGTTTAAAACAAAACGAGTTGTTTTCACTTTGTCATCTATCTGTCGTTCAACATCCAATTTTTTGCTTATAGAAATAAACTAAAAATTATTATTATTTTTTTTGGTGGATAGTTGTCGATGAAATATTACGATTTTCACTTTTCGAATTTCCCAAAAATTAAAATATTTGCTTCCTCTAAGGTGGAAAAAAACTTCAGAATTGCAAACGATATATTTATGCCAGAAATTTGAAATTGTGGTGGTGAATCGAGTCTAATGATATTTATGCCAAATGAAAGCTTGAGACGAGTGGAGTGCCATCTACATTTACATTTTAGTACTCTACATTGTAGAAAGTACTCTACACTTTATTTTCTACATTTTAGAAAGTTTCAGACTCGAGCAACCCCGGATAAATCAATCTGCTGGTATATATATATTTATTTGTGTTCAAGTGAAATCAATACAATCATACCGTTACATTCTGTAAGGCAGGGGCGTAACGAAGGACTATGATTGTGGGGGGGGGGGGGGGAGAAATCGAAAATTTTCCAACTCGAAAATCAAATTTTGCCAACTGAGAAAATAATATCTCTGTCAGGTTCGTACCTAGATTTTCGCTCCGTGGGGGCAATTTTCACAACTGTCTTGCATTTTGTCATGTAACTTCCAATTTTGCCAACTAGCCATAATTTCACAGAAATAGTCTCAATATTTACTTCTCGCCAGAACTGTAGCAAAAATCAGTGCGAATTTTCGTAATTCCCTTTCATTTGGCCAACTCTCCTTAATATCACAAGACCAAACCCAATCTTTACATCTCTCCTAATTTTGTCAAGTCACTTCAAATTTTTCAAAATCCCCAAGATTTTGCCAATTTATTTCGATTTGGCAAACTCTCTTTAATTTCACGAAAATAATGCCAATTTTCACAACTCGCCAGTATTTTAAAATGGATTCGAATTTTGCCAACTCCAAGATTTTGCGAACAGTTCTCAATTTTGCCAACTCTCCTTAATTTCATAAAACCAATCACAATTTTAACAACTGACCTGCATTTTCCCAAGTGATTTCCAATTTTGCCAGATTTTGCCCCTAGATTGCCCCTAGATTTTTCCAAGTTGCCTCGATTTTGCCACCTCTCATTAATTTCACAAAAACAATCTCAAATTTTATATCTCTCCTGAATTTGTCAAGTCACTGCAAAGTTTTCAAACTCCCCAAAATTTTGCCCTAGATTTTGCCAACTCGCCACAATATTACAGAAAAAAAATCACAATTTTCACATCTCACCTGATTTTTGTGAAGTCACTCCGACTTTTGTCAACACTTTTGCTAAGTCACTCCGAATTTTGCCAAACTGCCCCTAGATTTTGCCAATTCGCCATAATTTTGCAGAATAAGAACCCCAATGTTTACATCTCACCTGATTTTTGGAAAGTCACTCAGAATTTTGGCAACTCCAAGATTTGCCAATTCTCCTAGATTTTGTCATCTTGCCATAATTTGGGGCAGAGGTGGCTCAGTTGGTAGCGAGCCAGGCTCGTAATCTGTAGTTCCCAGGTTCGAGTCCCAGCTGGGTCAGCGTTGAGATTTATCTCCGCAAAATTTCCCCGCCCTGCCCACGGTCAGTAGGGGACACTGATGGGCTTGAAAAGGCCGCCGTCCGTCGGATGAGACGTTAAACCTTGGCCCCGTGTGCGGGAGAGCCATACCCTGTGCACGTTAAAGAATACGCTGGATGGCTTTGACGGGAGGCTACCATCTGTCTCCCAACAGCTGTTCCAGTGGGTCCCCTCCTCCAACCTTCTCTGAGCCTTCAGGGTCCTTGTGGCCTGGCCATTTAGCCCATGGTGTGCAAAAAAGTGCCGCTCAGAGGTAAAACAATCCAATCCAAACTCGCCATAATTTTATAGAAAAAAAATCTCAAATTTTACATCTCACCTGAATTTTGCCAACTCACCACGTTTTTGCGAATTCATTCCGAAATTTGCCAACTCTCCACGATTTTGCGAATTCATTCCGAAATTTGCCAACTCTCCACGATTTTGCGAATTCATTCGGAATTTTGCCAAGTCACTCCTAATTTTGCCAACTTCCTAAGATTTTACCAGGTCACTCCCAATTTTGCCAACGCCCCAAGATTTTGCCAAGTTGTCCCGATTTTGCCAACTCACCTGCATTTTACTAAGTGGCTTCGAATTTTGCCAACTGCTCCAGGTTTTGCCGTCTCGATTTTCCTAACTGCCCTATATTTTGCTAAGTTGCCTAGATTTTGTTAACTTCCCTTAATTTTACAAAAAAAATAGATTACAAATTTTCACAACTCACCTAGATTTTACGAAGTCGCTTCGAATTTTGCCAACTCCGAGTTACTTGGAGGGGAGCCTCCCCCCAAAACCCCATAGCTACGCACCTGCTCTCAATAAACATCCCACTAACCATTTTCTCTCCACAAGTAGTTGGAATGTGAGGACTGTGCACAGAGCTTATTCTCTTGATGTCATCGCACAAGAATTCCACCGTTATAATTTGGATATTCTCGGCATGTCTGACGCACACTTAAACACGGGTGTAAAACCCGCGAATATGTGATTTCACAGTAACTGGTGACGATTAATTAACAGAGAAATTTAAAGGAAGTTCGGGAGTGGTTCACCACTCGTCTACCACATGACAGAGGCCCTCTTTGAGGGTGTGACCTCCGGCCATTATGTTAATTCGGCTTTGACCACATTGAATCATCAAGCCTGGAACGAGGACCAGAGAAATAAGAATTGCATGATAGATATAACTTTTCATTCATTTTACTTTGTGGAATAGGAACAATAGATTTTAATACAGTTTTATCATCATAATCATAATTTTATAGATTCTGAGCGTGCACAAATATTTTCGCTTTGTTAAAAGAACTGAAAGTCGAATGAAATCACCCTTGGGGTCTCATGCTACCCTTAAAATACAAGTTGGGGACCACTGATGCGCAGTATTAGTTCGAGGAATAATAAAAATATCATTAAAGTTGCCTAACAAAGCATAATTCTAAAAGTGAATAAAATGAAAGGAACTTTTCTGTTATTTTTGTTTCATTTAAGTGTTTGTGTTTTGTGTGACAGAACACAAACTAAATAAATGAATAATATATTTCCTTTTAAAATTCAATCTCTCTTTCAGAAATAAGTTTACCTTTTTCAGAAATTGTTTCAGAAAGGAACCGAGCCAGGCTTAAACTAATAAAAATACGCTTCTTTAATCATCCGTGTTCAGTGTTCTCTGCGTGTGATGTTAAATGGAACTAATTTGTACCAGGACTCGATAAATGTCGGAAAGCAAAATGTTGACACAAAAAAAGGAGACTCGTCTTCAGTGTGGATTTCATCCAAGGAAGCATTTGCAAAATGTTTTCACTGCAGCGAAAACTTCGTAGAAAGGGGAGCATTGTTCGTTCAACATAATGCATATGGTTAACATTATAAATGAGTTGATAACAAGGAATGGATAGTGAGAGGAATGAACGCATGAAAAAGAAGAACCTCGGAAAAATCCTCTTTTGAAAATGCTATCTTTGGTTCAGCGAGTAATTTAAAAGTGAAATATAATTTCGGAAGTGACATCACATGGGTTTTAAATCCAGCTCGTTACTAATCCGAAGAGTTTTAAATGGATCATAAAGACATTGTCGTAAAAATCGAAGCCTTAGTAATCCGATTACACTTTATGGCGAGTCAAGACTGAATTTCGAGCTTTTTCTTTAATTTGGTGAAATATAATGGGTAACGTATCTGAAGGAGCTGGTTTCTGCTGAAAAATGATGCTATTTAAAATGAAGGGAGGGGGGAAAATGAAGGGAGGGGGAAAAGAAAACATACCTATTATTTACACAAAATCTTAGATCATGATGTTTCAATGTTGGTAAACATTCCTAGATAAATATGTAATTTAGCTTCATTAAAAATGTAAAGAATAGCACGTAGAGAATTTAAGTAATTGCAGAGAACACTTGAAATTCTAGCAATAGTTTGTTTCTGATTTTTTGTTTATAAGGTAAGATCAATACGATAAAAAAAGAAGTATCAAACAAAATGGAATATAAGGAATTGGAAGACAAAAAAATCACTTCAGGCAGCCTATTCGTCTTTAAAAGAAACCTCCTAGTATAATATACCGCAGAGAACAAACAGTGCGATATCTCAATTGAAAACACACACATATAGCATTTGTAATTTGATATGACGCTTTTAATAGTTTTCCAACTTAGTAAACTGAAGTTTGAGGGTTCGGATGACAACTGTGAGAATTCACTTCCATCACTCAGACGTGGATATGAAAAAATATATAACCGAGATGGAAAAGCAGACATTTATCGAATAGCATGCAAGCTGTAGCTATGCGCAGAAAAGCCACAACCTTTGCACATTAAAGAACACACTTTATGGCTTTAAGGAAGTCTCCCATCATAACTTAACGGTTGTCCAGTAGATATGCTTCTTTAAAACTGCGATATTTTTCAAAATTAGGTCTTCTGTTACTGCAGTGTCCAGGCTTATGTTATCGAGGTGGCCTTTTCTTAGTTATGACCGTTTCGGAGGAGCTGTCGGACAAAGAGACAGATAAACACTCTAAAATATGTTGAAACAGAATACATACATGCAATAATGAAAACGAGACTGTAGTATTACGTGACACCCCAGGTGTAGCATGGAGTGTAAATTACGTCACTAACGAGTTTGAACGATGAAATGAAAAAAAAAAGAATACAGCCGTAGTCTGGAGAATGCATGTGTAGAAGACAGTGGTTTATCTTGATCTGTGCGCGTTCAGTAATGAGAAAAATAATCTTTAGGGACAATTTTGATTTGTGAAATTGTAGATATTTAACTAGTAAAAAAGTCATCATTTCAAGTAAAATTGCAATATATCTGTATTGCAGAGAATGCTTTTGGTTTAACAGATAGTCTAGAAATTTTGATCACAGGATCATTTAATACCGGCAGATAGCATATTGGTGTTTAGTGCGATTAGTTCAGAAATCGCTTAGGATTTTATGTAATTTTATTGCCTTAGTGATTAAATTAGTTCATTTATAGTCTGTTTACTTATTTCGAATTCACCCTCGGTTTCCAAACATTCAAATGCAACAGTACTGTTTATACAAATTTTATGTAAATTTGCCCAAAATGAGAATTTGGAATCACACAAATCACTCACAAAAACTCCCTGCGTAAACTGAATAATTACCTTTACAAACCCTGTCATATCCATGGTGAAATGAATTTCTTGCTAATTGGCAGGAGGAATTGTTCCAGCGTTTATGTTTTTGCAAGTTAAGGAAAGTGACGGTTAAGGGGAGTCACAGAATGAAAGGAAGAAAAGCCATGTGGAGTTGCAAACCATTTCGAAGAGCGAATACCGTAGAAAAAGAATATTATTTCTAATTATGAAAGGAAAAACAGATTGCTTTGCTACAGGCAATATGAAAAGTGTAATTTTGAAGATTTAAAAGCTCAAGGAAAGAAACAAAATTTACTGAACGAAAAGAAAAGTATTTTATTTGCTCTGAACAAATTAGAGTCCAGTGGTTAGAAAAATATTTTTCATTTCCCTTCAGTTTCAAATTAGATTATCATCAATGTCAACTGTTGGAATGTCCGTCGAGGAAAGAAATGTTACTATTAGGGAAGAAAAAAAATAATTTGAATTTCTATACTTTACGTTTCGGTTTTTTAATGAATTGCATTTGGAAATAATAGTCAAAGTGAATCACTTATTAACACTTGACACTTCGTCTGGATCTACGGTAATTCTGTATTCAAAAAATAAGTTTCAGAAGTTGCGTATATGTTTTAGATTAAGATCGCAGTTTTGAATGTGTGTAGAGCAGTAAGTATCTCTTCATCGACATAACAAAGAATAGAAGTTAGAAAAAATCCTTAAATTAATCAAGTTTTAAAATTAAAAAATCAGTGCCACACATGTCGAAATACCGTATTGTGTAAATTCCAAACAATGTTATAACTTATTCGATTTCTGTTCTCCGATATTCTTACATTTTTTTATTCTATTTGTTATTTAATTTCTTTAGTTAACTCACTGTATCAAATCAATTTTGCTCAGTATTATGAGAATAATATATATTGCTCAAAGTGGAAATCGCAACACCAAGAAGGAATGGAAATAGAGATATGCAATTCGCAGGAGGCAATCGGCCATGAGATATATAGATGCAAATGAGCAAAGTTCAGCAGCAAGTGGATATGTGACACGCACAGAGCCGTGGATAAATTCCAGAGGCCACAAGCTTGCATCGTAGCATCACCGACAGAGAGGTTGGAGTGCATGCTGTGTAAATGTTCGGAACATGCCTTGGATATGCCGGCGAACCCTTTGCGCAATTGACCCCTTCTGAGAGAGAGAGAGTGAATCGTCGATGTGCGAGTGCTCGGATTCATCTTTCAAGCAATTGTCACACGTATGGGGCGCAATGTGAGTACAGTGCAATGGTGCCTCTCCCACAACATCATGGAGTACCAAATGGCACGAAGGACAGGTACGAGACCAGCACGCCACACCACAGAAAGTGAAGATTGCATGCTCTGCAGGAGGGCAGTTCGCGACCCTTTCACCATAGCAACTGTGCAGCAGAATGATTTGAAGACCATTTTAGGTACCATGATCTCCACACAAAACGATTAGACAACGTTTGAATGACCCAGGAATGAGGGCAAGACGTCCAGTTCGGCATACCCATTGCAGCGACATCGCCGGTTATGCTGTTTCCATTAGTGTCGAGCAAGGCAACTTTGGACTACGGAATGGAGGAGAGTGTTGTTCGCAGATGAATTCCAATTCTGCTTCAACATGCCAGATGGCCGTTTGTCAGCATGGTGTCGACATCGTCAAGATATGAGGAAGCCTATTCTATTAGCTGCAATAGGGCTCCCCACCGTGGTAAATGGTATGGGGTGGCATCACATATGGCGGCCGAACACCTCTGCTCCATGTTTCTGGTGCGCTAATACGTTCCATTGATGACATCGTTAATCCTGTGGCATAACCCATCCTTACCATCATGCCTGAACTGATTCTGCAGCAGGACAATGCCACTCCACACACTGCACGTGCAATAATGGACAGTCTCCAAGGTGTGAACATTCTCCCATGACCGCCAAACTTCTCAGACTTGTGACATGCATCGGTAAAACTCCGCTTCTATTGTCATGCCCACAGTAATTTTATCAAACGGACACGAATGCTAGAATGAAGGACATAAAATTACACATGGGCACGACTATTAGAGTGAAGAATTTTTTTGGATGCCATTGTCTTCCATTTATAGTGATATTTTTACATTTCGTCCATATTTCTGCGTTCAGCTCCTGTTGAGGAAGGACCTCGCCGCTGGCGTGGAAAGTTCGCGACGTGTCCGTTGCTCCCCCCCCAGGTATCAAAGGGGTGAGCTACGTGACCTGTCACTGTCAACAAAAACACCAGATGGCTGCACGATTCACACCTCGGCTCCACCAGGTGGCCAAAAAATGAGTACTGAAAAGGAAAAAAAAAACGGACATTCGGTCTTCTTCTCTCAGCTGTTGGCAGCGATGGTCCTCTCGAGTGAATGCAGCAGATTCTTGAAGTGCCAACATGAATGTGCGATCGCCGCCGAGAGCCATTGGCCTATAGGCGTCCGTCCTCCCGCACATTTTATCCCTTTTCCGGGGATACCATGCATACACACACCATTTCAGGGGATTCAGAGTTTGGGAAGTGGGCTGAATGTCGTGTAAAGTGGTGACGTCTGATACAACGAAAATAGGAGTTTGTACCTTTTGGGTGTAAAGTGAAGTGATTAAGATTAATTTATGTATTAATGCAATTAAGAGAGCAAATGAATTGAAATGTCCTGACTAGAGTTGAATTTTGCAATATTATATTGTAATCGAGCTAATTGGAGTTTGATGAATAGCTTGTAGGTCAAATATCTGTTGCATAAAGGAAGGATTTTATAGTGTAGATCGCATAGTATTAAGTGAAGTACACCAAACGTTTTATACGCCATTAATTGTTGTGTAATGAAAAAAAAAAGCGAATTTTGTACTCTCAGACTACATAGTCCTTTTGTGTGAAATGATTGTCACGTTTACGGGAGAAGAAATTTTGTAATGTTAGACTCTATAGAACCAAGTGATGTAAATCAAATGTCTTGCAGATTAGCGGCCATTGTTGTAGGCAAAGAGGCAGGCCGAAATGTTAGATTGTAGGAGGCTTAATTCATTCAGCACTGAAGCCTTGTGGAATATATAGGCGGAAAGTGCTGCAATCCAACAAGTGGTTTTCCTGGTATTTTTGAAGCTGTACACGTTCATCTATCGATTAAAAAAAAAAACTTCATGATACAGTGTATAGTAATATTATAAGCCTATGAGTATGTCGCCTGAGTAAGTAAGGATAATTGTTAACTCCATGTAGCTGTGGGGACACAAACTATACTGTCATTAACTCTGATTGGAAGAGCCTAAAGTGATTAGTGACCACGTGGTTAAAAGTTCGATTACGGGTTTTCCAGTTCACCTTCACAAACTGTTATGCATAATGGAGAGATATAGTGTTTCATCTGTTATTATTAATGGAACTGTATTTAGCAATGAATGTACAGTGTGAATTGTCAGGCCACCGTGCATCATACTTATGAAATCCACCCTCTTCTGTGAGATCTTTCAATTCTTCAAGAAAATTTTCGGCTGTTTCCAAGTCAACATTTCCCCATTCATTTTTCCATTCTTAAAACCATGACGCACTTTGAATTCGGAAAACCAGCCATGACTTGTAGTAAAACGTTCTGTATCATTGTCATTTCCTTTCTAATCAACAGATGTACTTCGTGCTTTAGCATAGATGATAGCTTCGCTAGGGGCACTTTACAGCATCGTCGTTCTTGCAGTCGTGTCACCAGCACTTTTTTTTCTTTATCCTTGACCGCTTATACGACGATTTTTGCGAACTAAAAGGTTTCATGCTCTAATGTTGCTTTATTATTTTTTAAGCATTATCTCTAATATTTCGCAGAGTGCTCTCTCCTAAATTAAGAGCACTGCCATATCATTGCCATCCAGTGGGTCCCCTCTCCCAACCTTCTCTCAGCCTTCCGGGATCTTGTGATCTGGTCATTTAGCCCATGGTGTGCAAAAAAGTGCAGCTCAGAGGTAAAACAACCTAACCCTATCTTCGTTTGAAGTGAATACGAACTCAGTGACCGACTGCACCATCGATATGATTCAGGTTTATTTTCTACTCTTTAGGGCTCTTTAGGGAGACAGATTTTTTAAATATTTTTATTTAGAATTCTATTCTCTCCAGTTCAATTCAACCTTTCAGTTTGGTATTAGACGTTAACCTGCGAGGCATCAACATCAATATCAATAGTGTCGCCCAGTCGTCTGCTGACGACCATTACTCGTTGTTTCCCGCCGAATTTCCCATTTCCAGGATGGATCTTTCTGCGCCCGACTGCACGTACTCAGCATCGCTCTGTCTGTCATCAAGCTAAAAACCTGATTTGCCTGTCTCTCGTTACTAATAACTCAGAATCTGGCACTTCGGTAGGATCGGCAGTGGTGGGCTGTGACGTCACGTATCGGACCAGATCCCGCCTTTTTACATCTGTACTGCAGAGTTCATGCTCGCGGCGGGTAAACCACACAGCGGGTAAACATCATCACCGACTCGGCACTGTCTTTGATCTCGTGAGGAATCCTCCTCATTTTGTTCTCTCCAAGATCTGCCAAAATCTCATTCATAAGAAGTCAGTAGGAGACACTGATGAGCTTGGTTAAACCGTGGCCTCGTGTTCGGGAGAGTCATACCCTGTACACGTTAAAGAACATACTGGATGGCATTGACGGGAGGCTACAATCTGTCTCCTAACAGCTGTCCAGTGGGTCCCCTTCCCCAACCTTCTCTCTCTCTCTCTCTCTAGGGGTCTTCATGATCTGGCCTTTATCCCACGGTGTGAAAAAAGTGCCGCTCAAAATAAAACAACCCTGACCAACGATGCAGAGAACTGTATTTTTTTTTATGAACATTTCAAGATTTCAACGAAAATGCACGTTGTAGTGCTACTGCTTCTTTAAAAATTTACCGTGGTGTTGCCCTGGTACAACACCAATGGCATTGCCCCTGTTCATCTCTTTATTGCCGGATCGGTACTTGGATTTCAAACAGGGTTTCACCACCTCACTTTGGATACAGTGGCAGAAATCGTGGAAGAGATTAACAGATAATTCTGGATCATGCCTCTTTGCCAAAAACATGAAACAATCTCCGAGTTTTGCGATACCATTTGAACCGTTCATATTAAGTGCTTATTCTGCTTTTGATGCAGAACGTTTATATTTTAGCCATTATTTACTATCCGAAACAAGGACCCCGAAGGTTCAGAGAAAGTTGGGGAAGGGAACCCACTGGACAGCTGTTAGGAGAAAGATGATAGAGTTCTTTCAAGATCATCCAGCACGTTCTTTAACGTGCACTCGGTATGGCTCTCCCACACACGGGGCCACGACTTTACGTCCCATCAGATGAACGGTGTGAAATAGCATAGTTCTCTCCTCCCAACATTCTCTGAGCCCTTGGGGTCCTTGTGACCTGGCTATTTAGCTCAATGTGTGCAAAAAAAGTTCCGTTCAGATGCAAAACAACCCAACTGAACTCCTTTCGAAGTCAGTCAGATCACCCTTATTACCCATGTTGTACTTCGCTTTCCACCTTTATGGCTTTTATGGGACTTTGCAGTGATATAGAATACTTCTGTCAGAAAGAAATGTTCCATTCATTTGGGATCTTTCATAACAGTATATGTTTTCTAGGCAGTGTATATGCAATGAGAGTTCGCGAATGCCTAGAACCATTGGGAAGATAATAATATTCCCCTTCAAAGTAGAGGAAAGTCTTTGGTGAAAAGGTTTTGTAAGAATTTGTGATTAAACCCAAAATATAAATTCCAAACCTTTAAAGAACTATCTTTCTTCTTGTATTGTGAAACCTAAGTTGTTAAGGTGAAGCATATTGCCAATGATGAAATCAGTTGAGCAATTCATGTTCAGGAAAAATGTCTCTAAAAGTCGAGTTCTTTTGTTGGACGAAATACCTTATCAGCTCCCTAACTTTCTTTAAAATTAAAATAAATCGAATAAATGATTCATTCATTGTTAATTTCATTTAATTTTTAGATCTTTTTCGCAGACGATTTATAATCTTGATTTTGTCGTCTGTTGATCGGTGTGTAGAGATTCGATTACAGTCGACAGCGCGCCACGCTCACAATCTGAAGTTCAGAGATTAGAGTCAGTGGTGAGATTTATTTCTGCCGAACTCCCTGTTCTGCCCTTGGTTAATAGGAGCCATCGATGAGGTTGGAAAGACCGCTGTCTGTCGAATTGCACCTTAAGCTGTGCCTCCGCGTGCGGAAGATCCCTACCTGTAAATCATAAAGAACACGCTGGATGGCTTTGACGCGAAGCTACCATCTGTGCCGTAATAACTGGCCAGTGAGTTCCCACTCCCCAACCTTCTCTGAGCCCTCGGTGTCCTTCTGACCTGGCTATTTATCCCATTGTCTGCAAAAAGGTTCCCTTCAGATGTAAAACAACCCAATCCAGTGGGCCAGCATTGAGATGTATTAAAACTCCCCTCCCTGTCCTCGGTCAGCAAGGGTAACACCATGGGCTTGCAAAGGAAACCTTCCGTCGTCATGGATGTAAAACCATGGGCGGGTCATATCCTATGCACGTTAAGAAACAGGTTTGATGGCTTGACGGGAGTCTACATCTGTCTCCCAACCTTCTCTGAGCCCTCGGAATCCTTGTGACCTATTTATTTAACCCACTGTGTGCAAAAAAAGTGCCTGTCAAAGATAAAACAACCCAACCTGCGAAATTTCCACTTCCAATATTTCTAATAATTTTCGTTCCAAATAGCATTAAATGTTATAATTTTGTCATAAAATGAGTGCAATTATTTTAAAGTGTGAAATAAATATTTTGCCATCTCGGTTACCAAGTGGTTACCATGCTTGGCTATTGATCAAAGGGACCTGGTTCGAGTCCCGGGTAAGGCATGGATGTTTGTGTTGTCTTTCTGCTGAGGTCTCGCCTTCCTCACAGATCTTCTCTAGGGCAGGTAAGCTGACAGTCTCCTGTCAGACCTCTGGGCCAAACAGTTGCTTGAGGGAATGTTCATTTAATATTTATTTTATTGTTTGCAATAATAATAATAATCTTTCACATGTGGGCTTTGTGATAAAAAAAATATTTTTGACAAAGACAGATGGAAAATTTAGCCAAAGTATTTTTTTTTTGCTTAAAAGATGACATTTCAATTATGGAATGCATATAAAAAGTAGCAATTACGTCTGTCTAAAACGAAATGTTAAATTTCCGAAATTAATTCGCCTTTCCTCCCAGACACCCCACGAGAGAGGGTGAAATCTCTCCTGCGAATTTAAACATCTCTTTTGCCATACGCTATCGCAAAAAAAAATATCCCTATTAATAAAAAAAAACAATATTGATTTAAAGGTTTGTCATATTACGATTCAAGCATCCTTGTAACTTCCGAAATTCAAACTTCTGGAAATTCGAAAAATGGGAAGATTTATTTTTTGTTAGAACTTATCCAAAGAAAAAAAAAACCTCTGTTATTAATTTTGTTTTTATTTAAAAGAAAATTGTATTTGTCAGGCACATAAACGACGATGCGAGAAAAAAACGCATAAATGTTGCTTTGTTTTAGTAGCATTAGTAAGAAACCGGCTTTTAAAATGCGTATTTAACATTTTTTTTTGTACTGAATAAATTTCCTTGACGTGATATGAGATTTTAAATTTAAATTTCTGATATGATGGAACGAAACAATGCAATGGCAACAATGAATCGGTTGAAGAGATGAAAATGGACGCAACAATGATATTAAGAATGAAGCAGTTTTTCATGAAACAGGATATTACTTTGAAAGCATTGTTAACCAGAAACGAAGTTTATTTCCGTTGGAGGCCGGATCTCACAGTAGAAAGTATTCCCCGCCCCCTTTCCCGTTGTCTTCAATCGTTTTCACATTCCGAGGATGCTGATGGTCGATGTTGATAAGGGAAGATCATCATTTTCCGTGGAGTTGCTGATCTTCAACGCCCCCCATGATCTGTTTCCCCTTCAAGGACCCCTCTAGGATCTTCTCCCGTGTTCTGTCTTCAATGCAACGACATTGGAAAGGTCAGATCAATTTATCTCTTAACCATTTAGAAATCTTTGCACTGACTGTAATAATTTATAATTTTTCTTTAGTGTTTAAATAATTAATTGAATTTCCTTAATGTCTAGTAATGCTCAAACTGTTTTCTGTTTTATCACATTGTTATGCTTACTCAGTTCAGTAAGGATTTCAGAAAGAAAAAAAAAACATTTAGAGCAGAAAGACGCAACATGACCTTCGAGTGCGATCGAGATAAGTTTAACCAAATTTTGTCATAAAAAATAATTATTATATTTCACATTTAGAGAACTTATTTTGAGTTGGGTTGTTTTACCTCTGAGCGACACTTTTTTGCACACTATGGGCAAAATGGCCAGGTCACAAGAACCCTGAAAGCTCAGAGGAGGTTGGGGGAGGGGACCCACTAGAACAGCTGTTAGGAGACAGGTGGTAGCTTCCAGTCAATGCCATGCAGCGTGTTCTTCAATGTGCACAGGGTATGGCTCTCCGCGCACGGTTTAACGTCCCATCCGACGGACGGCGGCCTTTCCAAGCCCATCGGTGTCCCCTACTGACCGTGGGCAGGGCGGGGAATTTTGCGGAGATAAATCTCATCGCTAACCCATCTGGGACTCGAACCTGGGAACTACAGATTACGAGCCTGGCGCGCTACGAATTGAGCCACCCCCGACCCGAATTTGTTTTGAAATTGTTATTTTGTTAATTGATTTCATCATGCACGATTAGCAGAGGGAAATAATTCACTGCATTACCACCTGATAGTTTTGTTACAGAATGGTTACTAAATGCGATACTGATACATTCGTGTCTTAATGGGGTAGAAATCATGGACGTTCTCAAGAAGATGGCAGAGTGGGGAGGACAAAACAGTAATTTCTGACTTCCAACCGGAAAAAAAGGAATTAATGCAAACCATAGACTGTAAATTTAAAATTCGAGCTTAACCATGTGATAAAAATAATATTTTCCAATTGCTGTCACATCCCCCATCTACAAAAATGTTTCGGACGTCCATTCAGATGCAAGGTATTTTTATGTGATCCTAAAACTGTATAGTCACCACAGCTAAGTGCTTGCAAAAACTAATTAATTTTCATGTGTACAGTGAATTACTGTACAAAGAGTTGCATTGAATAAATAAATAAAGTTTGTGTTATGTATTGTAATGAGATTAGTGCAACTTTTGTACAGATTAAATGCATGAATGAACATCAGGAAGTTCACTTCGAAAGCTACTAGTTTAGGAAATGTAAAATTGTGTTATATATTATATTTATTCCTAAAATTCTTTTCATTCTTCGCAATGCCGCTGTTGCCACATATATGAGAAGAAATTAAACGTGAATGGCAATAAAAAGTTAACGGTTAGTTAACTGAAAAATCATAATGCGGTTTTCACGATATTAACAAATAAATACATATAATTGAAGAAATAAATGTTAATTGATGATATAATGAATGTCAAAAATTATGAGGATTTGCAACACTATTTAATTTGAGTAATATTATCGCTAATTGAAGTGTAAAGATTTCTAAATTTATAAGTAGGGATTAATTTCTGTGAGAATGTGTGGGTACGGTGATTTCACAGTCATGAATATTAGTCAGTTTGTGGAATAACAGTTAATAACCTAGGAATGAATAAATAACTAAAATTAAAGGAAACAAATAAATTATTATAGGCAGTAAATTCAATGAACGGAAATAAATTAATAAATAAGTTGCGAACAAGATTTTGAGTTCTAGAACTATAATCCATGGAACAAAGGATTGCGAGAAGGCTGATTTCTAAGGCAATGCAATTTTCTCGTTTTCACGAGGCAAGGCTACGTAAGACCAGGATTGTTGGGGGTTAAGTAATTATATTTTGGCTTCCCAATGAACTAACGACAACTGCAGTAATTAATCCCTGTTTATAAGATGGAAAGTGAATTGTTAAAAATTGTGTTTAAAGGCTATTAATTTTGTATTATTTGGAAAGCTAAACTTCGATTTAATGTCTACATTTTAAAAGTCTTTATTTTACCGTTTATGAACCGAATTTGAAAAATACTAACAGTTCTGTATTGTAAGTATTTTCGCAGTCAAATTCATGGTTACAAAAATATACTCTGAATAGAAAAGTAATCGTTTATCGAATTCATAACTATTTATAAATTAATTAACGTTGATATGAATAACTAAATACATACATATATTGGTCAATATAAAATAATTTTGCAACATTTTTCTCCATATCTTGTGAGAACGTTGATCTACGTCATATTTCTCGATATTTCATGGGTGGAAGTTAACTTAGTTTGATTAAAGGTGTCATGAGAAAGCTACGGTTCCGATTTTCCGAAAGATTCGGTAACTAAATAATGTCTTGGTAGTAACTGGCGACCATTTTTATACCTCGTTATTTTTTCGAATAATGGCGATTTTTTTTTACCGATTCACTCCCGCTGCGATCTTATATATTTTGATGACTTTTTTTTACAATGTGGGTTGAACTATTTTACCTCCTAGAGACACTTTTTGCACACAATGTTCTAAATGGCCGGGTCACAATCAGCAGGAAGGCTCAGAGAATGTTGGGGGAGGGGACACACTGGAGAGTTCTGGAGAGACACATGGTAGCCTCCAGTAAAATCCATCCAGCGTGATCTTTAGCATGCACAAGGTATGGCTCTCCTGCACACGGTACCACGGCTTAACGTCCCATCCGAAGAACAACAGCTGGGTTGGATTGTTTTACCTCTAAGTGGCACTTTTTTGTTCACCATGAGCTAAATGGCCAAGTCACATGGACCCCGAAGGCTCAGAGAAGGTTGGGGGGAGGGGACCCACTGGAACAGCTGTTGGGAGATAGATGGTAGCCTCCTGTCAAGGTCATCCAGCGTGTTCTTTATCGTGCAAAAGGTATGGCTCTCCAGCATTGGGGCCACAGCTTAGCGTCCCATCCGAAGGAAGACGACCTTTCCAAGCCCATCGGAGTCACCCTACTGAGCGTGGCAGGGCAGGGAATTTTGCAGAGATAAATCACAAAGCTGACCCATCTGTCTTATCCACTTAGAAAGTATAGTTATATGTATAGTCATAATCCAAAAAAGGGGAAGGAGTGGATTTATGGTTTAAGACTTCGATCTAAAACGTGGATCAAGTAAAAGGTACATCAATTTCCTTAGAGGTAAAAGCAATAATGAACCTTTTTTTCAAAGATCCATTATTATGTAGAGTACACACCTGATTTAATAACCTTTCCATACATTTGAACGTGAAAACCTCTGGGGTGTTTCTCACATTCACGTGTATTTTTAAAATTATATATGTCGTGTGATAGAGTTGTTAACCGTTTGACTGAAATTAAAAACGAAAATTGTTTTCTCATACTGTTGTAACCCCTCTTCGTATATATTGAGGGCGGTACAACTTTTAGGCCGTGATGCGTTCCTTGCTGTAACAATCAAAGCAAATTCCTGGACACACAATCAAGCTAACAGACATTTGCAATAATGAGAACTGAGATAATTTTTCAGTTAAAAATAAAATACACATTTATTAACAAAATTACCGTCAAACATTCTACACATATGCAGTTCCCACTTTTGGGACAGATTCAACAATGTCTCTAGCATGGCCCCTTTCAATTAAGGGAACTTGCAAGTATTTTGATCAACAGTCTATAATGAAGAGCTACTTGCTCGTGACTCTGACAGTCCCTAACAGTTAAGACAGTTTTACTCTAGTTGCCGTGACGGTCGTTCACAGAAATACATTCAAATGCAAAAGAAAACCGGAGCCAGTTCCATTACAGTACAGTACAGTACGGTACCCCCTTACCTCAGCAAATCAGGGGTCCCTCGGAAAGGCGATTACTGGGCCGCTGCGCCCCAAGTTGATGGGAGCCAAGGCTGCTTGGCGCTTCCCCTGCACATACTGTTCACACTTCGGGGTTCAGCTGACTGGAGAGGACCATTGTTACCGACCACACCGCCTGGACGAGAAGAAGAGACTGAATTGTTTTCGCCAAAATTCCTCCTTCCTTTTTCGCTGGTGCCCCTTGTGCAGGTCACCTCTGTGCATGTGTGGCTGTACGGGATTGGCCAGAGTAGCCGAGGTGCGAATCTCAGCTCCCCTCCGGCCAACGTTGTTTGCCATGCATGTCACGTAGCTCCTGCCATCTGGGTTTCCAGGCTCACTCTGGAAAGTTCGGGGCTTGCGGCCGAGTTCTTCTTCGTTGAACTGAACACAAAAATGGAGGCAGTCGGAAATGTTACTATTTAAAATGGAGCTTAATCTCATGTCGTCCTGAAGCCAATAAAGTCTTGGCGACCTAATAAAATTACGTGGGCATGACAATACACAGGGTGTATATTTCAAATTGCGCGTCCAAGCAATTCTAGGTGCAATTGATCTTATAGAACTCTTAGAAACGCTGTAGAGACTGATATATTTAATCAATATCTACCTCTCAACACAAGCATGTCGCTAAATCCAAACTTGAAACCCACTTTCAGAAAGCCTTCTTTATTACCAAGTAACAGGTCCTCTTAAGAAGTACAGTTATATCTATAGTCATAATCGGAAAAAGGAGAACGTGGGGATTTATCGTTTAAGACTTCGATCCTAAACGTGGATGAATTAAAAGATACCTGGTATCCCTTTGGGGTAAATGCAATAATGAACCTGTTTTTCAAAGATCCAATATTATGTACACACATGATTTAATAACCTTTCCATACATTTGAACGTGAAAACCCCTGGGGTGTTTCTCACATTCACGTGTATTTTAAAAATTATATATGTCGTGCGATAGAGTTGTTGACCGTTTGACTGAAATTAAAAACGAAAGTTGTTTTCTCATACACATGTATTTCAAATTGCGCGTCCAAGCAATTCTAGGTGAAACTGATCTTATAGAACTCTTAGAAACGCTGTAGAGGATGATATATTTAATCAATATATGTCTCTCAACACAAGCATGTCGCTAAATCCAAACTTGAAACCCACTTTCAGAAAGCCTTCCTTATCACCAAGTAACAGGTCCTCTTAAGACGTACAGCTATATCTATAGTCATAATCGAAAAAAGGAGAACGTGGGGATTTATCGACTAAGACCTCGATCCTAGACGTGGATGAATTAAAAGACACCTGGTGTAGCTTAGGGGTAAATGCATTAATGAACCGTTTTTTTTCAAAGATCCATCATCATGCAGGGTACACACATGATTTAATAACCTTTCCATACATTTGAACGTGAAAACCCCTGGGGTGTTTCTCACATTCACGTGTATTTTTAAAATTATATACGTCGTGCGACAGAGTTGTTGACCGTTTAACTGAATTTAGAAACGACAGTTGTTTTCTCATACACATGTATTTGAAATTGCGCGTCCCAGCAACTCTAGGTGAGAGTGACCTTATAGAACTGTTAGAAACGCTGTAGAGGGTGATATTTTTAATCAATATCTGCCTCTCAACACAAGCATGTCTCCAAACTCAAACCTGAAACCCACTTTCGGAAAGCCTTCCTTATCACCAAGTAACAGGTCCTCTTAAGAAGTACAGCTATATCTATTATCATAATCGAAAAATGGAGAACGTGGGGATTTATCGACTAAGACCTCGATCCTAGACGTGGATGAATTAAAAGACACCTGGTGTCGCTTTGGGGTAAATGCATTAATGAACCGTTTTTTTTCAAAGATCCATCATCATGCAGGGTACACACATGATTTAATAACCTTTCCATGCATTTGAACGTGAAAACCCCTGGGGTGTTTCTCACATTCACGTGTATTTTTAAAATTATATACGTCGTGCGACAGAGTTGTTGACCATTTAACTGAATTTAGAAACGACAGTTGTTTTCTCACACACAGGTTGTGTATTTCAAATTGCGCGTCCCAGCAACTCTAGCTGAAATTGATCTTATAGAACACTTAGAAACGCTGTAGAGACTGATATATTTAATCAATATCTACCTCTCAACACAAGCATGTCGCTAAATCCAAACTTAAAACCCACTTTCAGAAAGCCTTCTTTATTACCAAGTAACAGGTCCTCTTAAGAAGTACAGTTATATCTATAGTCATAATCGGAAAAAGGAGAACGTGGGGATTTATCGTTTAAGACTTCGATCCTAAACGTGGATGAATTAAAAGATACCTGGTATCCCTTTTGGGTAAATGCAATAATGAACCTGTTTTTCAAAGATCCATTATTATGTACACACATGATTTAATAACCTTTCCATACATTTGAACGTGAAAACCCCTGGGGTGTTTCTCACATTCACGTGTATTTCTAAAATTATATATGTCGTGCGATAGAGTTGTTGACCGTTTGACTGAAATTAAAAACGAAAGTTGTTTTCTCATACACATGTATTTCAAATTGCGGGTCCAAGCAATTCTAGGTGAATTCATCTTATAGAACTCTTAGAAACGCTGTAGAGGATGATATATTTAATCAATATATGCCTTTCAACACAAGCATGTCGCTAAATCCAAACTTGAAACCCACTTTCGGAAAGCCTTCCTTATCACCAAGTAACAGGTCCTCTTAAGAAGTACAGCTATATCTAGAGTCATAATCGAAAAAAGGAGAACGTGGGGATTTATCGACTAAGACCTCGATCCTAGACGTGGATGAATTAAAAGACACCGGGTGTCGATTTGGGGTAAATGCATTAATGAACCGTTTTTTTCAAAGATCCATCATCATGCAGGGTACACACATGATTTAATAACCTTTCCATATATTTGAACGTGAAAACCCCTGGGGTGTTTCTCACATTCACGTGTAATTTTAAAATTATATACGTCGTGCGACAGAGTTGTTGACCGTTTAACTGAATTTAGAAACGACAGTTGTTTTCTCACACACAGGTTGTGTATTTCAAATTGCGCGTCCCAGCAACTCTAGGTGAGAGTGACCTTATAGAACTGTTAGAAACGCTGTAGAGGATGATATTTTTAATCAATATCTGCCTCTCAACACAAGCATGTCTCCAAACCCAAACCTGAAACCCACTTTCAGAAAGCCTTCCTTATCACCAAGTAACAGGTCCTCTTAAGAAGTACAGTTATATCTGTAGTAATAAGCGAAGAAAGGAGAACGTAGGGATTTATCGACTAAGACATCGATCCTGGACGTGGATGAATTAAAAGACACCTGGTGTCGCTTTGGGGTAAATGCATTAATGAACCGTTTTTTTTCAAAGATCCATCATCATGCAGGGAACATACATGATTTAATAACCTTTCCATACATTTGAACGTGAAAACCCCTGGGGTGTTTCTCACATTCACGTGTATTTTTAAAATTATATACGTCGTGCGATAGAGTGTTGACCGTTTGACTGAAATTAAAAACGAAAGTTGTTTTCTCATACACATGTATTTGAAATTGCGCGTCCCAGCAACTCTAGGTGAGAGTGACCTTATAGAACTGTTAGAAACGCTGTAGAGGGTGATATTTTTAATGAATATCTGCCTCTCAACACAAGCATGTCTCCAAACCCAAACCTGAAACCCACTTTCGGAAAGCCTTCCTTATCACCAAGTAACAGGTCCTCTTAAGAAGTACAGCTGTATCTGTAGTAATAAGCGAAGAAAGGAGAACGTAGGGATTTATCGACTAAGACATCGATCCTGGACGTGGATGAATTAAAAGACACCTGGTGTCGCTTTGGGGTAAATGCATTAATGAACCGTTTTTTTTTTGAAAGATCCATCATCATGAAGGGTACACACATGATTTAATAACCTTTCCATACATTTGAACGTGAAAACCCCTGGGGTGTTTCTCACATTCACGTGTATTTTTAAAATTATATACGTCGTGCGACAGAGTTGTTGACCGTTTAACTGAATTTAGAAACGACAGTTGTTTTCTCACACACAGGTTGTGTATTTGAAATTGCGCGTCCCAGCAACTCTAGGTGAGAGTGACCCTATAGAACTGTTAGAAACGCTGTAGAGGGTGATATTTTTAATCAATACCTGCCTCTCAACACAAGCATGTCTCCAAACCCAAACCTGAAACCCACTTTCGGAAAGCCTTCCTTATCACCAAGTAACAGGTCCTCTTAAGAAGTACAGCTATATCTGTAGTCATAACCGAAGAAAGGAGAACGTGGGGATTTATCGACTAACACCTCGATCCTAGACATGGATGAATTAAAAGACACCTGGTGTCGCTTTGGGGGTAAATGCATTAATGAACCGTTTTTTTTTCAAAGATCCATCATCATGCAGGGTACACACATGATTTAATAACCTTTCCATACATTTGAACGTGAAAACCCCTGGGGTGTTTCTCACATTCACGTGTATTTTTAAAATTATATACGTCGTGCGACAGAGTTGTTGACCGTTTAACTGAATTTAGAAACGACAGTTGTTTTCTCACACACAGGTTGTGTATTTGAAATTGCGCGTCCCAGCAACTCTAGGTGAGATTGACCTTATAGAACTGTTAGAAACGCTGTAGAGGTTCATATTTTTAATCAATATCTGCCTCTCAACACAAGCATGTCTCCAAACCCAAACCTGAACCCCACTTTCGGAAAGCCTTCCTTATCACCAAGTAACAGGTCCTCTTAAGAAGTACAGCTATATCAATATTCATAATGGAAAAAAGGAGAACGTGGGGATTTATCGACTAAGACCTCGATCCTAGACGTGGATGAATTAAAAGACACCTGGTGTCGCTTTGGGGTAAATGCATTAATGAACCGTTTTTTTTCAAATATCCATCATCATGCAGGGTACACACATGATTTAATAACCTTTCCATACATTTGAACGTGAAAACCCCTGGGGTGTTTCTCACATTCACGTGTATTTTTAAATTATATACGTCGTGCGACAGAGTTGTTGACCGTTTAACTGAATTTAGAAACGACAGTTGTTTTGTCACACACAGGTTGTGTATTTCAAATTGCGCGTCCCAGCAACTCTAGCTGAAATTGATCTTATAGAACTCTTAGAAACGCTGTAGAGAATGATATATTTAATCAATATCTGACTCTCAACACAAGCATGTCTCGAAACCCAAACCTGAAACCCACTTTCGGAAAGCCTTCCTTATCACCAAGTAACAGGTCCTCTTAAGAAGTACAGCTATATCTATATTCATAATCGAAAAAAGGAGAACGTGGGGATTTATCGACTAAGACCTCGATCCTAGACGTGGATGAAGTAAAAGACACCTGGTGTCGCTTTGGGGTTAATGCATTAATGAACCTTTTATTTTCAAAGATCCATCATCATGCAGGGTACACACATGATTTAATAACCTTTCCATACATTTGAACGTGAAAACCCCTGGGGTGTTTCTCACATTCACGTGTATTTTTAAAATTATTTACGTCGTGCGACAGAATTGTTGACCGTTTAAATGAATTTAGAAACGAGAGTTGTTTTCTCATACACATGTATTTCAAACTGCGCGTCCCAGCAACTCTAGGTGAGAGTGACCTTATAGAACTGTTAGAAACGCTGTAGAGGTTGATATTTTTAATCAATATCTTCCTCTCAACCCAAGCATGTCTCCAAACCCAAACCTGAAACCCACTTTCGGAAAGCCTTCCTTATCACCAAGTAACAGGTCCTCTTAAGAAGTACAGCTATAGCTATAGTCATAATCGAAAAAAGGAGACCGTGGTGATTTATCGACTAAGACCTCGATCCTAGACGTGGATGAAGTAAAAGACACCTGGTGTCGCTTTGGGGTTAATGCATTAATGAACCTTTTATTTTCAAAGATCCATCATCATGCAGGGTACACACATGATTTAATAATCTTTCCATACATTTGAACGTGAAAACCCCTGGGGTGTTTCTCACATTCACGTGTATTTTTAAAATTATATACGTCGTGCGACAGAGTTGTTGACCGTTTAACTGAATTTAGAAACGACAGTTGTTTTCTCACACACAGGTTGTGTATTTCAAATTGCGCGTCCCAGCAACTCTAGGTGAGAGTGACCTTATAGAACTGTTAGAAACGCTGTAGAGGGTGATATTTTTAATCAATATCTGCCTCTCAACACAAGCATGTCTCCAAACACAAACCTGAAACCCACTTTCGGAAAGCCTTCCTTATCACCAAGTAACAGGTCCTCTTAAGAAGTACAGCTATATCTGTAGTCATAACCGAAGAAAGGAGAACGTGGGGATTTATCGACTAAGACCTCGATCCTAGACGTGGATGAATTAAAAGAAATCTGGTGTCGATTTGGGGTAAATGCATTAATGAACCGTTTTTTTTCAAAGATCCATCATTATGCTGGGTACACACATGATTTAATTACCTTTCCATACATTTGAACGTGAAAACCCCTGGGGTGTTTCTCACATTCACGTGTATTTTTAAAATTATATACGTCGTGCGACAGAGTTGTTGACCGTTTAACTGAATTTAGAAACGACAGTTATTTTCTCACACACAGGTTGTGTATTTCAAATTGCGCGTCCCAGCAACTCTAGGTGAGAGTGACCCTATAGAACTGTTAGAAACGCTGTAGAGGGTGATATTTTTAATCAATATCTGCCTCTCAACACAAGCATGTCTCCAAACCCAAACCTGAAACCCACTTTCGGAAAGCCTTCCTTATCACCAAGAAACATGTCCTCTTAAGAAGTACAGCTATATCTGTAGTCATAACCGAAGAAAGGAGAACGTGGGGATTTATCGACTAAGACCTCGATCCTAGACGTGGATGAATTAAAAGAAATCTGGTGTCGATTTGGGGTAAATGCATTAATGAACCGTTTTTTTTCAAAGATCCATCATTATGCTGGGTACACACATGATTTAATTACCTTTCCATACATTTGAACGTGAAAACCCCTGGGGTGTTTCTCACATTCACGTGTATTTTTAAAATTATTTACGTCGTGCGACAGAGTTGTTGACCGTTTAACTGAATTTAGAAACGACAGTTGCTTTCTCACACACAGGTTGTGTATTTCAAATTGCGCGTCCCAGCAACTCTAGGTGAGAGTGACCTTATAGAACTGTTAGAAACGCTGTAGAGGTTGATATTTTTAATCAATATCTGCCTCTCAACACAAGCATGTCTCCAAACCCAAACCTGAAACCCACTTTCGGAAAGCCTTCCTTATCACCAAGTAACAGGTCCTCTTAAGAAGTACAGCTATATCTATATTCATAATCGAAAAAAGGAGAACGTGGGGATTTATCGACTAAGACCTCGATCCTAGACGTAGATGAATTAAGAGACACCTGGTGTCGCTTTGGGGTAAATGCATTAATGAACCATTTTTTTTCAAATATCCATCATCATGCAGGGTACACACATGATTTAATAACCTTTCCATACATTTGAACGTGAAAACCCCTGGGGTGTTTCTCACATTCACGTGTATTTTTAAAATTATATACGTCGGGCGACAGAGTTGTTGAGCGTTTAAATGAATTTAGAAACGACAGTTGTTTTCTCATACACATGTATTTCAATTTGCGCGTCCCAACAACTCTAGGTGAGAGTGACCTTATAGAACTGTTAGAAACGCTGTAGAGGTTGATATTTTTAATCAATATCTGCCTCTCAACCCAAGCATGTCTCCAAACCCAAACCTGAAACCCACTTTCGGAAAGCCTTCCTTATCACCAAGTAACAGGTCCTCTTAAGAAGTACAGTTATATCTATAGTCATAATCGGAAAAAGGAGAACGTGGGGATTTATTGTTTAAGACTTCGATACTAAAGGTGGATGAATTAAAAGATACCTGGTATCCCTTTGTGGCAAATGCAATAATGAACCTGTTTTTGAAAGATCCATTATTATGTACACACATGATTTAATAACCTTTCCATACATTTGAACGTGAAAACCCCTGGGGTGTTTCTCACATTCACGTGTATTTTTAAAATTATATACGTCGTGCGACAGATTTGTTGACCGTTTAACTGAATTTAGAAACGACAGTTATTTTCTCACACACAGGTTGTGTATTTCAAATTGCGCGTCCCAGCAACTCTAGGTGAGAGTGACCCTATAGAACTGTTAGAAACGCTGTAGAGGGTGATATTTTTAATCAATATCTGCCTCTCAACACAAGCATGTCTCCAAACCCAAACCTGAAACCCACTTTCGGAAAGCCTTCCTTATCACCAAGAAACAGGTCCTCTTAAGAAGTACAGCTATATCTGTAGTCATAACCGAAGAAAGGAGAACGTGGGGATTTATCGACTAAGACCTCGATCCTAGAGGTGGATGAATTAAAAGACACCTAGTGTCGCTTTGGGGTAAATGCATTAATGAACCGTTTTTTTTCAAAGATCCATCATCATGCAGGGTACACACATGATTTAATAACCTTTCCATACATTTGAACGTGAGAACCCCTGGGGTGTTTCTCACATTCACGTGTATTTTTAAAATTATATACGTCGTGCGACAGAGTTGTTGACCGTTTAACTGAATTTAGAAACGACAGTTGTTTTCTCACACACAGGTTGTGTATTTCAAATTGCGCGTCCCAGCAACTCTAGGTGAGAGTGACCTTATAGAACTGTTAGAAACGCTGTAGAGGGTGATATTTTTAATCAATATCTGCCTCTCAACACAAGCATGTCTCCAAACCCAAACCTGAAACCCACTTTCGGAAAGCCTTCCTTATCACCAAGTAACAGGTCCTCTTAAGAAGTACAGCTATATCTGTAGTCATAACCGAAGAAAGGAGAACGTGGGGATTTATCGACTAAGACCTCGATCCTAGACGTGGATGAATTAAAAGAAATCTGGTGTCGATTTGGGGTAAATGCATTAATGATCCGTTTTTTTTCAAAGATCCATCATCATGCTGGGTACACACATGATTTAATAACCTTTCCATACATTTGAACGTGAAAACCCCTGGGGTGTTTCTCACATTCACGTGTATTTTTAAAATTATATACGTCGTGCGACAGAGTTGTTGACCGTTTAACTGAATTTAGAAACGACAGTTATTTTCTCACACACAGGTTGTGTATTTCAAATTGCGCGTCCCAGCAACTCTAGGTGAGAGTGACCCTATAGAACTGTTAGAAACGCTGTAGAGGGTGATATTTTTAATCAATATCTGCCTCTCAACACAAGCATGTCTCCAAACCCAAACCTGAAACCCACTTTCGGAAAGCCTTCCTTATCACCAAGAAACAGGTCCTCTTAAGAAGTACAGCTATATCTGTAGTCATAACCGAAGAAAGGAGAACGTGGGGATTTATCGACTAAGACCTCGATCCTAGACGTGGATGAATTAAAAGACACCTGGTGTCGATTTGGGGTAAATGCATTAATGGACCGTTTTTTTTCAAAGATCCATCATCATGCTGGGTACACACATGATTTAATAACCTTTCCATACATTTGAACGTGAAAACCCCTGGGGTGTTTCTCACATTCACGTGTATTTTTAAAATTACATTCGTCGTGCGATAGAGTTGTTGACCGTTTAACTGAATTTAGAAACGACAGTTGTTTTCTCACACACAGGTTGTGTATTTCAAATTGCGCGTCCCAGCAACTCTAGGTGAGAGTGACCTTATAGAACTGTTAGAAACGCTGTAGAGGGTGATATTTTTAATCAATATCTGCCTCTCAACACAAGCATGTCTCCAAACCCAAACCTGAAACCCACTTTCGGAAAACCTTCCTTATCACCAAGTAACAGGTCCTCTTAAGAAGTACAGCTATATCTATATTCATAATCGAAAAAAGGAGAACGTGGGGATTTATCGACTAAGACCTCGATCCTAGACGTGGATGAATTGAAAGACACCTGGTGTGGCTTTGTGGTAAATGCATTAATGAACCGCTTTTTTTCAAAGATCCATCATCATGCACGGTACACACATGATTTAATAACCTTTCCATACATTTGAACGTGAAAACCCCTGGGGTGTTTCTCACATTCACGTGTATTTTTGAAATTATATACGTCGTGCGACAGAGTTGTTGACCGTTTAACTGAATTTAGAAACGACAGTTGTTTTCTCACACACAGGTTGCGTATTTCAAATTGCGCGTCCCAGCAACTCTAGGTGAGAGTGACCTTACAAAACTGTTAGAAACGCTGTAGAGGGTGATTTTTTTTATCAATATCTGCCTCTCAACACAAGCATGTCTCCAAACCCAAACCTGAAACCCACTTTCGGAAAGCCTTCCTTATCACCAAGTAACAGGTCCTCTTAAGAAGTACAGCTATATCTATAGTCATAATCGAAAAAAGGAGAACGTGGGGATTTATCGACTAAGACCTCGATCCTAGATGTTGATGAATTAAAAGACACTTGGTGTCGCTTTGGGGTAAATGCATTAATGAACCGTTTTTTTTCAAAGATCCATCATCATGCACGGTACACACATGATTTAATAACCTTTCCATACATTTGAACGTGAAAACCCCTGGGGTGTTTCTCACATTCACGTGTATTTTTGAAATTATATACGTCGTGCGACAGAGTTGTTGACCGTTTAACTGAATTTAGAAACGACAGTTGTTTTCTCACACACAGGTTGCGTATTTCAAATTGCGCGTCCCAGCAACTCTAGGTGAGAGTGACCTTATAGAACTGTTAGAAACGCTGTAGAGGATGATATTTTTAATCAATATCTGCCTCTCAACACAAGCATGTCTCCAAACCCAAACCTGAAACCCACTTTCGGAAAGCCTTCCTTATCACGAAGTAATAGGTCCTCTTAAGAAGTACAGCTATATCTATAGTCATAATCGAAAAAAGGAGAACGTGGGGATTTATCGACTAAGACCTCGATCCTACACGTGGAGGAATTAAAAGACACCTGGTGTCGCTTTGGGGTAAATGCATTAATGAACCGTTTTTTTTCAAAGATCCATCATCCTGCACGGTACACACATGATTTAATAACCTTTCCATACATTTGAACGTGAAAACCCCTGGGGTGTTTCTCACATTCACGTGTATTTTTGAAATTATATACGTCGTGCGACAGAGTTGTTGACCGTTTAACTGAATTTAGAAACGACAGTTGTTTTCTCACACACAGGTTGCGTATTTCAAATTGCGCGTCCCAGCAACTCTAGGTGAGAGTGACCTTATAGAACTGTTAGAAACGCTGTAGAGGGTGATATTTTCAATCAATATCTGCCTCTCAACACAAGCATGTCTCCAAACCCAAACCTGAAACCCACTTTCGGAAAGCCTTCCTTATCACCAAGTAACAGGTCCTCTTAAGAAGTACAGCTATACCTATATTCATAATCGAAAAAAGGAGAACGTGGGGATTTATCGACTAAAACCTCGATAGTAGAGGTGGATGAATTAAAAGACACCTGGTGTCGCTTTGGGGTAAATGCGTTAATGAACCGTTTTTTTTTTCAAAGATCCATCATCATGCAGGGTACACACATGATTTAATAACCTTTCCATACATTTGAACGTGAAAACCCCTGGGGTGTTTCTCACATTCACGTGTATTTTTAAAATTATATACGTCGTGCGACAGAGTTGTTGACCGTTTAACTGAATTTAGAAACGACAGTTGTTTTCTCACACACAGGTTGTGTATTTCAAATTGCGCGTCCCAGCAACTCTAGGTGAGAGTGACCTTACAGAACTGTTAGAAACGCTGTAGAGGGTGATATTTTTTATCAATATCTGCCTCTCAACACAAGCATGTCTCCAAACCCAAACCTGAAACCCACTTTCGGAAAGCCTTCCTTATCACCAAGTAACAGGTCCTCTTAAGAAGTACAGCTATAGCTATAGTCATAATCGAAAAAAGGAGAACGTGGGGATTTATCGACTAAGACCTCGATCCTAGACGTAGATGAATTAAAAGACACCTGGTGTCGCTTTGGGGTAAATGCATTAATGAACAGTTTTTTTTCAAATATCCATCGTCATGCAGGGTACACACATGATTTAATAACCTTTCCATACATTTGAACGTGAAAACCCCTAGGGTGTTTCTCACATTCACGTGTATTTTTAAAATTATTTACGTCGTGCGACAGAATTGTTGACCGTTTAAATGAATTTAGAAACGACAGTAGTTTTCTCATACACATGTATTTCAAACTGCGCGTCCCAGCAACTCTAGGTGAGAGTGACCTTATAGAACTGTTAGAAACGCTGTAGAGGTTGATATTTTTAATCAATATCTTCCTCTCAACCCAAGCATGTCTCCAAACCCAAACCTGAAACCCACTTTCGGAAAGCCTTCCTTATCACCAAGTAACAGATCCTCTTAAGAAGTACAGCTATAGCTATAGTCATAATCGAAAAAAGGAGACCGTGGTGATTTATCGACTAAGACCTCGATCCTAGACGTGGATGAAGTAAAAGACACCTGGTGTCGCTTTGGGGTTAATGCATTAATGAACCTTTTATTTTCAAAGATCCATCATCATGCAGGGTACACACATGATTTAATAATCTTTTCATACATTTGAACGTGAAAACCCCTGGGGTGTTTCTCACATTCACGTGTATTTTTAAAATTATATACGTCGTGCGACAGAGTTGTTGACCGTTTAACTGAATTTAGAAACGACAGTTGTTTTCTCACACACAGGTTGTGTATTTCAAATTGCGCGTCCCAGCAACTCTAGGTGAGAGTGACCTTATAGAACTGTTAGAAACGCTGTAGAGGGTGATATTTTTAATCAATATCTGCCTCTCAACACAAGCATGTCTCCAAACCCAAACCTGAAACCCACTTTCGGAAAGCCTTCCTTATCACCAAGTAACAGGTCCTCTTAAGAAGTACAGCTATATCTGTAGTCATAACCGAAGAAAGGAGAACGTGGGGATTTATCGACTAAAACCTCGATCCTAGACGTGGATGAATTAAAAGAAATCTGGTGTCGATTTGGGGTAAATGCATTAATGAACCGTTTTTTTTCAAAGATCCATCGTTATGCTGGGTACACACATGATTTAATAACCTTTCCATACATTTGAACGTGAAAACCCCTGGGGTGTTTCTCACATTCACGTGTATTTTTAAAATTATATACGTCGTGCGACAGAGTTGTTGACCGTTTAACTGAATTTAGAAACGACAGTTATTTTCTCACACACAGGTTGTGTATTTCAAATTGCGCGTCCCAGCAACTCTAGGTGAGAGTGACCCTATAGAACTGTTAGAAACGCTGTAGAGGGTGATATTTTTAATCAATATCTGCCTCTCAACACAAGCATGTCTCCAAACCCAAACCTGAAACCCACTTTCGGAAAGCCTTCCTTATCACCAAGAAACAGGTCCTCTTAAGAAGTACAGCTATATCTGTAGTCATAACCGAAGAAAGGAGAACGTGGAGATTTATCGACTAAGACCTCGATCCTAGACGTGGAAGAATTAAAAGACACCTGGTGTCGATTTGGGGTAAATGCATTAATGGACCGTTTTTTTTCAAAGATCCATCATCATGCTGGGTACACACATGATTTAATAACCTTTCCATACATTTGAACGTGAAAACCCCTGGGGTGTTTCTCACATTCACGTGTATTTTTAAAATTATTTACGTCGTGCGACAGAGTTGTTGACCGTTTAACTGAATTTAGAAACGACAGTTGCTTTCTCACACACAGGTTGTGTATTTCAAATTGCGCGTCCCAGCAACTCTAGGTGAGAGTGACCTTATAGAACTGTTAGAAACGCTGTAGAGGTTGATATTTTTAATCAATATCTGCCTCTCAACCCAAGCATGTCTCCAAACCCAAACCTGAAACCCACTTTCGGAAAGCCTTCCTTATCACCAAGTAACAGGTCCTCTTAAGAAGTACAGTTATATCTATAGTCATAATCGGAAAAAGGAGAACGTGGGAATTAATCGTTTAAGACTTCGATACTAAACGTGGATGAATTAAAAGATACCTGGTATCCCTTTGGGGCAAATGCAATAATGAACCTGTTTTTGAAAGATCCATTATTATGTACACACATGATTTAATAACCTATCCATACATTTGAACGTGAAAACCCCTGGGGTGTTTCTCACATTCACGTGTATTTTTAAAATTATATACGTCGTGCGACAGAGTTGTTGACCGTTTAACTGATTTTAGAAACGACAGTTGTTTTCTCACACACAGGTTGTGTATTTCAAATTGCGTGTCCCAGCAAATCTAGGTGAGAGTGACCTTATAGAACTGTTAGAAACGCTGTAGTGGGTTATATTTTTAATCAATATCTGCCTCTCAACACAAGCATGTCTCCAAACCCATACCTGAAACCCACTTTCGGAGAGCCTTCCTTATCACCAAGTAACAGGTCCTCTGAAGAAGTACAGCTATATCTGTAGTCATAACCGAAGAAAGGAGAACGTGGGGATTTATCGACTAAGACCTCGATCCTAGAGGTGGATGAATTAAAAGACACCTAGTGTCGCTTTGGGGTAAATGCATTAATGAACCGTTTTTTTTCAAAGATCCATCATCATGCAGGGTACACACATGATTTAATAACCTTTCCATACATTTGAACGTGAAAACCCCTGGGGTGTTTCTCACATTCACGTGTATTTTTAAAATTATATACGTCGTGCGACAGAGTTGTTGACCGTTTAACTGAATTCAGAAACGACAGTTGTTTTCTCACACACAGGTTGTGTATTTCAAATTGCGCGTCCCAGCAACTCTAGGTGAGAGTGACCTTATAGAACTGTTAGAAACGCTGTAGAGGGTGATATTTTTAATCAATATCTGCCTCTCAACACAAGCATGTCTCCAAACCCAAACCTGAAACCCACTTTCGGAAAGCCTTCCTTATCACCAAGTAACAGGTCCTCTTAAGAAGTACAGCTATATCTGTAGTCATAACCGAAGAAAGGAGAACGTGGGGATTTATCGACTAAGACCTCGATCCTAGACGTGGATGAATTAAAAGAAATCTGGTGTCGATTTGGGGTAAATGCATTAATGAACCGTTTTTTTTCAAAGATCCATCATCATGCTGGGTACACACATGATTTAATAACCTTTCCATACATTTGAACGTGAAAACCGCTGGGGTGTTTCTCACATTCACGTGTATTTTTAAAATTATATACGTCGTCCGACAGAGTTGTTGACCGTTTAACTGAATTTAGAAACGACAGTTATTTTCTCACACACAGGTTGTGTATTTCAAATTGCGCGTCCCAGCAACTCTAGGTGAGAGTGACCCTATAGAACTGTTAGAAACGCTGTAGAGGGTGATATTTTTAATCAATATCTGCCTCTCAACACAAGCATGTCTCCAAACCCAAACCTGAAACCCACTTTCGGAAAGCCTTCCTTATCACCAAGAAACAGGTCCTCTTAAGAAGTACAGCTATATCTGTAGTCATAACCGAAGAAAGGAGAACGTGGGGATTTATCGACTAAGACCTCGATCCTAGACGTGGATGAATTAAAAGACACCTGGTGTCGATTTGGGGTAAATGCATTAATGGACCGTTTTTTTTCAAAGATCCATCATCATGCTGGGTACACACATGATTTAATAACCTTTCCATACATTTGAACGTGAAAACCCCTGGGGTGTTTCTCACATTCACGTGTATTTTTAAAATTACATTCGTCGTGCGATAGAGTTGTTGACCGTTTAACTGAATTTAGAAACGACAGTTGTTTTCTCACACACAGGTTGTGTATTTCAAATTGCGCGTCCCAGCAACTCTAGGTGAGAGTGACCTTATAGAACTGTTAGAAACGCTGTAGAGGGTGATATTTTTAATCAATATCTGCCTCTCAACACAAGCATGTCTCCAAACCCAAACCTGAAACCCACTTTCGGAAAACCTTCCTTATCACCAAGTAACAGGTCCTCTTAAGAAGTACAGCTATATCTATATTCATAATCGAAAAAAGGAGAACGTGGGGATTTATCGACTAAGACCTCGATCCTAGACGTGGATGAATTGAAAGACACCTGGTGTGGCTTTGTGGTAAATGCATTAATGAACCGCTTTTTTTCAAAGATCCATCATCATGCACGGTACACACATGATTTAATAACCTTTCCATACATTTGAACGTGAAAACCCCTGGGGTGTTTCTCACATTCACGTGTATTTTTGAAATTATATACGTCGTGCGACAGAGTTGTTGACCGTTTAACTGAATTTAGAAACGACAGTTGTTTTCTCACACACAGGTTGCGTATTTCAAATTGCGCGTCCCAGCAACTCTAGGTGAGAGTGACCTTACAAAACTGTTAGAAACGCTGTAGAGGGTGATTTTTTTTATCAATATCTGCCTCTCAACACAAGCATGTCTCCAAACCCAAACCTGAAACCCACTTTCGGAAAGCCTTCCTTATCACCAAGTAACAGGTCCTCTTAAGAAGTACAGCTATATCTATAGTCATAATCGAAAAAAGGAGAACGTGGGGATTTATCGACTAAGACCTCGATCCTAGATGTTGATGAATTAAAAGACACCTGGTGTCGCTTTGGGGTAAATGCATTAATGAACCGTTTTTTTTCAAAGATCCATCATCCTGCACGGTACACACATGATTTAATAACCTTTCCATACATTTGAACGTGAAAACCCCTGGGGTGTTTCTCACATTCACGTGTATTTTTGAAATTATATACGTCGTGCGACAGAGTTGTTGACCGTTTAACTGAATTTAGAAACGACAGTTGTTTTCTCACACACAGGTTGCGTATTTCAAATTGCGCGTCCCAGCAACTCTAGGTGAGAGTGACCTTATAGAACTGTTAGAAACGCTGTAGAGGGTGATATTTTCAATCAATATCTGCCTCTCAACACAAGCATGTCTCCAAACCCAAACCTGAAACCCACTTTCGGAAAGCCTTCCTTATCACCAAGTAACAGGTCCTCTTAAGAAGTACAGCTATACCTATATTCATAATCGAAAAAAGGAGAACGTGGGGATTTATCGACTAAAACCTCGATAGTAGACGTGGATGAATTAAAAGACACCTGGTGTCGCTTTGGGGTAAATGCGTTAATGAACCGTTTTTTTTTTCAAAGATCCATCATCATGCAGGGTACACACATGATTTAATAACCTTTCCATACATTTGAACGTGAAAACCCCTGGGGTGTTTCTCACATTCACGTGTATTTTTAAAATTATATACGTCGTGCGACAGAGTTGTTGACCGTTTAACTGAATTTAGAAACGACAGTTGTTTTCTCACACACAGGTTGTGTATTTCAAATTGCGCGTCCCAGCAACTCTAGGTGAGAGTGACCTTACAGAACTGTTAGAAACGCTGTAGAGGGTGATATTTTTTATCAATATCTGCCTCTCAACACAAGCATGTCTCCAAACCCAAACCTGAAACCCACTTTCGGAAAGCCTTCCTTATCACCAAGTAACAGGTCCTCTTAAGAAGTACAGCTATAGCTATAGTCATAATCGAAAAAAGGAGAACGTGGGGATTTATCGACTAAGACCTCGATCCTAGACGTAGATGAATTAAAAGACACCTGGTGTCGCTTTGGGGTAAATGCATTAATGAACAGTTTTTTTTCAAATATCCATCGTCATGCAGGGTACACACATGATTTAATAACCTTTCCATACATTTGAACGTGAAAACCCCTAGGGTGTTTCTCACATTCACGTGTATTTTTAAAATTATTTACGTCGTGCGACAGAATTGTTGACCGTTTAAATGAATTTAGAAACGACAGTAGTTTTCTCATACACATGTATTTCAAACTGCGCGTCCCAGCAACTCTAGGTGAGAGTGACCTTATAGAACTGTTAGAAACGCTGTAGAGGTTGATATTTTTAATCAATATCTTCCTCTCAACCCAAGCATGTCTCCAAACCCAAACCTGAAACCCACTTTCGGAAAGCCTTCCTTATCACCAAGTAACAGATCCTCTTAAGAAGTACAGCTATAGCTATAGTCATAATCGAAAAAAGGAGACCGTGGTGATTTATCGACTAAGACCTCGATCCTAGACGTGGATGAAGTAAAAGACACCTGGTGTCGCTTTGGGGTTAATGCATTAATGAACCTTTTATTTTCAAAGATCCATCATCATGCAGGGTACACACATGATTTAATAATCTTTTCATACATTTGAACGTGAAAACCCCTGGGGTGTTTCTCACATTCACGTGTATTTTTAAAATTATATACGTCGTGCGACAGAGTTGTTGACCGTTTAACTGAATTTAGAAACGACAGTTGTTTTCTCACACACAGGTTGTGTATTTCAAATTGCGCGTCCCAGCAACTCTAGGTGAGAGTGACCTTATAGAACTGTTAGAAACGCTGTAGAGGGTGATATTTTTAATCAATATCTGCCTCTCAACACAAGCATGTCTCCAAACCCAAACCTGAAACCCACTTTCGGAAAGCCTTCCTTATCACCAAGTAACAGGTCCTCTTAAGAAGTACAGCTATATCTGTAGTCATAACCGAAGAAAGGAGAACGTGGGGATTTATCGACTAAAACCTCGATCCTAGACGTGGATGAATTAAAAGAAATCTGGTGTCGATTTGGGGTAAATGCATTAATGAACCGTTTTTTTTCAAAGATCCATCGTTATGCTGGGTACACACATGATTTAATAACCTTTCCATACATTTGAACGTGAAAACCCCTGGGGTGTTTCTCACATTCACGTGTATTTTTAAAATTATATACGTCGTGCGACAGAGTTGTTGACCGTTTAACTGAATTTAGAAACGACAGTTATTTTCTCACACACAGGTTGTGTATTTCAAATTGCGCGTCCCAGCAACTCTAGGTGAGAGTGACCCTATAGAACTGTTAGAAACGCTGTAGAGGGTGATATTTTTAATCAATATCTGCCTCTCAACACAAGCATGTCTCCAAACCCAAACCTGAAACCCACTTTCGGAAAGCCTTCCTTATCACCAAGAAACAGGTCCTCTTAAGAAGTACAGCTATATCTGTAGTCATAACCGAAGAAAGGAGAACGTGGAGATTTATCGACTAAGACCTCGATCCTAGACGTGGATGAATTAAAAGACACCTGGTATCGATTTGGGGTAAATGCATTAATGGACCGTTTTTTTTCAAAGATCCATCATCATGCTGGGTACACACATGATTTAATAACCTTTCCATACATTTGAACGTGAAAACCCCTGGGGTGTTTCTCACATTCACGTGTATTTTTAAAATTATTTACGTCGTGCGACAGAGTTGTTGACCGTTTAACTGAATTTAGAAACGACAGTTGCTTTCTCACACACAGGTTGTGTATTTCAAATTGCGCGTCCCAGCAACTCTAGGTGAGAGTGACCTTATAGAACTGTTAGAAACGCTGTAGAGGTTGATATTTTTAATCAATATCTGCCTCTCAACCCAAGCATGTCTCCAAACCCAAACCTGAAACCCACTTTCGGAAAGCCTTCCTTATCACCAAGTAACAGGTCCTCTTAAGAAGTACAGTTATATCTATAGTCATAATCGGAAAAAGGAGAACGTGGGAATTAATCGTTTAAGACTTCGATACTAAACGTGGATGAATTAAAAGATACCTGGTATCCCTTTGGGGCAAATGCAATAATGAACCTGTTTTTGAAAGATCCATTATTATGTACACACATGATTTAATAACCTATCCATACATTTGAACGTGAAAACCCCTGGGGTGTTTCTCACATTCACGTGTATTTTTAAAATTATATACGTCGTGCGACAGAGTTGTTGACCGTTTAACTGATTTTAGAAACGACAGTTGTTTTCTCACACACAGGTTGTGTATTTCAAATTGCGTGTCCCAGCAAATCTAGGTGAGAGTGACCTTATAGAACTGTTAGAAACGCTGTAGAGGGTTATATTTTTAATCAATATCTGCCTCTCAACACAAGCATGTCTCCAAACCCATACCTGAAACCCACTTTCGGAGAGCCTTCCTTATCACCAAGTAACAGGTCCTCTGAAGAAGTACAGCTATATCTGTAGTCATAACCGAAGAAAGGAGAACGTGGGGATTTATCGACTAAGACCTCGATCCTAGAGGTGGATGAATTAAAAGACACCTAGTGTCGCTTTGGGGTAAATGCATTAATGAACCGTTTTTTTTCAAAGATCCATCATCATGCAGGGTACACACATGATTTAATAACCTTTCCATACATTTGAACGTGAAAACCCCTGGGGTGTTTCTCACATTCACGTGTATTTTTAAAATTATATACGTCGTGCGACAGAGTTGTTGACCGTTTAACTGAATTCAGGAACGACAGTTGTTTTCTCACACACAGGTTGTGTATTTCAAATTGCGCGTCCCAGCAACTCTAGGTGAGAGTGACCTTATAGAACTGTTAGAAACGCTGTAGAGGGTGATATTTTTAATCAATATCTGCCTCTCAACACAAGCATGTCTCCAAACCCAAACCTGAAACCCACTTTCGGAAAGCCTTCCTTATCACCAAGTAACAGGTCCTCTTAAGAAGTACAGCTATATCTGTAGTCATAACCGAAGAAAGGAGAACGTGGGGATTTATCGACTAAGACCTCGATCCTAGACGTGGATGAATTAAAAGAAATCTGGTGTCGATTTGGGGTAAATGCATTAATGAACCGTTTTTTTTCAAAGATCCATCATCATGCTGGGTACACACATGATTTAATAACCTTTCCATACATTTGAACGTGAAAACCGCTGGGGTGTTTCTCACATTCACGTGTATTTTTAAAATTATATACGTCGTCCGACAGAGTTGTTGACCGTTTAACTGAATTTAGAAACGACAGTTATTTTCTCACACACAGGTTGTGTATTTCAAATTGCGCGTCCCAGCAACTCTAGGTGAGAGTGACCCTATAGAACTGTTAGAAACGCTGTAGAGGGTGATATTTTTAATCAATATCTGCCTCTCAACACAAGCATGTCTCCAAACCCAAACCTGAAACCAACTTTCGGAAAGCCTTCCTTATCACCAAGAAACAGGTCCTCTTAAGAAGTACAGCTATATCTGTAGTCATAACCGAAGAAAGGAGAACGTGGGGATTTATCGACTAAGACCTCGATCCTAGACGTGGATGAATTAAAAGACACCTGGTGTCGATTTGGGGTAAATGCATTAATGGACCGTTTTTTTTCAAAGATCCATCATCATGCAGGGTACACACATGATTTAATAACCTTTCCATACATTTGAACGTGAAAACCCCTGGGGTGTTTCTCACATTCACGTGTATTTTTAAAATTACATTCGTCGTGCGATAGAGTTGTTGACCGTTTAACTGAATTTAGAAACGACAGTTGTTTTCTCACACACAGGTTGTGTATTTCAAATTGCGCGTCCCAGCAACTCTAGGTGAGAGTGACCTTATAGAACTGTTAGAAACGCTGTAGAGGGTGATATTTTTAATCAATATCTGCCTCTCAACACAAGCATGTCTCCAAACCCAAACCTGAAACCCACTTTCGGAAAGCCTTCCTTATCACGAAAAAACAGGTCCTCTTAACAAGTACAGCAATATCTGTAGTCATAACCGAAGAAAGGAGAACGTGGGGATTTATCGACTAAGACCTCGATCCTAGACGTGGATGAATTAAAAGACACCTGGTGTCGATTTGGGGTAAATGCATTAATGAACAGTTTTTTTTCAAAGATCCATCATCATGCAGGGTACACACATGATTTAATAAATTTTCCATACATTTGAACGTGAAAACCCCTGGGGTGTTTCTCACATTCACGTGTATTTTTAAAATTATATACGTCGTGCGACAGAGTTGTTGACCGTTTAACTGAATTTAGAAACGACAGTTGTTTTCTCACAAACTGGTTGTGTATTTCAAATTGCGCGTCCCAGCAACTCTAGGTGAGAGTGACCTTATAGAAAGGTTAGAAACGCTGTAGAGGGTGATATTTTTAATCAATATCTGCCTCTCAACACAAGCATGTCTCCAAACCTAAACCTGAAAACCACTTTCGGAAAGCCTTCCTTATCACCAAGTAACAGGTCCTCTTAAGAAGTACAGCTATATCTGTAGTCATAATCGAAGAAAGGAGAACGTGGGAATTTATCGACTAAGACCTCGATCCTAGACGTGGATGAATTAAAAGACACCTGGTGTCGCTTTGGGGTAAATGCATTAATGAACCGTTTTTTTTCAAAGATCCATCATCATGCAGGGTACACACATGATTTAATAAACTTTCCATACATTTGAACGTGAAAACCCCTGGGGTGTTTCTCACATTCACGTGTATTTTTGAAATTATATACGACGTGCGACAGAGTTGTTGACCGTTTAACTGAATTTAGAAACGACAGTTGTTTTCTCACACACAGGTTGCGTATTTCAAATTGCGCGTCCCAGCAACTCTAGGTGCGAGTGACCTTATAGAACTGTTAGAAACGCTGTAGAGGGTGATATTTTTAATCAATATCTGCCTCTCAACACAAGCAAGTCTCCAAACCTAAATCTGAAACCCACTTTCGGATAGCCTTCCTTATCACCAAGTAACAGGTCCTCTTAAGAAGTACAGCTATATCTATATTCATAATCGAAAAAAGGAGAACGTGGGGATTTATCGACTAAGACCTCGATCCTAGACGTGGATGAAGTAAAAGACACCTGGTGTCGCTTTGGGGTAAATGCATTAATGAACAGTTTTTTTTTCAAATATCCATCGTCATGCAGGGTACACACATGATTTAATAACCTTTCCATACATTTGAACGTGAAAACCCCTATGGTGTTTCTCACATTCACGTGTATTTTTAAAATTATTTACGTCGTGCGACAGAATTGTTGACCGTTTAAATGAATTTAGAAACGACAGTAGTTTTCTCATACACATGTATTTCAAACTGCGCGTCCCAGCAACTCTAGGTGAGAGTGACCTTATAGAACTGTTAGAAACGCTGTAGAGGTTGATATTTTTAATCAATATCTTCCTCTCAACCCAAGCATGTCTCCAAACCCAAACCTGAAACCCACTTTCGGAAAGCCTTCCTTATCACCAAGTAACAGGTCCTCTTAAGAAGTACAGCTATAGCTATAGTCATAATCGAAAAAAGGAGACCGTGGTGATTTATCGACTAAGACCTCGATCCTAGACGTGGATGAAGTAAAAGACACCTGGTGTCGCTTTGGGGTTAATGCATTAATGAACCTTTTATTTTCAAAGATCCATCATCATGCAGGGTACACACATGATTTAATAATCTTTCCATACATTTGAACGTGAAAACCCCTGGGTGTTTCTCACATTCACGTGTATTTTTAAAATTATATACGTCGTGCGACAGAGTTGTTGACCGTTTAACTGAATTTAGAAACGACAGTTGTTTTCTCACACACAGGTTGTGTATTTCAAATTGCGCGTCCCAGCAACTCTAGGTGAGAGTGACCTTATAGAACTGTTAGAAACGCTGTAGAGGGTGATATTTTTAATCAATATCTGCCTCTCAACACAAGCATGTCTCCAAACCCAAACCTGAAACCCACTTTCGGAAAGCCTTCCTTATCACCAAGTAACAGGTCCTCTTAAGAAGTACAGCTATATCTGTAGTCATAACCGAAGAAAGGAGAACGTGGGGATTTATCGACTAAGACCTCGATCCTAGACGTGGATGAATTAAAAGAAATCTGGTGTCGATTTGGGGTAAATGCATTAATGAACCGTTTTTTTTCAAAGATCCATCATTATGCTGGGTACACACATGATTTAATAACCTTTCCATACATTTGAACGTGAAAACCCCTGGGGTGTTTCTCACATTCACGTGTATTTTTAAAATTATATACGTCGTGCGACAGAGTTGTTGACCGTTTAACTGAATTTAGAAACGACAGTTATTTTCTCACACACAGGTTGTGTATTTCAAATTGCGCGTCCCAGCAACTCTAGGTGAGAGTGACCCTATAGAACTGTTAGAAACGCTGTAGAGGGTGATATTTTTAATCAATATCTGCCTCTCAACACAAGCATGTCTCCAAACCCAAACCTGAAACCCACTTTCGGAAAGCCTTCCTTATCACCAAGAAACAGGTCCTCTTAAGAAGTACAGCTATATCTGTAGTCATAACCGAAGAAAGGAGAACGTGGAGATTTATCGACTAAGACCTCGATCCTAGACGTGGATGAATTAAAAGACACCTGGTGTCGATTTGGGGTAAATGCATTAATGGACCGTTTTTTTTCAAAGATCCATCATCATGCTGGGTACACACATGATTTAATAACCTTTCCATACATTTGAACGTGAAAACCCCTGGGGTGTTTCTCACATTCACGTGTATTTTTAAAATTATTTACGTCGTGCGACAGAGTTGTTGACCGTTTAACTGAATTTAGAAACGACAGTTGCTTTCTCACACACAGGTTGTGTATTTCAAATTGCGCGTCCCAGCAACTCTAGGTGAGAGTGACCTTATAGAACTGTTAGAAACGCTGTAGAGGTTGATATTTTTAATCAATATCTGCCTCTCAACACAAGCATGTCTCCAAACCCAAACCTGAAACCCACTTTCGGAAAGCCTTCCTTATCACCAAGTAACAGGTCGTCTTAAGAAGTACAGCTATATCTATATTCATAATCGAAAAAAGGAGAACGTGGGGATTTATCGACTAAGACCTCGATCCTAGACGTAGATGAATTAAGAGACACCTGGTGTCGCTTTGGGGTAAATGCATTAATGAACCATTTTTTTTCAAATATCCATCATCATGCAGGGTACACACATGATTTAATAACCTTTCCATACATTTGAACGTGAAAACCCCTGGGGTGTTTCTCACATTCACGTGTATTTTTAAAATTATATACGTCGGGCGACAGAGTTGTTGACCGTTTAAATGAATTTAGAAACGACAGTTGTTTTCTCATACACATGGATTTCAAATTGCGCGTCCCAGCAACTCTAGGTGAGAGTGACCTTATAGAACTGTTAGAAACGCTGTAGAGGTTGATATTTTTAATCAATATCTGCCTCTCATCCCAAGCATGTCTCCAAAACCAAACCTGAAACCCACTTTCGGAAAGCCTTCCTTATCACCAAGTAACAGGTCCTCTTAAGAAGTACAGTTATATCTATAGTCATAATCGGAAAAAGGAGAACGTGGGGATTTATCGTTTAAGACTTCGATACTAAACGTGGATGTATTAAAAGATACCTGGTATCCCTTTGGGGCAAATGCAATAATGAACCTGTTTTTGAAAGATCCATTATTATGTACACACATGATTTAATAACCTATCCATACATTTGAACGTGAAAACCCCTGGGGTGTTTCTCACATTCACGTGTATTTTTAAAATTATATACGTCGTGCGACAGAGTTGTTGACCGTTTAACTGATTTTAGAAACGACAGTTGTTTTCTCACACACAGGTTGTGTATTTCAAATTGCGTGTCCCAGCAAATCTAGGTGAGAGTGACCTTATAGAACTGTTAGAAACGCTGTAGAGGGTTATATTTTTAATCAATATCTGCCTCTCAACACAAGCATGTCTCCAAACCCATACCTGAAACCCACTTTCGGAGAGCCTTCCTTATCACCAAGCAACAGGTCCTCTTAAGAAGTACAGCTATATCTGTAGTCATAACCGAAGAAAGGAGAACGTGGGGATTTATCGACTAAGACCTCGATCCTAGAGGTGGATGAATTAAAAGACACCTAGTGTCGCTTTGGGGTAAATGCATTAATGAACCGTTTTTTTTCAAAGATCCATCATCATGCAGGGTACACACATGATTTAATAACCTTTCCATACATTTGAACGTGAAAACCCCTGGGGTGTTTCTCACATTCACGTGTATTTTTAAAATTATATACGTCGTGCGACAGAGTTGTTGACCGTTTAACTGATTTTAGAAACGACAGTTGTTTTCTCACACACAGGTTGTGTATTTCAAATTGCGTGTCCCAGCAAATCTAGGTGAGAGTGACCTTATAGAACTGTTAGAAACGCTGTAGAGGGTTATATTTTTAATCAATATCTGCCTCTCAACACAAGCATGTCTCCAAACCCATACCTGAAACCAACTTTCGGAGAGCCTTCCTTATCACCAAGCAACAGGTCCTCTTAAGAAGTACAGCTATATCTGTAGTCATAACCGAAGAAAGGAGAACGTGGGGATTTATCGACTAAGACCTCGATCCTAGAGGTGGATGAATTAAAAGACACCTAGTGTCGCTTTGGGGTAAATGCATTAATGAACCGTTTTTTTTCAAAGATCCATCATCATGCAGGGTACACACATGATTTAATAACCTTTCCATACATTTGAACGTGAAAACCCCTGGGGTGTTTCTCACATTCACGTGTATTTTTAAAATTATATACGTCGTGCGACAGAGTTGTTGACCGTTTAACTGAATTTAGAAACGACAGTTGTTTTCTCACACACAGGTTGTGTATTTCAAATTGCGCGTCCCAGCAACTCTAGGTGAGAGTGACCTTATAGAACTGTTAGAAACGCTGTAGAGGGTGATATTTTTAATCAATATCTGCCTCTCAACACAAGCATGTCTCCAAACCCAAACGTGAAACCCACTTTCGGAAAGCCTTCCTTATCACCAAGTAACAGGTCCTCTTAAGAAGTACAGCTATATCTGTAGTCATAACCGAAGAAAGGAGAACGTGGGGATTTATCGACTAAGACCTCGATCCTAGACGTGGATGAATTAAAAGAAATCTGGTGTCGATTTGGGGTAAATGCATTAATGAACCGTTTTTTTTCAAAGATCCATCATCATGCTGGGTACACACATGATTTAATAACCTTTCCATACATTTGAACGTGAAAACCCCTGGGGTGTTTCTCACATTCACGTGTATTTTTAAAATTACATTCGTCGTGCGATAGAGTTGTTGACCGTTTAACTGAATTTAGAAACGACAGTTGTTTTCTCACACACAGGTTGTGTATTTCAAATTGCGCTTCCCAGCAACTCTAGGTGAGAGTGACCTTATAGAACTGTTAGAAACGCTGTAGAGGGTGATATTTTTAATCAATATCTGCCTCTCAACACAAGCATGTCTCCAAACCCAAACCTGAAACCCACTTTCGGAAAGCCTTCCTTATCACCAAGTAACAGGTCCTCTTAAGAAGTACAGCTATACCTATATTCATAATCGAAAAAAGGAGAACGTGGGGATTTATCGACTAAGACCTCGATAGTAGATGTGGATGAATTAAAAGACACCTGGTGTCGCTTTGGGGTAAATGCGTTAATGAACCGTTTTTTTTTTCAAAGATCCATCATCATGCAGGGTACACACATGATTTAATAACCTTTCCATACATTTGAACGTGAAAACCCCTGGGGTGTTTCTCACATTCACGTGTATTTTTAAAATTATATACGTCGTGCGACAGAGTTGTTGACCGTTTAACTGAATTTAGAAACGACAGTTGTTTTCTCACACACAGGTTGTGTATTTCAAATTGCGCGTCCCAGCAACTCTAGGTGAGAGTGACCTTACAGAACTGTTAGAAACGCTGTAGAGATTGATATTTTTTATCAATATCTGCCTCTCAACACAAGCATGTCTCCAAACCCAAACCTGAAACCCACTTTCGGAAAGCCTTCCTTATCACCAAGTAACAGGTCCTCTTAAGAAGTACAGCTATATCTATAGTCATAATCGAAAAAAGGAGAACGTGGGGATTTATCGACTAAGACCTCGATCCTAGATGTGGATGAATTAAAAGACACCTGGTGTCGCTTTGGGGTAAATGCATTAATGAACCGTTTTTTTTCAAAGATCCATCATCATGTAGGGTACACACATGATTTAATAACCTTTCCATACATTTGAACGTGAAAACCCCTGGGGTGTTTCTCATATTCACGTGTATTTTTAAAATTATATACGTCGTGCGACAGAGTTGTTGACCGTTTAACTGAATTTAGAAACGACAGTTGTTTTCTCACACACAGGTTGTGTATTTGAAATTGCGCGTCCCAGCAACTCTAGGTGAGAGTGACCTTATAGAACTGTTAGAAACGCTGTAGAGGATGATATTTTTAATCAATATCTGCCTCTCAACACAAGCATGTCTCCAAACCCAAACCTGAAACCCACTTTCGGAAAGCCTTCCTTATCACGAAGTAATAGGTCCTCTTAAGAAGTACAGCTATATCTATAGTCATAATCGAAAAAAGGGGAACGTGGGGATTTATCGACTAAGACCTCGATCCTAGACGTGGAGGAATTAAAAGACACCCGGTGTCGCTTTTGGGTAAATGCATTAATGAACCGTTTTTTTTCAAAGATCCATCATAATGCAGGGTACACACATGATTTAATAACCATTCCATACATTTGAACGTGAAAACCCCTGGGGTGTTTCTCACATTCACGTGTATTTTTAAAATTATATACGTCGTGCGACAGAGTTGTTGACCGTTTAACTGAATTTAGAAACGACAGTTGTTTTCTCACACACAGGTTGTGTATTTCAAATTGCGCGTCTCAGCAACTCTAGGTGAGAGTGTCCTTATAGAACTGTTAGAAACGCTGTAGAGGGTGATATTTTTAATCGATATCTGCCTCTCAACACAAGCATGTCTCCAAACCTAAACCTGAAACCCACTTTCGGAAAGCCTTCCTTATCACCAAGTAACAGTTCCTCTTAAGAAGTACAGCTATATCTATATTCATAATCGAAAAAAGGAGAACGTGGAGATTTATCGACTAAGACCTCGATCCTAGACGTGGATGAATTAAAAGATACCTGGTATCCCTTTGGGGTAAATGCAATAATGAACCTGTTTTTCAAAGATCCATTATTATGTACACACATGATTTAATAACCTTTCCATACATTTGAACGTGAAAACCCCTGGGGTGTTTCTCACATTCACGTGTATTTTTAATATTATATACGTCGTGCGACAGAGTTGTTGACCGTTTAACTGAATTTAGAAACGACAGTTGTTTTCTCATACACATGTATTTGAAATTGCGCGTCCCAGCAACTCTAGGTGAGAGTGACCTTATAGAACTGTTAGAAACGCTGTAGAGGGTGATATTTTTAATCAATATCTGCCTCTCAACACAAGCATGTCTCCAAACCCAAACCTGAAACCCACTTTCGGAAAGCCTTCCTTATCACCAAGTAACAGTTCCTCTTAAGAAGTACAGCTATATCTATATTCATAATCGAAAAAAGGAGAACGTGGAGATTTATCGACTAAGACCTCGATCCTAGACGTGGATGAATTAAAAGATACCTGGTATCCCTTTGGGGTAAATGCAATAATGAACCTGTTTTTCAAAGATCCATTATTATGTACACACATGATTTAATAACCTTTCCATACATTTGAACGTGAAAACCCCTGGGGTGTTTCTCACATTCACGTGTATTTTTAATATTATATACGTCGTGCGACAGAGTTGTTGACCGTTTAACTGAATTTAGAAACGACAGTTGTTTTCTCATACACATGTATTTGAAATTGCGCGTCCCAGCAACTCTAGGTGAGAGTGACCTTATAGAACTGTTAGAAACGCTGTAGAGGGTGATATTTTTAATCAATATCTGCCTCTCAACACAAGCATGTCTCCAAACCCAAACCTGAAACCCACTTTCGGAAAGCCTTCCTTATCACCAAGTAACAGGTCCTCTTAAGAAGTACAGCTATATCTATAGTCATAATCGAAAAAAGGAGAACGTGGGGATTTATCGACTAAGACCTCGATAGTAGACGTGGATGAATTAAAAGAAATCTGGTGTCGATTTGGGGTAAATGCATTAATGAACCGTTTTTTTTCAAAGATCCATCATTATGCTGGGTACACACATGATTTAATAACCTTTCCATACATTTGAACGTGAAAACCCCTGGGGTGTTTCTCACATTCACGTGTATTTTTAAAATTATATACGTCGTGCGACAGAGTTGTTGACCGTTTAACTGAATTTAGAAACGACAGTTGTTTTCTCACACACAGGTTGTGTATTTCAAATTGCGCGTCCCAGCAACTCTAGGTGAGAGTGACCTTATAGAACTGTTAGAAACGCTGTAGAGGATGATATTTTTAATCAATATCTGCCTCTCAACAGAAGCATGTCTCCAAACCCAAACCTGAAACCCACTTTCGGAAAGCCTTCCTTATCACCAAGTAACAGGTCCTCTTAAGAAGTACAGCTATATCTATAGTCATAATCGAAAAAAGGAGAACGTGGGGATTTATCGACTAAGACCTCGATCCTAGACGTGGATGAATTAAAAGACACCTGGTGTCGCTTTGGGGTAAATGCATTAATGAACCGTTTTTTTTCAAAGATCCATCATCATGCAGGGTACACACATGATTTAATAATCTTTCCATACATTTGAACGTGAAAACCCCTGGGTGTTTCTCACATTCACGTGTATTTTTAAAATTATATACGTCGTGCGACAGAGTTGTTGACCGTTTAACTGAATTTAGAAACGACAGTTGTTTTCTCACACACAGGTTGTGTATTTTAAATTGCGCGTCCCAGCAACTCTAGGTGAGAGTGACCTTATAGAACTGTTAGAAATGCTGTAGAGGGTGATATTTTTAATCAATATCTGCCTCTCAACACAAGCATGTCTCCGAACCCAAACCTGAAACCCACTTTCGGAAAGCCTTCCTTATCAGCAAGTAACAGGTCCTCTTAAGAAGTACAGCTATATCTGTAGTCATAACCGAAGAATGGAGAACGTGGGGATTTATCGACTAAGACCTCGATCTTAGACGTGGATGAATTAACCTTTCCCTGAGCTCTGGAGTGGATGTCACTCGGAAAATTAGACCATTGTGAGGAAAAATGTCCCATTGAAATATTATGCAACCTTTAACATATATAGTTCATGCATGTTACATATGGGCATTTCGGTATTCGAAGCATGCACCATTCCCATTCGTCTCTATTAGGGGTTCTCAACGTGGGGTACACGGTAAAAGGTTTTGGGGTACTCCGTGAGAGCTCAAAAGCAGCTAGTTCTAGTAAAAATTCATATTACTAATTACCCGGTAAAATATTTATAATTTTATAAGATTTTTTACATTGCTTATGTAATTTTTTGTGTTTATCGATATATGTAATTTACGAATACAAAATTTAATGTGTGTATATATATATATACCTTTTATTTAATTCCTATTGTTATACTATAACTATAGTTTTATCCATCCATCTATACAAGGGGTACGCCAGTTACATACACATTTCCAGGGGGTACGTGAAGCATAAAAGGTTGAGAACCACTGCTTTAAATAGTTACATATTAAGTTTCTCCATAAATGTCGTAAAATTATTTCCATAGCCTTCCCCCACGGTTAGTGTGTATATATGTATATGGGGGTTGGGGATTTAACATTATGTTTGGTAAATAATTTTTTGTTCGCTATTCCAGTTTCCTGTGGGAGCTCTCTGGCAGTGCGGGGATGCTTATCAGTACACCACTGTTCGAAGTTTTCTATAACTTCTAAAATATGCATTTAATGGAAATTTTTGATTTAAAATAAATTAATGATCAAAAACAAATCGATTTAAATCTTGATTTTCAACGCTATTCGTTCAGTAGTTAAATAGTTATGGAAGGCTAGATTTACCCCAGGAATTAATTAAGACTTATTTAATAAGTATAGTTTCAAATCATTTAATAAATTAAATATGCATTTTAGAAGTTTTCGCAACGATTATTTCAATGTTAGACAAATATGAATTAATTTATTGTTAAATATTTTAACTTCCATTATTCTAAATACTGAACAAATACTGTTGAAAATCGAGATTCAAAATTTCATTACGATCTTCATCTTCAGTCACATTTTTCCACAAAATGCATATTTTGAAAGTTATAGTGCTTCGAAGTTAGATTCCCATTGACATAACACGGAAAGTTTGTAATATTTTGATAGGGCAGTGTATTTCATTATTTACTAATGATTCTTTGTATTTATGATAAATATTTAGGAATGCATTATTTCGACAGAAAAGCTTAGAAATTGATGGATACACTTTAAAAATATTCGTAAATTTTTACGCAAGGTAAACACATTTTCAATTAGTTTTATACAGGAAAAATTAATTTGATTTCCAAGAAGTGGGGTTAGTAAAATATCACCTGGAGAAAGGGGAGTTGGGGTTAAAAAATTTTATTAACCGCTGAACTAGACCAAACGAAACAGAGTACAAATAATTAAACAACTACCAACGCAACACTTGGAGATTCTTGTCAATTATTTGAAGTCACTTTTAGTTTTAAATAATAGCAGGATTGTTAGAATGGATTAATATTTTTCGGTCTTTGTTGATCAGATAGCTTTAGCCTTTGGAGCTGTTGGGTTGGGTTTTTTTTGTTAATCTGAGCATCATTTCTTTGCTCCGTAACGAGCTAAATATTTAGGTCACAAGGACCCTCATAAGTCTCAGAAAAGGTTTGGGAGTGGAATAATAGGAAGCAAATATGTTCCTCTAATAACTTTTATGCAGAGTTGTTAGGGGAAGATATTTGCCGCCCATTAATGCCATTCAAAATACTTTAAAACGTGTGCAGAATATGTGGCTTTCCTGTATACAGGGCCACAACTTTAAGTATTCAACCAACGAAAGGTGGATTTTTTTAAGACTATCAGTCGCTCTTTTCTCAGCATGGGGAGGGAATAGGTAAGTAAAGACACTCTTCATCAGCAAGCTCTTCTGGGTAAGTATAGGTAAGTATATTTTATTTATTTTTTCTTCATGGCTAAACCAAAATTCCAAAGTGGCTAAATGGTCATACGGAACCATTCATTCCGGTGACTTAGCAGTACTTTCTGATCACCGGCCACTAGTGGTGAAAGCCCTAGTGGACAGTCGCCTGCAGATCAGGGAAGGTGCATCATAGAAGGATTCTGCCACTGGAAGGGATGGGGGCAAGGTCTAATTTTTTTCTTTTTTTTAATTAGATCTTGCACAAGATGCTGCAAAATATTCCATTAAATGCGCTCAACAGGGAATGCTGTTTGACAATTTAATGCAACTTTGTGGTTCTTGATCCCTCTTTTTCCTTCCACACTAGCTGCCTATGTGTGGAGGGGTTTTCTCCTGGTTAGAGCAAAACACTCTGACATGGATGGTGCCTTGACGTGGCGTCAGAGCTTTTCACTAAACCATCTGGCAGACATACTTCTAACAGAAAATGCTGATTGACACTTTAATGCGACTTTGTAGTATCTTTTATCCCTCTTTTTCCTCCCATGCTAGCTGCTTATATGATTCAATCGGTAGCGCGCCAGGCTCGTAATCTGTAGATCCTAGGTCGAGTCCCGCCTGGGCCAACGTTGAGATTTATATCCGCAAAACTCTCAGTCAGTAGGGGACATCGATGGACTTGGAAAAGTCGCCGTCCGTTGCGGATGGGAACGTAAAATCGTGGCCCCGTCTGTGGGAGACCCTGTGCACCTTAAAAATATGCTGGATGGCCTTGACGGGAGCTACAGTCTGTCCAGTGAATTCTCTTCCCTCAACCGTCTTTGAGCCCTCGGGGTTCTTGTGACCTGGCCATTTAGCCCATTTTGGACAAAAAAAGTGTAACTCAGAGATAAAACCAATGGCGATCCTATTTTTTCGTTTTTGGCTATCCGTAGTTGCGTTAGAGTAAGATGTAGGCATAATTGCTGTATTTGTAACTGCGCTCATTAGTGAACGGCTTAAATATTTCACTCTTGAAACATTGATTTGTTTATTGACCCCCCCCCCCCGTAAGCCTTTTGCAGCCCTTGAAAGATCCACCCCCCACCCCACCCTCTGAAAAAGTCTTACCTAATGCCCATTCGAAGTTTCTGGCTGAAATATTTAATGCGTTGCCTTGACCTAATTCGAAATGGTTATACACAAATTTGACATCTAACGTATGCGAAAAGAACTGTACAAAATAATCTCTGAATGTTTTTGAATATCGTAAGAAATGCAATACCGATTATCAACATTTTTCTAAATACCCTTCCTTTGTTAAATTTTAAATTTTTAGCGAAATTTGCTTTTATAAATGAGCAAATGAAATTCAAGTGCTCAAATATATAATTTTTTTTTCAGATTCCTAACTCTATATATATTGAACTTAGGCTCTCTGAGATGAGTTCGAGCTCGAGCGAGCTTGGGCTCAGAATGATTTAAGTTTCAAATACATAAAAATTTGAAATAAGCACCATGTGGGTTTCGATTTTTTTTTACATATTCTCTAGCGTTATTACATAAATAGCTCTTTGCGTTTAGCAGGAGGCCTACGAATTTTCATTTTCTACTAGTATTTCCATTTTTTCGTTCCAAATAACATTAGCATTTTAATTTTATTATAAAATGATTATTATTCATCATCATCATCATCCTCAAGCAGCCATGGGCTACGGAGGTCCAACCAGACCGCGCAGTTTAATTCTCCAAGCATATCTGTCCTGAGCTACATCTGCTGCATCCGGCCACTGTACACCAATTCTAACAAGGTCCTGTTTGACATTGTCTGCCCACCGCATCCTAGGTCTCCCCCTCCTTCTGAGGCCTCTAGGCACACTGTTCATAACCCTATTCTATAAAATAAATAATTAGCGACATGCATTTCTCTATATAGGTCTTATGATGCGTCAGAGAATGTTTTCTCCAAATCTGTCTCGGGCTCAAATAATTGACGAAATGGACTCCGGGCTCAGACGGACTCGGGCTCAATAATTGACGAAATGGTTCAGGCTCGGATGGACTCGGGCTCAATAATTGACGAAATGGTTCAGGCTCGGACGGTCTCGGATTCAACAGCTTTGAGCACGGGCTCGTAAAATTGATCCCGTCCTGAACTCGTTTCTGCTAAGCTTCATTGCAACTATACCAATGAGATATTTGATGTGATGAACGTAAGAACGTCTCAAGCGGAATGGGATGAATTGTTCGCGCTTTGTATAAATTTTTATGAACAAAGAATTCTTTGAATTCCTCTTCCAGATCCATAACCATTGTTAGTTTATTAAAGTGTCTCGAGACAGACAACAGTGGAATACGATTTTGGCGGAAGAATAGAAACATAATTCATTACAGCTCACAGAATTTTTAGTTCATTTTCAAAAAAAAAAGCCACCAATGTTTTCACTTTGTCGTGTGTAGATATTCCTTTTTTGTTTTTACAGATAATTCTTTTTGAGTTGGATAAATATTGATGAAATGTTACGATTCGTATTTTTCGAATATCCCAATAGTTTTCATACCAAACCTAGACATATAATACAAACAATGAAAATGACGATTCTGATCCATTTCTAGAGACTTTTTTGACCAAATAGTTTTAGGTGCATAATAATCAGTTCATAGTACTCATCAAAAATGTATATTTTTGGTTCTTAATCAAAATATTTTAACAATTGCAAAAAAGTAGAATGTTTTTTGCAATTCATTACTCATTAGAATTGTATTTTTTCATTTTTAGAGGGATAATTTTTCCAGCGGCTCTTTCAGAATATAGTTCTTTTTTTTCCTAGTGGCTCTTCACTAAGTTTTGGTTGGACTCGATTTTTAACAGAATATGGTAAAAATCAAGGTCAGTAATCCAGTAAGGCCGCAAAGTTTGCAAAAAAATATTAAAATGAATTTCACATTTTCTATTCGTCCGACAGATGCCATTAGTTCACTTTAAAGTAGGGGTTCTCAATGTGGGGTACGCCGTGAGAGCTCAAAAGTCGCTAGATATATGTTATATATACATACGTTTTATTTTATTCCCCTTGTTATACTATAACTATAGATTTATTTATCTATACAAGGGGTACGTCAGTTACATACACATTTCCAGGGGGTATGTGAAGCATAAAAGGTTGAGAACCACTGATATATATATATATTTTATTCGCATTGTTACACTATAACTATAGTTTTATCTATCTATACAAGTGGTACGCCAGTTACAAACACATTTCCAGGGGGTATGTGAAGCATGAAAGGTTGAGAACCACTGATATATATGTTTTATTTTATTCCCATTCTTATGCTATAACTATAGTTTTATCTATCTATACAAGGGGTAAGCCAGTTACAAACACATTTCCAGGGGCTACGTAAAGCATAAAAGATTGAGAACCACTGATATATATATATACAGGGTGATTCAAAACTTATCGTTAAAATTTCGTGGGGAGATAGGGAATACGTCAGGAAACCGATTTCACATAGGAAAGTGTGTCCGCAAACGTCATCTACATGAACAAAATGGACAAGTAAAGTGAACACAAGGAAACAGTACAGTTAAGTGGTAACGAATGTGACTTTTATTCCAACAAGGTAAAGTACAGGTTCACAGTAGGTGCTCAAAATTGCGACCATTTACACGGACACAGGATTCACAGCGCCGTTGCATTGACCGCCGAACATTTTCAAAAACGCTTGGCATATCACGGACAATGCCTGCGGCGGCCACTATTCGTGCAACAAGGTCCATTTCACTGTCGACGGGGGTCTCCTACACGTGGTATTTCATGGCCTCCCACAAAAAGAAATCCAAGGGGCGATAAATCAGGTGACCTGGGTGGCCAAGCGATCGCTGATGACAGCGGGAGTGGTCGGGCGAGCTGTACACTGGTTGGGTACACACAGCGCCCTCTACATACGCATGCATACATTTGCGGACATACTTTCCTATGTGAAATCGGTTTCCTGATGTATTCCCTACCTCCCCATGAAATTTGAAAGATAAGTTTTGAATCACCCTGTATATTTTATACGCATTGTTACATTATAACTATAGTTTTATCTTCCTATACAAGTGGTACGCCAGTTACAAACACATTTCCAGGGGGTATGTGAAGCATAAAAGGTTGAGAACCACTGATATATATGTTTTATTTCATTCCCATTGTTATACTATAAGTATAGTTTTATCTATCTATACGAGGGGTACGACAGTTACATACACATTTCCAGGGGGTACGTGAAGCATAAAAGGTTGAGAACCACTGATATATATGTTTTATTCCCATTGTTACACTATAACTGTAGATTTATCTATCTATACAAGGGGTACGCCAGTTACATACACATTTCCAGGGGGTACATGAAGCATAAAAGGTTGAGAACCACTGATATATATGTTTTATTCCCATTGTTACACTATAACTGTAGATTTATCTATCTATACAAGGGGTACGGCAGTTACAAACACATTTCCAGGGGGTACGTGAAGCATAAAAGGTTGAGAACCACTGATATATATGTTTTATTTTATTCCCATTGTTATACTATAACTGTAGTTTTATCTATCTACACAATGGGTACGACAGTTACAAATACATTTCCAGGGGGTACGTGAAGCATAAAATTTTGAGAACCACTGATATATATGTTTTATTTTATTCCCATTGTTATACTATAAATATAATTTTATCTATGTACACGAGGGGGTACGCCAGTTACATACACATAAGTGAAGCATAAAAGGTTGAGAACCGCTGCACTGGAGAAGGGGTTCTCAACGTGGGGTAGGGGTAAAAATTTTTGGGGTACGTCGTGCGAGCTCAAAAGTCGCTAGATCTAATAACCAAGTTTTATTCCAATTGTTATACTATAACTATAGATTTATCTATCTATATAAGGGTTACGTCAGTTGCATACATACTTTCAGGGGGTACGTGAAGCATAAAAGGTTGAGAACCACTGATCTATATTATAGTTTTTGTGTGTTACATAGTATGATCTTTTCATGTTATTGGGTAAAGCGAACTATTTCTAATCTTGTTTTATTTTTCCCTAATTCCATTCGAACTGTAGTCTGCAATAGATGTCAGGAGCGTTTTTAAAAACAACGTATTATAGAACTTTCTTTTTGCTCTTGGATGTTAATTCTGGTAATTAAATTTTCCAAAATGCTTCATTGGATTGCCGACTTTGGTTTTCTAATGATTCGCAACACTTCGGGCAAAGAATCCTACTCCTAGATTTTCCAGGACTTCCCGTACAAGGACATGCCCTATCATTAACAATATACTGTTCAAAATATACAAAACATACTTTAAGTGTATACAAAGCATACTGACTATGCTCATCAAACTTGAGAGTTTGTTTGACCACTGCCTCAGTCACAACTAAAACAATGCTTGGCAGTCTAATGGAACTGCAGGCAAGGTTACCAAATTCCGTGTTATTTTTATTTTGCTTTACCTACGTTGTTTATTGTTAAAATTAAACACATCTGTTCGAGATGAAAGACTACACCATGAACTAAATATCCGTAAAATGTTTTGGACTAAACAAATGATACATTCTGACAAAATCTTTTTAATGCATATTCCGCGCAATGGTTTCTAAATCCTTGATAGTATTTCTTATTCCGTTATAATGGTATCCTAACTCAGTGACAGGGTTCCTAACAGTGACGTATCAAGGTGACTAGTCCATCTCGCGATACTTATTTTTTGAGCCTCTTCCCCCTCCTTAAAAGCACATTTTGGAAAAAAATTAGGAAAACATTTTTTAATGAAATAGAAACACCTTTGTTTTATCGCTTTCTTAATTTAATTGTGCAGTGTACATATATAATCACGAGATATCATATCAGTATCATTCAGGCAGGATATGAAAAAATATAAAGAGGATGGGAAAAAAATGGGGGGGCGAGTGCAAGTCACTCAACGGAGCCGAAAAAGGTAAAAAAAGGGACTGGCTTTACATTGAAGTATAACATTTCCCCCTCCGCTTTAGAGGTCTTTAAAATTTCTTGAAAAATGGGTGAAATATGCACATACGGGCTCTGATCTAGAAAAAAAAAGGGGGGGGGGGAGCAGGAAATACAATCGAGTCAGACAAACGTAAAGAGTGAGCAGGAGGGTGGTTTTCTAATGCAGTATAAGGTTTTCCCCTTGTTTTACAAGTCTTTAAAAATGCATTGAAATGTAAATAAGTTTAAAATTTTTTTTGCATCCATTACATATACTCATTCTCAAAGGGGGAAGACATGGCCAAATGTCGAAGACATTATTGTAGTTTGCTCCCACCTGAATCAGAGTAATTTTTCAGTTGCTCTGTTAAACTTTTTTATTCATACTAAGTACACTTATTAACTTAGTGCTTTTTAAGATTTCTGTGATTTTTTTCGTTATTAGAGTAAGACAATAATTTTAATCTCCTCAACGTAGTAAAAACTTTTGAGAGTTAAAAATATTTTTATTTTATGGACAATCTTCTAGTAACGAAAAAAGAAAAACAGACACCCATTATCATGTTATTGTAAGGTAGATTTTTAATGAGAGTAAGATTACATTTGCGTTTTCAAACTAGCAGATGAGTCTGCGAATTTAGATATCGTTTAACGATACATCAGAGCATTTTATTCTGATGGGTGTGAATCTTTACAGAATTGCAGGGAAAATATTTGCCTTCGCATTTCAGCCACTAAGAAAATTTTCCAGTTTTTCATTTAAAAAAAAGCAGATTTTCTCTTAAACAAGAGTATGGTGACTTCTTTTGGAAAATATTTATACATGGAAGATTAACGTCACTTTACTTAACATTAAGTTATTCGCATTCTCTTTTGTACAATTTATACATTCGCAAACCAAATAATGTTTGACACTTGATTTATAGTACAGTCGCTCAAAAAAGTATCCGAACACTATGGTTGATTACAAAATTCAGAAAAAATATCTGGCAACGATTTTTTTTAGAAATTAGTGATCTGGTAACCTTCGTGTCACGTGACACGAAGGTTACCAGATCACAAATGAACAGTGTTTCATTATATTCTACTCAAAAGCTTTTCCGAGAAATGCGGTACTAAGGTGCTGGCTTTTATGAAACTGGCTAAAACTTGTGATATATTTCGGAAAGGTTAACACCGACACTTCATTTCTTTAATCAGTATATCAAAAAACATTATTCTATGGCTTTCGAGTTTAGAAAAAAAAAATTCAGCCCTGCCATAAAAACATTTCTGTTTCCCAAAAATAAATTATGTACATTTTTATTTATATTAATCAGCATTATATATATACATGAATAAAAAGAGACAAAACGACAACAGATTTATTGATCTCTAGCCTAATAACTATTTCAATTTCAGTGCACATATTTTTATAAAACTTTTCACTCCTTTTAAAATTATTTCACGGTTTCCTGCTGCATTTTTAAATATTGCGAAAAACTTAACATGATAGATTGAAGATTCGACGAATTGATAATTACAATAATCACCCTTTTTGTTATTGAGAAAATGAAAACTTAGTTTAAAAATTAATTTACAATTCGAAAGCGATGTAAAGAGGCTCCAGCATAGCTTGACCGAGCAGGGCACATGGTACGAAAAATGGAAGATAAAGATTAACTCTGACAAGAGTTATGCCATCTTTTTTTATTGGAGAGCGTATTATGAATCCCACTTGCCTCCATTTACAAGATATTCCCGTTGACTGGAGTGATTCAGTCAAATATCTTGGGGTTGTTATACATAAGAGGTTAAAGAGGGACTATCACATAAATAATATAATCTCCAAAGCCAATTCATTGAGGGGCCAGCTAGGCCCACTCCTTAGAAGAAATTCCATTTTAATGATTGATCATAAGCTTTTACTCTGTGATATGATCATCAGACCAGTAATTCTCTACGCTTCACCCATATGGGCGAATACTACATCCACCAATATTCGTACAGAACAAGATTTTGAGAACTGCGGTCGATGTCCCCTGGTTTGTCACTAACAGACAACTCCGTAAAGACCTGGGCATCGACCATATATATACATATAAAACGCACCTCAAAAAGATTTTTTGAGGCTGTAAGCAATAATCCCAATGAGATTATTTCTTCTCTGATTTTTTACGATCATACTATTTTGAACAAGTACAAGAGACCTAAAACGGTAGCGTTCTCTGAGGAGACCTAACTGTTTTAGGTTTCTTATACAATTTTACTGCTATTTTTAGCTTTTCTTATGTTTGCTCTTAGGGGCTCACCTAAGGGTTATTTACTTATATATATTTTTTCTTACTCATGCCAAATCTTTATGATGAAGATGGTTAGGGGTAAAATTATTGCCCGGTACATCGAATATGAATGATTATACGATCTACGATCTACGATTTCCATTGCAGTATGAAATTTCTCTCTCCGTTTTAGAGATCTTTAAAAATGCATAAAGTAAAAAAAAAATATAATTTTTTTTTATCTCTTATACCCTTAATTTTGCCTCTGTTACCCTTCTGAAAGGGGAGGATTACACACTTGCCCCCTACCTCATGGGTATTAATTAGTTTTAAGAAGTTTATTATTATTATTATTATTATTATTATTATTATTATTATTATTATTATTCCATTGCAAGTCATTATACATAGTATTAATATTATTTATTTATTTATTTTAGGTAGGTTTATATTATATTTTTATTCCCATCCCCATCTCGATATTAATCTCTAAGTCCTTCATAAACGATTTCCTGGTACATTTCCAGTTGCTTAGGGTAATATGAATGATAATTACGATTTTTTTTTCAAGGCATTTTGTATTATGGAATTCGAAACGAATGCATTATATTTTTACTCTTTGTGAATAAGATACTTAAATAATTTTTCAAATTTAGTCACAAATGACTGATTTAAAAAAATGGTGTACATATGATTATAACATTTTCAAATAAATTATAAATAAGGTAAATAATTTTAATCGTACTATCTCGTTGAAATTGTAGTTCATGAATATACCAGTAACTGACTAAATTACCAAAATCTTTGGATATACTTTTGAGATTTATCTAGTATAGTTTCAGAATCTGACATATGAGAATGACTAAAAATAATTTATGAATCTGAACTTCTAATAAACCTGTTTTTCGTTTTAAAAGTCATAACAAAGCGATAATCACTTATTTGATTTCGTCAAATAATAATTTAAATATGAAGATAATTTTGAAATAAGCACTGAGATCTACCATAGCAAGCAAAGGTTTTAAAACAGAAAACTATTGAACACATCAGAACAGTTTGGAAGACATGGAGGTGACATTGCTATTCTCGGAGCATTCTGTATATCGAAAAGGATGGGAAGGGGAGACGGGAAGATTTCTGCCTGAAGATCGAACACAAGGAGTGGCTTTACGGTTTGTTCAATTAGCGACTGCTTATGATCGGGGGGGGGGGAAGGAAACAAGCAGGAGAGAGTCGAGGCGGCAGTCTGCCGGACTGTCGTTTTGCATGACGGCCGGCAAAGATACGGACTGGCTTTCAAATGGCTAAAAGAAATGTAGACAACTGAGTTACATTGAATCAGGCTCACATGATGTCTCTCCCATACAGAAAATGATTTGCTGGCACCAGTTCATTGGTGAGTCACCGCAAATTCGGCTGCCATGCCAAAGTAGTTCACAAAGAATAATTCCAGTGCATAAATCTCTGAAACCTAATGATGCATAGCTAGAGGAGTGGCAGCTACTGTAAAAGTAATATAGGAAATTTTAAAAAGATTTCAACATCTCTTCCGAGTGGTTAGCGCGCTTGGCTACTGATCTACGGGACCTGGGTTCGAGCCCCGGGTAAGGCATGGATGTATGTGTCGTTTTTCTGCTGAGGTCCTGCCATCCTCTCAGATCTTCTACTGTGGCATATAAACTGACAGGCTCCTGTCAGACCTCTGTGGCAAGCAGCTGCTTGAGGGGGTATTTATTTTTATTTTAAAATAATTTCGATATATTAATTGCTAGGTTAAAAAATATATGCCGTCCCGTAGACGAGTGATTAGCACGCTTGGCTACTGACCTACGGGACCTGGGTTCGAACCCAGGGTAAGTCATGGATGTGTGAGCTGTTTTTCTGCTCAGGTCCCGCCATCCTCACAGACCTTCTACTATGACATATTAAACTGACAGGCTCCTGTCAGACCTCTGTGGCAAGCAGCTGCTTGAGGGGGTATTTATTTCTTTTAAATATACGAAAAAACAACTAAGTTTTTTAAAAAAATGGTCGATAAAATTTTAATGATGATTTCTGCTTTTCAGTATTCCATAGTAATAATTTCATGCTCTAGTTTAGATAAAGCCTCTAGCTAAACGAGGAAATATACTGTTTTCCATAAAGTAAGGAACAACCTGGAAACTCATTGGCTCTGCCTCATGTGAATGAGAAGATATATATATATAAGCACTGTGCCTAAGAGTAACAGTTGAAAAATAGAATGAAACTTTTAATTCCCCAAATTGTAAAGGAATATAGACACATGGTAGAAAGATGAAGGTCAACTGATAGCCCATTGGTTGAATATGGAGTCTCATTACCAGTTACGCGATGCTACAGATTTCCATGATTGTGCTTAATAGAATTAAGAATCTGGTTGACAGGCAATTGCGTGATGAGCAATGTGGATTCAGAAGTGGTAGGGGATGTGTAGATCAGATATTTTCACTTAGGCAGATTCTTGAGAAATGTTTAGAGTTTCAGAAACCTTTGGTTGCTAGCTTTGTTGATTTCAAAAAGGCTTTCGACTCTGTTGATCGTCATAATTTGTGGTTGATTGTGAAATCATATGGTTTACCAGACAAGTTAGTTAACATAATGAAAGCTCTCTATAATAACACTGAGTCATGTGTGAGAGTTGGTAAGTCTTGTAGCAATTGGTTTAGCATTACTTCTGGTGTTCGACAAGGGTGCATTTTGTCTCCTTTTCTCTTTAGTTTGGTTGTTGATTATGTTATGCGAAATTCACTTCAAGGGAAAGCTTTTGGCCTTAAATGGGCTGGAGATACGAAAATTTCTGATTTAGATTATGCTGATGATTTAGCCCTTTTGGCAAATGATGTTGATGAGATGAACTCTTTCATTCGAGCTGTTGATGAAACTAGTAGTAGATAGGTTTGGTTATAAAAAGAGAGAAAACTAAAGTGATGAAAATTAGTCAGGCAGGCTGTGATTCAGTTAATCTGAATGGTTGCAGTCTTGAGCAGGTGTCACAGTTTAATTATCTTGGGAGCTATTTAACAGATAATGGTGATGTGCGGCATGAGATTAACAGACGAATAGGGATTGCTGCCGGGACTTTTAAGAATCTATGGAGATTGTGGAGAAATAGGCGTATACACCTAAAGACTAAAATTAGACTGTATAATAGTTTGGTTCTTTCTAGGGTTAGTTATGGTAGTGAAACTTGGACGCTGTGTAAGCAAGATAACAGGAAACTAGATGCTTTTGATTCTAGATGCTTACGCAGTATCTTGGGTATTAGGTGGTTTAACTTTGTAACTAATGATGAGGTTAGGCAAAGGAGTCTGCAACCTCCTTTAAGCAGCATATTGTGCAGAGAGAGACTCCGCTGGTTTGGCCATGTTGCCCGTATGGATAATTATAGATTGGCGAATAGGGTTATGAACAGTGTGCCTAGAGGCCTCAGAAGGAGGGGGAGATCTAGGATGCGGTGGGCAGACAATGTCAAACAGGACCTTGTTAGAATTGGTGTACAGTGGCCGGATGCAGCAGATGTAGCTCAGGACAGATATGCTTGGAGAATTAAACTGCGCGGTCTGGTTGGACCTCCGTAGCCCATGGCTGCTTGAGGATGATGATGATGATGATGATATGCTACAGATAAAGGAGGACCAGATATGCAACTCTCAGGGGATTCCGATCTCGGATCTTGAGTTTATCGGACATGCCAATATTGGCCTGTGTGTTCTTTTAAGCATTTACAGTTTGTGTGAAGTTAATTAATTCACTCATATTTAGTGCTTGAAGTTTGATGTCTGCAATGACCAAAGGAAAGAAGCCGAACGTCAGACTAAAGAAAACTGAAGGGATACCCATCAAATCGAGTGATAATGCTCAAATAAATAAGCTTGGTAAACACATTAAAAAAATGGAACTTTCCAATCTTCACAGAAGTTTATCATCAAGTGATATAAACAAAATTGAATCAAATGAAGAAATTTTTAATGACTTACTCAAACTTAAAAAGAAGAAAAAGAGAAATAAAAAATGCAAAAGCAATTCTATTTCGCCAAAAGATTCTGAAATACAAGCTGAAAATTCAGATTCAGCAACGGAAGATGATGATTCTTCTATCAAGGAAATTAAAACTAATGATGAGAAATTCCCAATTAATGAATCTGATACAAATACAGCCCAAAAAGATGAAAGCTTAACGCCTATAATTTTCTATAATGAGAATTTGAAGCTCAGTGACTTAGATGACGTCAAAGTTACTGATTACTTTTTAAAATGCTTTCAAAAAGACTTGAGATGTCATTTTACTAAAAAAGGGGATTTAATCCTTTTTCCTGACACCGAAAGTGATCTTAATAAACTGATGGAAATAACTAATATCTTAGGAACTAAAGTATCATATAGATTCCCACAGAGTGACTTTTTACTTGGAATGATGGAGGGGGTTAACAAAAAATACTCTGATGAGTTTCTACTTAATGAGTTAAGCAAATATATAATATTTTCTGTTCGTCGCATGAACAGATTTGCCCCAAATTCTAAAGACACCATCATTGCCAAAGATCCTACTGAATGTGTAGTATTCAAAATTGACTCTGACATGCTTCCTAGATTTGTGTTTGTTGGATTGTCTAAGATTAGAGTCAAACCCTACTTCCTCCCTCCTGCTCTGTGTCTCAGATGTAATAAATTCGGACATACGGGCAATGGTTGCAGGGGCAAACTACGATGTAAGAGATGTTCTGGGCAGCATTATTACAAGAACTGCAATTCCGAAATTCTCTGCTGTCCAAATTGCTCAGGAGAACATCCTGCAACCTTTTACGCATGCCCTATAAAAAGAGTAGCTTGCAGAGCTAAAAGGATTCAGGATCTACACGACTGCATTGGAATGCTGCCTATAAAATTGCTTTATCTGAACTTGCACCAAAAACCAAAAAAATGTCTACTGCAAACGAAAATATAGTGGTTAATTCTTACACTGGCATAAATGAGAGGAAAATCATTGACATCCACGCATGCAATGAAAAACCTAAAGAGGTCGCCTCACAAGAAGAAGAATCTACTAATCTTACTACATTAACAACGCCAAATCAAGCTAAAGAAAAATCAAAACTTAAAAAATCAAAACCTCTACAAATAAACGCAAGTCCTGATTCAGTCAAGGAAAATCAAATTGCTTTTGATCCTCAACCTTCAACTAGCAAATGTTCTCAAGTCTCTTATGCAGAAATTGCAAAAAAATCTATTCACATCAATCATCCTAAAAAACTTCTTCAATCGCCTTCAAGCATTGAAAATAACATCAAAAATGAAAATATTTCTATGAATTTAATCATAAACTTAATCCTCCAACTCTGTAAATACATCTGTAAAACAGAGGATGAATACTCAATCATCGAGGATATCATACTAAGTCTCAAGTTACAAGCCACTTAGTGAATTTATTTTGTTGCAATGGAACTGCCGCGGCGTAGTTTCCAAGAAGGAAGAAATCGTTCTTCTCGGTAAGTACAAAAGGTTAAGTGTGGTAGCCCTACAAGAATTGTTCACTAAAAAACATATTAAGATTTCACCGTACCTATATTATTCTAGTTTTACATCTGAAAATTTAAAGGGTGTAGGCTTTTTTGTTAAAAAAAATATTTTACACAAAATTGTTAATATTAAAGTTAATAATTCTGATCTTGATGTCTTAGGACTTGAAATTTTACTAAAAAACCTTAAATTTACAATTATTAATATTTATAATCCTTGTAAAGTTATTAATGAAAAAACTTATGCTGAAATTCTCACTCAAGTTTCCCCTCCACTTTTTTTCATTGGAGATTTTAACGCTCATCATTTAGCATGGAGCTCCTATCATATCAATGCAGCCGGAACCCAACTCAACAATTTCATTACAAAAAATGAATTTATCATTCTAAACGACAAACAGAGCACTCACGAAAATAAAAATAATGAACGATCAATTATTGACTTATCTTTTTGCTCAACTTATCTTAATAATAAATTTTCATGGTCTCTTCTTAAAGATCCTAGAGGCAGCGATCACCATCCGATTTTAATTTCATACAACTCAAGCATCTCAAATAAAAAAATTGCAAAACTAAATAATTGGTACCAGTTTCATAAAATATTAATCCAAAACCCCCCCAATCCTGACACTATTAATTATAACATTTTTTTTCAATCATATCGAAAAAAGCACTAAATCTTGTTTTACAGAAATTATTAATAAAAACCCGAAAATTCATAAAAATATATGGCATATGAATAAAATTACAACCATCCGTAAAAAAGCCGAGAACAAATCAAAACGCACCAGAGATTTTAACGACATTAATCACTTCAAAAAAATTAAAGCCCTTGTTAGAAAAAATTAAAAGAATTGTATCGTGAAAATTGGAAAATCTTTTCTTCTTCCCTAAGTCCTCATTCTTCAATTACAAATATTTGGAGAACCTTTAAGAAACTAAATGAAACTCCACATCAAACATGCCCTTTAGCAGAAATCGCATTAGATAAAAATTTAACTTTGTCGCAAACTGCAGACCTTATGGGTTCCAACTTAAAAATTACTCAAAACATCAATCTTACTTATAAAGAAAAAATCTTAGAACTCCATGTTAATAAAACAATTAATTCGGGAAAATCGGATATTCCTATAATGGATGCTAAATTTTCTTTAAATGAATTTGAAAATGCTATTAATAAATTAAACAAAAATGCCACTCCGGGCCCCGACAAAATTTCAAACAAATTTTTTCTTAACCTCCCAATTACTTGGAAATCTAAATTACTTGAAATCTATAATTTTATCTGGTCGAAACACAATTTTCCACTTGCCTGGACAAATTATTACATAATTTTCCTCCAAAAACAAGGTAAACCTACAGCAGATATAAAATCCTACAGACCAATTTCGTTATTATCTAACAGCTTAAAATTATTTGAAAAACTAGTATTTCGACGTTTAAATTGGTTTATTGAAAGTCAAAAAATTTTTCCTAGCAACTTTTTTGGTTTCAGAAGAGGTATGTCTTCTAAGGAATGCGTCTCAACCTTAATAACAGATTGTCTAATTGCAAAAAATTAAAAAAAATATTTCGTAGCTATCTTTTTCGATCTATCCTTAGCATTCGATTCAATTTGGCAGAAGGGCTTACTTCACAAAATTATTAATTTAAATATTAGCGGTAATACTCTCCAATTCCTTCACTTTATTCTAACTAAAAAATTTTTCCAGGTTAAAATTAATAATGAATTTTCTTCCACTTTTAAAATGACCCAAGGAATAGCTCAAGGCTCAATTTTGAGCCGAATTCTTTTCAATATTTATTTACACGATCTTTTTTATTAACTTTGACTCTGATATTAAATTTGCCACTTTTGCCGACGATATCGTTATTTGGGGACACGATAAACATATTCCAACTCTCATCCACAAACTTCAATCTCACATCAATCTTATAATAAATTTTTGTAGCACCTGGCATTTATCTATTAATCATGAAAAAACTTTTTGTCTACCCTTTGCTTATTCTAAACGCCCCCCACCTGAAATTATTTTATATTTAAATAATCAACAAATCAAACAGGTTACCACATTTAAATATTTAGGTATTCAATTAGATTCCAGACTTAATTGGAAAGACCACCTCTTTTATCAATATAGCAAAGGCTGTAAGCTCCTAAACTTTTTCAAATGTTTATCTACTACAAATTGGGGAACTTCTCCTGATTTCTTAATATCTCTTTACAAAAACTTAATTAGACCTAAAGTCGAATACGGCTTAGAATTCGCTCTTGGAACTAGCGACAATATTCTCAAAAAATTCACAACCCTTCAAAATCAATTTATTAAATCAGCTTTAGGCCTCCCTAAATTAACACCTTCAATTGCCTTAATTGGCGAAACTGCCATTGCTCCATTTAACATTAGAATCAAAACTTTATTAATAAAATATCTTTCTAGATTACACTTCAAAATTCCAAATCATCCTTTCATAACATACTATAAACGCAACTCAAAAATTTTCAAAAAATATCATGCCACATTGGATAATGACCCGTTACTAAAAGTTATTTTTAACACCTCCACCTCTGGTGATACATTTTTTCATATCGCGGACTGGAGTTTTTATAGACCCGAAATTCACGATAACCTTCCGCTCATTAATTCTAAAAAAGATCTTGCTCCTGAAATATTAAAAATCTTGACTAATTAATATTGCAAGCTAAAATATAAAAATTGCATTAGTATTTATAATGATGGCTCGCTCCAGTCTAATGCCGCAGCAGCTGCCTTTTACATTCCTCAGCTTTCTGTTTCTCACTCTTTCAAATTTCCGTCAATTATTCCAATTACGCACGCAGAAATCATCGCCATAATAGAAGCACTAATTTATATTACACAAACCTTCTCAAACAAATCAATTATTATTTACACAGACTCCAAATGTGCTCTTGAAATATTAAATCAAGATTATTACTACTCAAACCATACTCAATTTATATATCAACTTTTAACGTTAACTAACTTTAATGTAAGATTTTTAAAAAACGATATTACTCTTCAATGGATTCCAGCTCATTGTGATATCCTAGGTAACGAAACAGCTGACAAATTGGCTAAAAACGCAATTAACTTCCCTAATTTTACTCAAACTATTTATTTTTATAATCAATTTAAAAATTTAATAAACAAACACGAATTTCATCTAACTAATATTTACTTCAAAGTTAACGGTTGCCTTAGAAATAACTTCAGATTCAATCTTAACCCCAATATTCAATATATATTCAAATATAAATTGCATAGACAATTAATGTGTAAAATCTACAAACTAAGAACAGATGCTACCACACTTAACCCTTTCTTATTCAAAATTAAAAAAGCCACGTCACCAAATTGCCCCCATTGCAATACTTTAGAATCCATCAATCACATCCTACTAAATTGTCCTAAATATACGCTTGGAAGATCTATTTTATTCAAAAATCTAATTTTACTTGGAATTGATGAATTTATTATTACTAATTTGTTAGATTTTTCAAACTCTATTATTAAGCAAAAAATATTTTGCCTTTTAGAACGATTTCTTAAAGATACGAACCTTTGGAAAAAAATATAAAAAGTTTTTCCAACCTAATTAAATATTCATAAATCTTTAGGCTCAACTAATATATTCAGAAAGTTTGCAAACATTATCAAATGAAGTTTCTTTTCTTGGGCTTAGCTCCGCCCACTCCTCCTCGCACTGATTTAGAGAATATTGATTGGAGAGATGAGAAAGCCGGCAACGGACGTCTCAAAGAACCGTAACGTCAAGCAAGCAAGCAAGCATATGCAACTCTCATAGGGTCCATGGTAACCAAAGTTAGTGGTCCTATACAGGGTGATTCAAAACTTATCGTTAAAATTTCGTGGGGAGGTAGGGAATACGTCAGGAAACCGATTTCACTTAGGAAAGTATGTCCGCAAATGTACGCATGCGTATGTAGAGGGCGCTGTGTGTACCCAACCAGTGTACAGCTCGCCCGACCACTCCTGCTGTCATCAGTGTATCCCCATATGCGAGATGCATATCCGCTAGCTCTTGATGCGTAAAACGATTCATCTTATCACTAGTAAGTCAGCTCGTACACTGATGACAGCGGGAGTGGTCGGGAGAGCTGTACACTGGTTGGGTACACACAGCGCCCTCTACATACGCATGCGTACATTTGCGGACATTCTTTCCTATGTGAAATCGGTTTCCTGACGTATTCCCTACCTCCCCACGAAATTTGAACGATAAGTTTTGAATCACCCTGTATATGGAGAGGTTGGCAAACAGAGTGAATGGGCGCCATGTTTGGGCTCTGCGAGTGCATCAGTTAGTGTAGCAGACTGATTTCTAGCTCGTCAACTCATACATGGGGACGGAACAACTTTATAATACGATTTTGTTACTTAAAAATAATGGAAATGTTTTCTCTTCTCAGTATTTTACAATAATATTTATTGATTGATTATATTACAATTCCATCAATTCATTAATTTTGAAATTTAAACAAAAACTGTTCCTTCATACGTTCAGTCCCAGATATTAGTTTTAATTAAAAAGCAAAAATTCCTGAAAAGATATGATAAAAATTTTTATTTCAGCATGATTTATGCCTTTACAAAATTAATACTAAAATTCTGTTCCAAAAATAATAGTTGGACACTTGTAGCATAATCTTTGGCATAAGCAAGCTTCATAAACATTTTCACATATTCTAAAATCTATCAAAATTATGCTACATATAAAAAAACTAGAACATTTTAAATCAATTTTCCCTTATTACACTATGCTATGTAAAATATATATACATTACTTGAGAAAAATTCCACCTTTCTAGTTTTGGTAATTAATTTACTTTTGCAATGATCAATCTCATTGCAATACATTTGGTTGCCTTTTCATTTTGTTTCTGCCTTTTTAAATGCCGCTTCCTTTTTAAATGCCGCTCCCTCTCTACTGTCCAAATTCTAATACGAAACACGATAAAACGATGAATTAGATTTTGCTTAATATTGTGATAGTTTGAAAGCTGAACTTGTGAGGCAATTTCTTTTAAAACCTGTGAAAAAATTCTTTTCGATGTTGGAAATTTTTCAAGTTTGTACATTTGTCGAAGTTTATGAAAACATTTTTCACACATGAACATTATGTTATGTATTATGTTGTATGTTGTTATGTAATTATATACGATTACGTTATAAATTTCGGCACTAACTTTCACCAAAGAATTTTCTTTATAGTTTCGTACATTTAATGAAGCATCCTCAATCTCCTTAACTGCGAAAACAAGTTTTACGGAAAAAATGTCACTAGAAATGAATTGAAGATCTCGCGCAAATCTTTTCTAATTCTCAATTTTCATAACATTCTTTTAATGTTGTGAAAATCCGCTGTTCTACTAATTCTAACATTTTCAAAATTAATTGAATAATTGAATGAATTTAATTATTTCAAATTTATTTTAGTAAATGACGTTTTTACAACAAATTATGTCACTGTTACCTCCAGTGCCATTTTTTGTATAACTGAACTTTCCATGGGAATTTCAATTTACAAAAATATTTCTTCAATAATTTAGTGAAGCTGAAACATTTAACAGGGACGTCGCTTTTAAATGTTCATCATGAAAACATTTTTTTCTTCAGCACTATTGGGCAACTGGCCGACCCCACCTCCCAACTGCAGAAGAGTAATCCGACACTTCAACTGCACATCATTGCTCCTCTGAAGTTAGTGACAGGCACATGGGACACGAAGTCACGTGACACGAAGGTTGCCAGATATTTTTTCTGAATTTTGCAATCAACCATAGTGTTCGGATACTTTTCTGAGCGACTGTAGGTGGTCATATTATTTTGATACTAGATCGTGTGGGCTCACTCACGGAAATATTGAGCGTGTGCAGTTACCGTTCACAGCAAACTGGAGCATGTGCAGTAACTGCACACGCTCCAGTTTGCTGTGAATGGTAACTGGAGCGTCTACATTTGCTGTACACGCTTCAGATATTTTTTCTGAATTCTGTAATCAACCATAGTGTTCGGATACTTTTTTGAGCGACTGTACCAGAGTCCAATCAGAGGTGAGCAAATCCGAAATTCCTTGAACTGCCCAAGAATGCAAAACCATTTCGGCCGCTTTAACGACTCAAGTGTCACGAAGTGCATGCCACTGTCGTCTGGTGTACATCCAAGTGCTACTGGCAAAGCACCGAACTTCTGCTATTCAGTGAGTTTGCTCCACTGAAAGCATGCTGGAATTTCCTCCCACTGCAGAACTCTCGTCAGTGAAAATATCATCAAAAAAAAGTATTACTTTTGCTTATCTTAATCTATCACCAACGATCCGCTTCCCAGGGAACTGTACGATGTCTTGAAGATGACTGCTGAGTGCAGTTGAAAGCACTCGACCCCTGCAACTAGGTAACTAGCAGAAGTTCGGTGAATAGCAAAAATAGCAGAAGTTCGGTGCTTTGTCACATTGCAGTGCCTCGTTTATACTTGTATAAATAAATCCAAATGGTAAAAAAAGTTATCCATTCTTATTCTTTTTTAAACCTTTTGTCCAGCGAATTTACACCTGTAGATAGGCTCCTTCTCTGTCTGTCATGGCTGGGTTGTTTCCTATGTATGTGAGAGCGTTTGCAGAATGGTACCTGTCCCTACCTCCTCAGGATTTGCTCAGGTGGCCGAATACACAAACCCAGTTATTTCATCTATTTACATTTATTTACACTTTAAACTATATATACATACAGTGACTGCCCACCGGGTACAGTCACTGGCCAAATACAACATAGGCTACAATGAGCCCCACTGGTCCCACTGCTAGATACAGAACAAAGCTTAAAGTTACAGGTTTAGGGCACTGGGGGGCAAACTAGGAAAATAAGGAGTAGGTGAAATGTTTTCTGACTCGTCTTTCGAAACCACCCGTTGATCAGGGTGGCGGTGATTTTTTCGGTAGCTCTGGCAACCGCTCTGTTCAGTTCCTTCAGTTGTTTTCTTTTCAATATTTCTGTTCACTGACAATTTGATGCTCATTACTCAAAAGGACGAGGCCAGCACAAAAGTCTTGGCATGCGACCTCCACGACATCAAAATCAATTTATCCCTTGCTAGGCCATGGTCCTTTTGTTAGGGGCCTCCACACTCTCATTATGACGTTTACTGGACTAGCTCGAAGACTACAAGAACAAACAAAGCCCGCCACCAAGTCCGGTGTCGATGGTTGGCAAGGTAGCCAATGCCCTCTTTGGGAGAGGGGGGGGTCTAGTTGAATTCGTGGTAAAAGGCCATTGGTGGTCATCAGTGTGCATAATAAGAAAGTGCTTGGAGGATATCAATGTGGTTGGGATGAAGGAGTAAAAACGGGAGGAAGAGAAGAAGTTTCGAGTCGTTTATCTCTGTGACTGGGTTTGCCCCTACAAGCTTCTTCACAAACGGATGGGGGACAGTCCATTCCGAGAGATGTGCCAGGCAGAAGCTGTACGAGAACATCGGGCTCGCATTGCAAGCATGCGGGCACGACGTTATGAATAAGCGAAATTATACATTTTAAATAGAAGAATCCATATTTGCTCTGGTGAACCTCGTTTTCATATGGAAGACGTTTTTCATTTGCCTACTTTTTCACGCTTTAAAAATTGTAAAGGAAACAATGGATGACTGTGAAATGGAAAGAGTAGTACTTTATTAGTACTGTTACAACATGAAAAGTATTTGCCTCATCCCTTAAAATGAAAAAGTTGCTTTTCTCACCCCCCCTCCCTCCCTCCCCTGAGAAGAGTAGGAACAGGGTTCAAAATAGGCCAGCGTCCACATTACCATATCCATACTGTGTCATCATCGAAAAACCCTGTCAATACCTCCTTTAAACCCTATTTCTGCTCTGGGTTAGAAAGGGGACACAGATGGGGTTGAAAAGTCAGCCGCCCATCGAATGGAACGTTAAGCTGTGGCACCGTGTGTAACAGACAGCTATAATCCTGTGCACCTTCATGGGTGGCTTCTATCTGAATCATAGCAGTTGTCCAGTGGGTCGTCTTCCCCAACCTTCGATGAGCGCTTGGGGGTCCTTGAGACCTGCCGTTGATCCAATTGTCTGCAAAAGAAGGAAAAAGTGAAGTTCAGTGATAAACTACCCAATGACCAATTTTAATATACAGATTATTTTGAGTTGTTGGGTTGTTTTACCTCTAAGTGGCACTTTTTTTGCACACCATGGGCTAAATGGCCAGGTTGCAAGGACCCCGAAAGCTCAGAGAAGGTTGGGGGAGGGGACCCACTGGAATGACTGTTGGGAGACAGATGGTAGCCTCCTGTCGAGGCCATCCAGCATGTTCTTTAACGTGCACAGGTTATGGCCCTCCAGCACACGGGCCACGGCTTAACGTCCCATCCGTCGGACGGCGACCCTCAGTAGGGGACACCGATGGACTTGTCCATCGGTGTCCCCTACTGATTGTGGGCAGGCGGGGAGTTTTGCGGAAATAAATCTCAATGCTGACCCAGCTGGGACTCGAACCTGGAAACTGCAGATTAGGAGCCTGGCGCGCTACCGACTGAGCCACCCCCGCCCAAATTATTTTTTATGTCGTGAAAAGAAAATACGTCTCAATATGTCTTTGAGGAATTCACTGGATTATTTGTTTGGTTCAAAATTCAGTGGTAAAAACAACATTAGTCATGGCGGAAGGAAAGAACGAAAATGGTGCCTTTCGTTACATCTGACGTCACGAAATCTCAGTGAAACGTAACAAATGAAGACTATCATTGTTGAAATGAAAGCATAGCTTTAATGAAAGAATGATTCTAAAGGAATGCTTATGAGTGGAATGCGTGTTATAGCGATATTGTGCTGATCTTTACATAAGAGGAATATAATTTATCTGCTTTTTAGTGAAACGATAATCTGGAGAAGTCAGTTAGTAAAGGAACTTTATTAGAAGGAAGACTTCAGTTAATTAAATGGATAGAGAGAATATTAGAACTAGAACAATGGAACTACCACTAGATACAGATGAAATGAAGAAAGGATCCTCCCAGGAGGGAGAGGAAATCGATGCTAAAAGTCATCAAATCTCCGAGGGATATTATGACGTAGTGGAGGAGAGTCTTTGCCTTTCTGCCATCCAGGAAGGTAGCAGAAACAACAGAATAAATCTCTACTGTGCCATCATCGAAAAACAAGTAGGAGAAATTGATGAAATAATCTTTGATCAAGGAAAGAAATCAGTGGTACATAGGATGAGGCCACTCGACACGACCGACCGCAATTTCACCTTTCCCGAAATCCTTAGGCAGACAGTGACTGTACCTTTTGATCCTGATGCCTTTTATAAAACAGGACGGATTTATGCCATAAGAGAGAAGATACGTCAAAGGAAACAAGGGAGATTTCGTCGATTCTGCATTACCTTACGTCGATTGCTGTGTTCCGCATGCTGCAAACGGAAGAAAGATGACATGGTAGTTGTTTGAATGTTCTAGTCGTCCCACATCAAGAGAAAACGGCCCTTTTCAGGGCCCCTAAATTTGATAAAGGAATGCCAATCTCGTACTCTTAAGTGTTGTTCTGTCCTTCTCTGATTCTATTTCAGCACTGCAACTAAATTTATCTTAGCCTTATCTCTATCAGTCGATTTGCATGGCATAGTGACGCAATTTCTTTAGGATAACACGGAGGAGAGGAAATGTAGCTAAGTATCCTTTAAATCCTGATTCAGATAATTATAAAACATAGACATTTGTAGAAACTGAACTTTTGTGAGATCATCAGACAATGACAAACATGCATGTAACTACTTAAAAATTTAATCTGAATCTCTGTCTTCTCAGTGATATCTCCTAGTTATTATCACTATACTGCTAATAAGTTAGCTTCTATTAGCTCTGTCGTAATTTCTGCAAAACACGTTTTACATTCTAAAATTTCAATACGATACATTTTTCAGAGTACTTCACACTTTGCATGAAAAGAAAAATAACAACATTAAGAAAAGTAATTTACTAGGAAATAAATCATAAATTGCAAAAGTTATCAGAAAGATAAAACGTTATTACATATATAGTCTTGAAGCAGCCTTGGAGTAAAAAGGTCCAAACAGACTGCGCAATTTAGTTCTCCAAACGTCTGTCCTGTGCAGAGCTGCTGTATTTGGTAACTGAAAGCCAATTCTAACAAGGTTTTATTTGACATTGTCTGCCCCCCCGCAACCTATGTCTCCCCCTTTTTCTCTGGCCTTTAGGCACATCGTCCATAATCTTATTCTCTAATCTGTCGCTATGCGTACGGGCAACGTGGCCAAACCAGCGCATTCTCTCTCTGCAAAATATACTCCTCAAATGTGGTTGCAGACTGCGTAGTCTAACATTACCATTGCTTATAGAGTGAAACCCTTTAATTCCGAAGATACTGCGTAAGCATCCAGAATCAAAGATATAAAGTTTCCTGTTATCTTGATTAAAAATAATATTCAATGCCATAACTAACTCTACAAAGAACCAAACTATTGTACTACTATATTATACAAATTAATTTTGCTCTTTAAGTGTATACTCCAATTTTTCCACGCTCTGCATAGACTATTAAAGGCACCGGAAAAATCTCAGTTCTTCTGTTTATCTCATGTCGCACATCACCGGAGATAATTAAACTGAGACAATTGCTCGTGGCAACCATTCAAAATAACTGAAGTACAACCAAGCTGACCAATTTTCATCACTTTAGGTTCTTCTCTGCTTATGATCAAACCTCCTCTATTACCAGTCTTATCAACAGCACTAATAAAAGAATTCGTCTAATCAACATCATTTTCGAAAATAAACAAATGAGCATAATCTAAGTCATCAGCCTCCTCAAGCTGCCATGAGCTGCGGAGGTACAACCAGACAGTGCTACAATCATATCTGTCCTGAACTACATCTGCCCACTACACATCAATTCTAACAAGGTCTGTTTGACATTGTCTGCTCACCTCATCCTAGGTCTCCCCCTCTTTCTGAAGCATTTGGGAACACTGTTCATAACCCTACTCACTAATCTGTATATAATATATAATATTCATATGGCCAAACAACGAAGTATCTCTCTCTCTCTGCACAATATACTGCTTAAAGTAGGCTGCTGACTCCTTTGCCTAACCTTATCATTACTTACAAGGTTGAACACCTCATACCCAAGATACTGTGTAAGCATCTATAATCAAAAGCATCTAGTTTCCTGTTATCTTGTTTACAAAGCATCCAAGTCTCACTACCATAACTATCCCTAGAAAAAACAAACAATTATAAGTCTAATTTTAGTCTTTAGGTGTATATGCATATTTCTCTACATTCTCCATAGACTTTTAGAAGTCCCGGCAGCAATCCCTATAAATGTCTGTTAATCTCATGCCACCCATCACCAGTATCTGTTATATAGCTCCCAAGATAATTAAACTCAGACACTTGCTCAAGAGTGCAACCATTCAGATTAACTCAATCACCGCCTGTCTGACCAGGTTTAATCACTTTAGTTTTCTCTCTGTTTATAACCAAACCTACTCTATTACAGTCTCATCAACAGCTCGAATGAAAGAGTTCATCTCATAAACATCATTTGCCAAAAGGGCTAAATCATCAGCATAATCTAAATCAGAAATTTTGAAATCTCTACACCATTTAAGACCAAAATCTTTCCCTTGCAGTGAATGTTGCATAACATAATCAATAACCAAGCTAAAGAGAAAGGGAGACAAAAAGAGACTAAACCAATTGCTACAAGACTTGCCAACTCTCGCACACTACGCAGTGCTATTAGATAATAGAGCTTTTATTAGGTTAACTAACTTGTCTTGTATGTCTAACCTGGCCGTCTAACTCACCGTGTGCAAAGAAACTGCCGCTCAGAGGTAAAACAACCCACTCTGCTGAAACAGCTGTTTGTCACAGAGTTATAAAGTTTTTTTGGTTTGTCATTCAGGTAGATCAAGAATGCTATCAAGAACAGAGTCAGTGAATAGCCTCTTCCAGAATAAAGAAAAGCAAGAATCCCTCACATATGAAATTTATATTAAATTATGATCATATACACTATTATACATGATAATGACAATTTTTTTACCACTGAGCAGCACTTTATTTGAAGACAATGGGTTAAATGGCAAGGTCACAAGGACCCCGAAGATTGAGGGACCCACTGGAACAGCTCTATGGAGACAGATGATAGTCTCCCATCAAGGCCATCCAGCGTGCAATTCCATTCTGTCCCCGGTGAGAAAGGGACACTGATGGGATTGGAAAGGCCGTCATCCCCTAATGAGGGACGAATCCGTGGTCCCATGTGCAGCAGTCTTATCCTGTACCAAGCCCGGATCTAGAAAAAAATTAAAGTGGGAGAGGATGGCAAAGTGACGCAATCGCACCGAAAAAGAGCAAAGGGGCTGGGGAACCAAGAGACAGGGTTTCCCAGGGTGAATGAAGGTGCCACTGCACGAGGAAGCATTTCTTGACGTTCAATGGCTAAGACGTTTGATGTGACAATGGGGAGACTGATGAGTTGGGATGTTTTACCTCTAAGCGGCGCTTTTTTGTACACAATGGGCAAAATGGCCCGATCACAAGGACCCCCGAAGGCTTAGAAAGAGGACCCACCAAACTGCTGTTGGGGGACAGTAGTAGCCTCCCATCGAGGCCATTCAGCATGTTCTTTAACGTGCACAGAGTATGGCTCTCCCACAAAAGGGGCCGCGGCTTAATGTCCCATCCAATGGACGGCGGCATTTCCAAGCCCATCGGTGTCAGCCTAAGAGTTCGGTTCATAGGTTAAGTGCAAGCTACGTCCCTACTGACCATGGGAATGGTGGGGAGTTTTGCTGAGAAAAATCTCAGCACTGACCCAGCTAGGGCTCTAACCTGGGGACTGCAGATTACGAGCCTAATGCGCTACCGACTGAGCCGAACACCGCCCCTGGATAATGACAAAGTATCTGTACATCTTCAAACAAATATAAATATAACTACTTTATCTGTCACACGAAAAGAAAACAAATATAACAAAGAAAGGATATACAAATACATCAAATTTGATTTCATTGGTTTGCAGTGTTTGCTATTTTTTCTGGAGGAGCTTCTATGGGATTGAGGAAAAATGAAATGAGGGATTGTGCAGATGCACATGAAATGAGGGATTCTGCAGATGCACATAAAGCACAGTTTGTATTTTAGTTTGACGAAATCCATCAAACCCTCACTCGATTTTTTCTGTGGGGATTTCCTTCAAAGATGCAGCTCATCACCCATCTTTATCTTAGTCCATTAATGAACTGGATGACAGATTACTATTAGTCATCACCCAAGTAACTTTTAATATGCTCCATAGAGTGCGGGAGGGAGTTGAAAACCTTTGGATATTTGCCGCATTTACCTACGGTGCTCATATTGAACATCCCTAAACTCTTCGTACATTTTCTTCATTTGCCATGTATTTTATTTTATTTTAATTTGGGAAATAAAGTGGTTTGGACAGTTTATACCCCTGAGCAGTGCTTTTGTGCATACAATGGATTAAATGGTCAAGTCACAAGGATCCCAAGGGCTCAAGAGATGTTTGGGGAGGGCGACCAATTGGACAGCTTCACAGCTGTCCAATTGGAAGAAGGCAGATGGAAGTTTGCTGTCAAGGCCATCCGGTGTGTTTTAACATGTACAGGGTATGGCTCTCTGTTGCACATGGGACCAGGATTTAATGCCTCAGCCGAAGGACGATAGCTCAAAGCAAGCACACTTAAGACTTGAACCTGGGATCATCAGATTAGAAGCTTAGAGCTCTTCTGACTGAGCCAATTCCATCCCAATAAGAGAGATAAATATTTAAAGCAGTAGAGCTAGTTCTCAATTACTCTGCACACAAGTGATGAAAACTATTGTTGTGCTATTACTGTTTGGCACTTATTTCGGTAACTACATAAAAATAAATATTCCCTGAAGCAGCTGCTTGCCACAGAGGTCTGACAGGAGCCCGTCAGTTTAATACGACACAGCAGATCTGTGAGGATGGCAGGACTTCAGCAGAAAAACAACACAAACATTCATGCCTTATTCGGGGCTAGAAACAAAGTCCATTTGATCAGTAGGGAAGCACGCTAACCACTCGGCCACGGGACCGGATATAGGCGAGGACAAGGAAACCTGGCCCCCTTGTCCCCCCTATATATAACTAGGGGTAATTTTTTTTTATTTTCTGATTTTGACGCACTGACAATAAGTTTTTATTCTCTTGATCAGTGTACTACAAGCTGAGGTATTTAAATTATCAATTGCCAATGAAAATGCTACTTTTTTATTGGGCATATTGTCCCAGTTTTCAGGATCATTGATTTATTTTTCCAACACTCATTTGCGTTTTTGTTCGAGTCAATAATCGTTTGGTACGAGTAGAAGTTGTCGTCGTAACCAAGACTGAATTTTTGTGCGTCACATTTATATATGGACTATATTTATCCCTTTAAGTTTACGTTTAACAGGCAGTCCTGAGAGTTTGGTTCATAGGTTAAGATCGTAATAGGCTCCTCAAAAATGCTTACTACATATCTTAGCATGCTGCACATCGAATTAGTTTTGACGCCGACCCTGCATCCTCTTTAAAAGAGTACCCTTGAATAGGACCAGGAAAGTAATCAACGCAACGCAAAATGAATCATGACGCTTTAAATTTGTTTAGTAGATTTTTTTCCCATATGGCACAGGGGTAGCTCAGTCAGAGTGCATCAGGCTCGTAATCTGCAGTTCGAGTACCAGCTGATCCAATGTTGAGATTTATGTCTTCAAAATTCCCCATCCTGCCCTCGGTCAGTAAGGGACACCAATGAGCGGTGAAAGGTCGCCGTCCGTCTGGTGGGACGTTAAGCCGTGGGACCGTGTGCTGGAGGGCCATACTCTGTGCACGTTAAAGAACCTGCCAAATGGCTTTGACAGGATATCATCTGTCTCGCAACAGCTCTCTGAGATAAGGTTGGGTTTCCTCCCCCAACCTTCTCCGTGTCTTCGGGATCCTTGTCACCTGGCCATTTAGCCCATTGTGTACAAAAGAAAGTACCGCTCAGAGGTAAAGCAGCTCAACTCTTTCTATATCAACTTCATTTTTGTCAGCTCCCATACCATGTGCCCATTAAAGAACACGCTGGATAGCTTTCTATTCTTTTCCTAACAGTTCACCTTCCCAAACCTTCTCTCCCTTGGGGTCCTTGTGACCAAGTCATTTAGCCCATTATGTTCACAAAGTGTAAGTCACATAAGTGCCACTAAGATGTAGAGCAACCCAATAGATATTAATATTTTTTTACACGAGGTATTAACGACAATTACTTATCTAGGAATATTATCCAGTATCAGTGGCGGTCTCAAGCAGAAGAGCGGCCACCCCTGACAAAGGCTGTGAGAAATCAAAGAGAACTATTGCGCAGTTATAAAGAGTTCGGTTTTTAAGAGTTGGTCACTGCCCGCCCAGTGGCGGTGTTTAATGAGGAGGTTTGGGGAATTCTTCCCTGCTCCCAAAATGTACACGTTACATATTTTTTTGGCATTTCTATGCTTTTGAAAAAGATTAGATAAAAATTATTTTTTATTTTTGATTAGATAGGTATTGATGAAATATTACAATCGCACTTTCCCCGAATATTTCAATAACGTCCTAAAATGGTGGAAAAAGTGTGAAAATGCCACAATATTTAACAAACATTGCCAACGATATGTTTATGACAGAAATTTGAAATTTGCATGATAGATTATGGTGGTTACATAGTTTACATTGGCAGCAATGATTGGCTTCGTGCTTCCAAAATATAGCTGGGAAAATGCAATTTTTTGTTTAATGAGAAACTCCATTTGTGTGGTAAAGGTACTAATAAAATATTAATGCCTGCATTTTTCAAATCATGCATTACATCAAATTTCTAATATGAGAGGAATGTAAAGATCGAAAATAAGAACTTCATTCTTTTTGAAAACGAGTATCCCTTTTTCACCAGAGGCGATATGTATTCTTCTAGTTGCTAATTGTGTTCCATTTCCTTCTCTCGTAAGTTATATGGAAAAATTACGAAAATTATCGATCTAAAGATTTTTTATTATCAGAATGTCGAAATGTATTTTTCTTCTTATTTGGGAAAGGGGGGGGGGCAATGTTGCCTCTCTGTAAATGTTACTAGCAATCAGCTAAGTTATTTAGTTGAAATTTATATCGAAGTATATTTCGAGCTGACTAATGTCCTTCTATGGCTTTTATGGCAAACTTACTGGAAGCTGTGAGAGGGGGGGGGGGGTATTTCTAGATTGTCAAGTATGGCATGCTACGTTGGTAGTGAATTTATAATTTCCTGTCTTAAACTTCCAGACACATTTCTCATTAATTATGAGTGTATTCCTTCAAAACCTTAAAGAATACAATGCTTATTGTAAAAACTGGAGTAACATGGAAATTAGTGCCTAAAAGTAGCAAGGTGACTGTTTGGCTTAGTTGGTAGTGTTGGAAGCCTCTACTCCATAGTTTCCAGGTTCGAGTCCCAAATATAGCAGCGTTGAGATTTATTTCCATTAAATTCAAACCCTTCATTTGGTGAGAAAGCAGAACCGATGGACTTTGAACGATCCCTTCCTGCGGTTGCGACGAAACGCCGTGGTCCGTGTGGAGGTAAACCACACTCTGTGCACTTTTATTGATGGCCTTGAAGGAAAGTTTCCATCTGTCTCTTAGCAACTGACCAAAGAGTCTTGTTTATCCAACCCATGTATAAGCCTTTGAGGTCCTTATTACCTGGCATTTAACTAATTGTGTGCACAAGAGTGAGACTGAGAATAAATAACTCTACTAAATAAAAGTATCTGCTGTAGAGTGATTTTATAAAATGGATTTTAAAATAACACTTCTGCTAAGATTTTCAACAAATTTTGCTATTTTTTCGAACCGTAATCCCAAGCTACAGTATGGAACTTATATACTCCTCCCCCACCAAAAACTATCATATTCACTGGGAAAACCCAACGTTTTAATTTTATTTTTTTTTCTTTGTAAGTACTAATAAAATATTATTATTTAAATTTTCCACATCATCTGTTGGTTCGAATTATCACTGTTAAAGAGCACAAATTTGGAAAACGATAAATTTCGTTCTCTTTGAAAAGGAACATCCTATATTCTCCAGAGGCGATATATGTTCTTTCAGTGTTTTGACAGAAATTATTCTTACCGAAATGGGCAGCGTATGATTTTTCTCACCTTGGAAGCGATCTTTCAAAAAGTAGTATTCCAAAGTATGTGTACGGTACATGAAAATCAATATGGTACCTTTTCAGCTCTCCCCATAACTACCAAGGCCGTAACAACGGTGAGGCAAGTTAAGCATTAGCCTCGGGCGCACAAGATGAGGGGCGCATAAAAATACAAAATGAGGGGTTCAGAAAAATACAAGATGAGGAGGCTCAGAAAAAGACTGCTATGGAATTATATAGCGGTGCAATTTCTATTCTTGCCTCTGGCACAAATATAGCTAGCCGGCACAAATATAGCTGCCCCCCCCCTCACAGCATGGGGTGTCTGTGTGTGTATGTGTGTGGAGGGAGCAGGTTGATCCATTTGACAGAGCTCCAGACCCAATATTTTATTTTCTCAATTTCTACTCCCAAATGCGATTGCATTCAGATTTTCTTCCTTTAACCCCCGTTAACCCCCGTTGGACTTCTGAAGATTGCCGTCCGTCAGATGGGACATTAACCTGTGGGTAAAACGCCATACCTTATATAAGTAAAAGAATGCACTGAATTCTCTTGACGGGAGATTACCATCTGTCTCCTACTAATAGCTGCCCAGTGGATCTCCAACACCAACTTCGTTTAAGCCCTTTTGACTTGGCCATTTAGCCCGTTGTGTGCAAAAGGGTGCAGCTTAGAGGTTAAACCTAAGACTTAACCACCCCAAATGCTGAGTAAAATAACTTTGTCTCTTTACTATTTACTTGATTCCTAATCAGAGGTACAAGAATTTGCACATCGTACAATCATTTATTAGGGTATAATAATCTTTCATCCTTGAATTTTCATTATTACTGAAGTGCGCGTGACTAATAACCAACGGGACGTGGGTTCGAATCCATGATGAGGCATGGATCTTTCTTTTTCTGTGTTGTCTTTCTACTGATGTTTCGCCTTCATCCCAGTTCTTCTCCATAGCGTATTATGCGTACTAACAGGTTTCTCTCACATCTCTGTGACAGGCTGCTCTAATAATTTAATATTTTATTTATTTTTAAAGTGCTATATATAATACTAACTACCTAAGCTTTATGAGAAAATTTTCTTGGAGCACGTTTTCGGCATGTTCGCACAAAACTTATGTTATATATAACATATTTCCATAGGCCTTGGTTAGTATCGAATAAAAAGTGGATCGGTGAAGGAAAAGTGGGTTGGAACTTTTCGGAATGTCGCCATTTGCAGTAATATATCCATTGCCGATTTAGATAGAGCATTTCATGATGTGAAAGGAAAGCATATTCGTAGGTAAAGTAAAATTTTAGTGTATAGTGTTTCATTGAAGATAAATTAGTCATCATAACACGTGACTCTTTAATTCTATATTTTCCACATAATTCACTCAATATTTAAAGGGTTATAGAAATTTAAATATTTAACAAGCTCATTGTATCAGAAATCTATTCCAGAAGTATTTTAAAACTATATAATAATTTTATATAGGTCGGATCTAGAAAAAAAAATATGGGAAGAGCAATTAACTGGATCGAACCGGAGAAGAAATAAAAGATGGAAAATAACTGAATTGGTGTTTCAGTATGAAATTGCCACTCCTTTGCAGTGGTCTTAAAATTCTTTTGAAAAATCGTGTTCCGTATTTGTTTCATATTATTTTCATCTCCAATCCAGTTACTAACATTCTGAAGATGAGGGAAAGAGGGACATGCCCTCCCCTCCACCCCAATAATAAATGAAAATGAATGAAAAATAATATGAAACAAATATGTAACCAATTTTATCAAATAATTGTTTATTTTGGAAGTTTGTATAAATAATTATTGCTCTATTAGTAAAGATTATGTAAGTTCCTTACGCATTGCTTCTGTTAAATATTCCAGCATATGCAACTCCTTAAATAATAAGAGAATATTATTGAAATTTAAGAATTAGCTCCACTAAATGTAGATCTTCATTTTTTTTTTGTTTTGTTGTAGCATTTTTACCATAAAGTCTTATATTTCGAGTTAGAAAGCTTCAAAAGTTAGCATTCTGTTAATAAAATGTGGAAATTCTTTTATATCGTTGTCTAAGCATTATATCTGTACGTAGGTACTGAACAGAAAAAACGTTTCATGTTATTTGAATATGGAGTCATATTCAGATATCAGTAACTTCTTAAGTAATATTAATATGGACAAAATATAACTATAGTTATACTTGAGGCCTCTATCAAATCTCTTTAAATGTTGAATTATTCACAAATAATCATTCAATATCCAAATAATTTTGCAAGCTGGAAAATGTATTCAAAACCTGAAAAATTATTGTAACATATTAAAATGAAAAAGAAACATTCTGCAAATTTTAATAAAATGTATATTTTAGCTGCATATGTAATGATTGAACAGTATATGAATTTTGAATGATTTTTGATTAACAAAGTAAGTTAATGTTAAATATTCCAGATTCTATAACTCATTAAATATTAAAAATATCAAAAGTAGGTATTTAGGCAGACCGCAGTCAGATCTTCAAATGTGATTGCCAATAATCACATTTTTCTATAAAAAGCGCTTTTAAGAAATTGTAGAATTGTGAATTTGATTCCCTCTTGATCAAGCATTTAACTGTTTCAAATGTTTCTACTTTCTGTTGAGAACCTATCAATGCATGAAGTTATTATTCAGTCCTAACACTTTTTGATTTCCCCTTCAAATCCGAAAGAATTATTCCATCTTTCCTTTGCTTTTTGCTGAAATGCAAGTTACAAGAAGGAAATAAACACACCACATTCTGCAGTCGACTCTTAGAGTCCCCCTGTTGCCTGGAGGGATGCAAGCAGTTTGTCATTTAGATGTTAACTGATGGTCGTTTGAACCCTCTGAGCGGGAGATGCACAAAGAGGGGACGGAGAGTTCACCCGTTCAACCTACCTTCTCCCGGCCGACGGGCCGGTATGGTAGCGAAAGGGATTCGGCCGGGACGGCCGGAACGGTAGCGAAAGGGTTAAAGGTAAATTTTTTAACCTTAGCACAATACTTCTTAAGTTTAAGTTGCAAGATACGTTTAACAAGGTAATGGTCAGATCCAATTTCAGCTCCCCTATATGCCCTGGTATTCCTAACAGAACTAGCCCATTTGCTGTTAATTAATATATAATCAATCATATTCTTATGCAGCCCATCAGGTGAAACCCATGTGTACTTATGTATGTATGTCGCGGTGTTTGTAATAAGTGTTAGTTATTCTGAAACCATTAGTTTTACTTACCTGTAGGAGACGTTGCCCATTGCCATTACAGCTTCAAATACCAAAAGGGCCTATCACCCCTTTCCGTAGGCCAGAGTCAGTACCAACTGCGGCATTGAAATCACCTAGAACAAGCGTAATATCTTCTTTCTTGACAGAATTGAAAATATCGTGAAGTTATTCGTAAAACTTTCTCATCCTCATTGGCATCCTCAGTGGATTCAAACCAGTGAAATTTTTTTTTGAGGAGCACGATGTGAATTTACAAAGATTTGGGGATAAAACACTAATAGGAAATGACAGGTGGCTCTTGTAGGTCTTGAGGTATTAGTGTCTTCTCTATCAAGTGGATTTTTAGTGGTGCATTTCTGTAAGAATTGTGTAAAAGGCTGAGGTCTCTGGTTTCTCTTTCATTATGCTAATCAAGGGACCTGGATTCGGGCACCCGGTAAGGTACGGATGTTTGTGTTGTTTTTATGACTAGGTTTCACCATCGTCATACACCTTTTACTATGCTGTATAAACTGACAGATTCTTGTCAGACTTCTATGACAAACAGCTACTTGAGGGAGTATTTATCTTTTTTATTTAAGCAGCCGGGCCTTATCAAAATACTGACGCAATGGGCCAGGTTTCCTAAAGAATCCTTTAGTGCAAATACATAAAATTATTTGGTATAGATAAGTGCTAATGTATAAGAAACTGGTAAATGACCCGAAACTGATGAACAAATATTATCATCAATCGATGATAGCCATTGTAATTAATATTTGTTACTAAGTATCAGTGGCGCACTCAGGATTTAATCTTGGAGGGGGGGGGGGGGGCGAGGGGACCCGCTGGGCCGGCTCGGGCAAGCGAAATATCGCTCGGTCCGCCCGATTCGTTCGCCTTGTGTTCACAGCGGCCGTGATTCCCGAGAGCTATAAAGAATTCCCACCTTATGTGACCGCTAATTCATAAGTAGTATAGAAATAGAAGACACGACACAACATAAATATAAAAAACGATTTTTAATTAAGAAAAGATTTTTGGAAAATTTTCTAGTGTTTTTTTTTCTTTTCCTTCGGGGGGGGGGGTGCCAGGGTGCCTTGCCCCCCCCCCTCCTTTGGGTGCGCCATTGCTTAGAACAGTAATAGTTACGGTTACAAAGTGTTGCCAGTGTAGTGGTTTTACCCATTTATCAGGACTTTTCAAAAACGTGGAATTTAAGGTGACATTTCATTTAAAGGGCGTTTTGTGCAGTTCTTTCAGCAAAAAAAAATAATATGTGGTGCTAAAATTAGCTAATAACTAAAAACCAGTTGAGATTTTAAATAATACGTAATTTCTAAAACAATACGTAATTTCAACTTTCTTTCAATTAAATTGGTTCAAAATTAAACCATTTTGAATCTGTGGTTCTCGGAAATCGGACGTACTGTTGAAATTGCTCAGTGCTACGAATATGTCATCAGAAACATAAAAATGAGTGGGAGAACAATTTTTCTCCTTCACACTCGTTGCGAGCACGTCTGACAATAAGGACTTTTCAAAAGAAGGGACCAGATGGGTAATTTTGTCTGCCCTCAGACTCAAAAGATAGCCTTAAATTTAGGCACTTCTCAATGGTTTTATATTTTTGATATTCGAGTTAGATTGTTTACCTCTGAGAGAAACGCTTTTCACACATGAAAATGGCCAGGTCAGAAGAAATGGTTAATGGCCAGGTTAGAAGACATGAAAATGGCCAGGTCAGAAGAAATTAAAGGCTCAGAGAAATTTGGGGAAGGGAACACTCTACAGCTCTTAGGAGACAGATGGAAACCTCCCGTCAAAGTCATCAAGCATGTTCTTCAACATTCACAGAGTATGGCTCTCTTGCTTACAGATCACGGTTTTATGTCCCATTCAACAGACGACGGCTTTTCAGAGCCCATCGGCGTTCCCTTTCCAACTGAGAGCAGCTTAGGGGTTTAGTGGAGGCAAATCCCTGGCCCAGGTGGGACTCGAACCTGGGAATTACAGATTGCAAGCCTGGAGCACTACTGACTGAGCCAATCCCCTGCCCTTTGATATCAGATTCCACAGTAGAAGATATAATTTTTAACTGACGAGCATTGAATAAGGCATTTATATTTCTTTTCTGGTGGTGTCTTTCTGCTGAGGTCTCCTTACTCACACAGACCTTTACTGTGCATATTAAACTAATAAGCTTCTATCCGATCTCTGCTTATCTAAGGGGTAAATTTTTATATAATTTTTTTGAAATTAGAATAAAAACCATTGGTAAATTGCTAAGTATTATTGACAATTAGAACGAGCGAAATAGCACTCGGTCCGCCCGATTCCTTCGCCTCGTGTTCACAGCTGCCGTGATTCCCGAGAGCTATAAGGTATTCCCACCTTATGTGACCGCTAATTCATAAGTAGTATAGAAATAGAAGACACGACACAAAATAAATATAAATAATGAATTTTAATTAGGAAAAGATTTTTGGAAAATTTTCTAGTGTTTTTATTTCCTTTTCCTTTGGGGGGTGCCAAGCCCCCCCTCTGGTTGCGCCATTGTATCATGAAATTGTGTGTTCTTCCCAAGTAAATATTTAGGAGAAACCGATGTTATACAACATGCCCAAGGCGTGAAAATGTTAAAGCTATTTTTGAGATGTTCTTATACCTAAATGTAAAAATTTCTTCACTGAATACCCATTTAGCCCATTCATGGGAAATAGTTAGCGTACCTGACTATTAAACCAGCGGGCACATCCCTGTGTATGTGTTTGTTTGTATGTTGTATGAGAAACCAGGACAAGCCCAACAGAGCTTTTAGGTTATCTCCATTCTTTGTATATCATCATCATCATCATCATCATCATCATCATCATCATCATCATCATCATCATCAAGCAGCCATGGGCTACGGAGGTCCAACCAGACCGTGCAATTTAGTTCTCCAAGCAAGTCTATCCTGAGCTACATCTACTGCATCTGGCAACTGCACACCAATTCTAACAAGGTCCTGTTTGACATTGTCTGCCCACCGTATCCTAGGTCTCCCCTTCTTTCTGTGGCCTTTAGGCACACTGTTCATAACCCTATTCGCCAATCTATAATTATTCATACGGGCAACATGGCCAAACCAGCGGATTCTCTCTCTGCACAATATGCTGCTTAAAGGAGGTTGCAAACTCCTTTGCCTAACCCCATCATTAGTTACAAAGTTCAACCACCTAATGCTCAAGATACTGCGTAAGCATCTGGAATTAAAAGCATCTAGTTTCCTGTTATCTTGTTTACAAAGTGTCCAAGTTTCACTACCATAATTAACCCTAGAAAGAACCAAACTATTATACAGTCTATTTAATCTTTAGGTGTATACGCCTATTTCTCCATATATTCTTTTCTATTTTTCCATTCGAGGTCAAGTCTCAAAGGAGAATGCATCTCCGCTTCAGGCGGCGACTCTTCAGCTAAAATGGAGAAAGAATATTCAGCCACGTTGGAAACTGTATCTAGTGTAATGGTGGCGATAAATGAATCTCCAGCTAAAGAAGAGGATGTCGGATCTCAAGATAAAGTGGACGATGTATATGGTGCAACTATGGAGACAAATGAATCTGAAATGAAGACAGATAGAGCTGAATATGGTGGAGCTCCGATGGCGGAAAGTGAACCTCCTGATAAAAAAGATGAAGATAGTACCGAAGAAGGAGAAGATAAAAAAGGAGATTCCTCAAATGTCTCCAAAGATGGCATCTCACGTAATGGGATAGATGCTAATTCCATCCATAGCACCAGTAGTAATTACATCCTTGTTTTCCTATTGGTCGTAATTTTTGCTTCAGCAGTGATTGAGTCCATATCGAGAACAATAAACATGTTCCTTTTTGTATTACGTTATTAGAAGTTGAACGAGAGAGTAAAGTAGAAAAAAAGGGAAAAAAAGTGAATGATAAAGTGAAGGAAATTTAGAGAATGAAAGACCAGAAAAGATAGAAAAGAAAGATAGAAAAAAAGTAAAAAAAAAAATAAAAAAAATGTCTCCCTCAAAATCCATCCTCAGACGTCCCCGATCGTGGGAGACGGGCAGCATCCATTATCTGTTGATTTACCCAAGAGTTCATTTTATCTTTCGGAAAAACTTCAGGAAATGGATGGCTAACATGAGGCTCTGGTAAACAAACCCAGTAGTTAACTATAGCCATGTAACATACTTAATTATATCCAGTTATAATATATATATATAATTACAGCAATTATAAAATATATTATTATAGGAATTATAACATTACTTATTATATGAATTATAACACTATTTATGGCTCGTGCAAATTTCATAGGAACAACATCTTCAACTTTTCAGAATCGTGTACAACTCTCATAATTTCGATAGCATTTCATCAGTTTCTGCTGACTTGTGATGTTTTACATTTTCAATATTGTCAAAGAAACTTCAGATAATGATATAGGTTTGACACTTAAAGCCAGGAAAATAATTATCTGTATTGCAACAGGACTAATCTCCTTCATCCCCCACCCCCCATTTTGGTTCTTTCCTCCATATGGAGCATTTTATATTCTTCCCCTCTTTCTTCCCATCTACCTTTTATATTTTTCCCCTCTTTGAGATTTTCTCCCCTAATTCCCAGCTTACTCTCGAACACAAAGCAAATACCGACTGGCTAGGAAAGACCACCGATGATTTAGATTGGACATTAAAACGTGGCCACATATACAGGAGAGCCAAATCCTGTGGACATTAAAGAACACGCTGGATAGCCTTACGAGATGCTTCCTCTGTCTTCTGACAGCTGCGCAATGGATCAAAGTCCGCAAACTTTTTACCACCAGTATCCTAACACCTGCGCAATGGATTCCCTTCTCTCATCTTTTTACCATCTGTATCCTAACACCTGCGCAATGGATTCCCTTCTCTCATCTTTTTACCATCTGTATCCTAACACCCGCGAAATGGATTCCCTTCTCTCATCTTTTTACCAACAGTATCCTAACACCTGCGCAATGGATTCCCTTCTCTCATCTTTCTACGATCTGTATCCTAACATCTGCGCAATGGATTCCCTTCTCTCATCTTTTTACCAACTGTAACCTAACACCTGCGCAATGGATTCCCTTCTCTCATCTTTTTACCATGTGTATCCTAACACCTGCGCAATGGATTCCCTTCTCTCATCTTTTTACCAACTGTATCCTAACACCTGCGCAATGGATTCCCTTTCTCCATCTTTTTACCAACTGTATCCTAACACCTGCGCAATGGATTCCCTTCTCTCATCTTTTTACCAACTGTATCCTAACACCTGCGCAGTGGATTCCCTTCTCTCATCTTTTTACCAACAGTAACCTAACACCTGCGCAATGGATTCCCTTCTCTCATCTTTTTTACCAACTGTATCCTAACACCTGCGCAATGGATTCCCTTCCCCCATCTTTTTACCATCTGTATCCTAACACCTGCGCAATGGATTCCCTTTCTCCATCTTTTTACCATCTGTATCCTAACACCTGCGCAATGGATTCCCTTCTCTCATCTTTTTACCATCTGTATCCTAACACCTGCGCAATGGATTCCCTTTCTCCATCTTTTTACCAACTGTATCCTAACACCTGCGCAATGGATTCCCTTCTCTCATCTTTTACCATGTGTATCCTAACACCTGCGCAATGGATTCCCTTCTCTCATCTTTTTACCAACTGTACCCTAACACCTGCGCAATGGATTTCCTTCTCTCATCATTTTACCATCTGTATCCTAACACCTGCGCAATGGATTCCCTTCTCCCATCTTTTTACCAACTGTATCCTAACACCTGCGCAATGGATTCCCTTTCTCCATCTTTTTAACATAGTGTATCCTAACACCTGCGCAATGGATTCCCGTCTCTCATCTTTTTACCATGTGTATCCTAACACCTGCGCAATGGATTCCCTTCTCTCATCTTTTTACCATCTGTATCCTAACACCTGCGCAATGGATTCCCTTCTCTCATCTTTTTACCAACTGTATCCTAACACCTGCGCAATGGATTCCCTTCTCTCATCTTTCTACGATCTGTATCCTAACACCTGCGCAATGGATTCCCTTCTCTCACCTTTTTACCAACTGTAACCTAACACCTGCGCAATGGATTCCCTTCTCTCATCTTTTTACCATGTGTATCCTAACACCTGCGCAATGAATTCCCTTCTCTCATCTTTTTACCAACTGTATCCTAACACCTGCGCAATGGATTCCCTTTCTCCATCTTTTTACCAACTGTATCCTAACACCTGCGCAATGGATTCCCTTCTCTCATCTTTTTACCAACTGTATCCTAACACCTGCGCAGTGGATTCCCTTCTCTCATCTTTTTACCATCTGTATCCTAACACCTGCGCAATGGATTCCCTTTTCTCATCTTTTTACCAACTGTATTCTAACATCTGCGCAATGGATTCCCTTCTCTCATCTTTTTACCAACTGTATCCTAACACCTACGCAATGGATTCCCTTCTCTCATCTTTTTACCATCTGTATCCTAACACCTGTGCAATGGATTACCTTCTGTCATCTTTTTACCATCTGTAACCTAACACCTGCGCAATGGATTTCCTTCTCTCATCATTTTACCATCTGTATCCTAACACCTGCGCAATGGATTCCCTTCCTCCATCTTTTTACCAACTGTATCCTAACACCCGTGCAATGGATCCCCTTCTCTCATCTTTTTACCATCTGTATCCTAACATCTGCGCAATGGATTCCCCTCTCTCATCTTTTTACCATCTGTATCCTAACACCAGCGCAATGGATTCCCTTCTCTCATCTTTTTACCAACTGTATCCTAACACCTGCGCAATGGATTCCCTTTCTCCATCTTTTTACCAACTGTATCCTAACACCTGCGCAATGGATTCCCTTCTCTCATCTTTTTACCAACTGTATCCTAACACCTGCGCAGTGGATTCCCTTCTCTCATCTTTTTACCAACTGTATCCTAACACCTGCGCAGTGGATTCCCTTCTCTCATCTTTTTACCATCTGTATCCTAACACCTGCGCAATGGATTCCCTTCTCCCATCTTTTTACCAACTGTATTCTAACATCTGCGCAATGGATTCCCTTCTCTCATCTTTTTACCAACTGTATCCTAACACCTGCGCAATGGATTCCCTTCTCTCATCTTTTTACCATCTGTATCCTAACACCTGCGCAATGGATTACCTTCTGTCATCTTTTTACCATCTGTATCCTAACACCTGCGCAATGGATTCCCTTCCTCCATCTTTTTACCAACTGTATCCTAACACCCGTGCAATGGATCCCCTTCTCTCATCTTTTTACCATCTGTATCCTAACATCTGCGCAATGGATTCCCCTCTCTCATCTTTTTACCATCTGTATCCTAACACCTGCGCAATGGATTCCCTTCTGTCATCTTTTTACCATCTGTATCCTAACACCTGCACAATGGATTCCCTTCTCCATCTTTTTACCAACTGTATCCTAACACCCGTGCAATGGATTCCCTTCTCTCATCTTTTTACCATCTGTATCCTAACACCTGCGCAATGGATTCCCTTCTCTCATCTTTTTACCATCTGTATCCTAACACCAGCGCAATGGATTCCCTTCTCTCATCTTTTTACCAACTGTATCCTAACACCTGCGCAATGGATTCCCTTCTCTCATCTTTTTACCATCTGTATCCTAACACCTGGGCAATGGATTCCCTTCTCTCATCTTTTTACCAACTGTATCCTAACACCTGCGCAATTTATTCCCTTCTCTCATCTTTTTACCAACTGTATCCTAACACCTGCGCAATGGATTCCCTTCTCTCATCTTTTTACCAACTGTATCCTAACACCTGCGCAATGGATTCCCTTCTCTCATCTTTTTACCAAGTGTATTCTAACACCTGCGCAATGGATTCCCTTCTCTCATCTTTTTACCATCTGTATCCTAACACCTGCGCAATGGATTCCCTTCTGTCATCTTTTTACCATCTGTATCCTAACACCTGCGCAATGGATTCCCTTCCTCCATCTTTTTACCAACTGTATCCTAACACCCGTGCAATGGATTCCCTTCTCTCATCTTTTTACCATCTGTATCCTAACACCTGCGCAATGGATTCCCTTCTCTCATCTTTTTACCAACTGTATCCTAACACCTACGCAATGGATTCCCTTCTCTCATCTTTTTACCATCTGTATCCTAATACCTGCGCAATGGATTCCCTTCTCTCATCTTTTTACCATCTGTATCCTAACACCTGCGCAATGGATTCCCTTCTCTCATCTTTTTAAAATCTGTATCCTAACACCTGCGCAATGGATTCCCTTCCTCCATCTTTTTACGAACTGTATCCTAACACCCGTGCAATCGATTCCCTTCTCTCATCTTTTTACCATCTGTATCCTAACATCTGCGCAGTGGATTCCCTTCCTCCATCTTTTTACCAACTGTATCCTAACACCCGTGCAATGGATTCCCTTCTCTCATCTTTTTACCATCTGTATCCTAACACCTGCGCAATGGATTCCCTTCTCTCATCTTTTTTACCAACTGTATCCTAACACCTGCTCAATGGATTCCCTTCTCTCATCTTTTTACCAACTGTATCCTAACACCTGCGCAATGGATTCTCTTCTCTCATCTTTTTACCAACTGTATCCTAACACCTGCGCAATGGATTCCCTTCTCTCATCTTTTTACCAAGTGTATCCTAACACCTGCGCAATGGATTCCCTTCTCTCATCTTTTTACCATCTGTATCCTAACACCTGCGCAATGGATTCCCTTCTGTCATCTTTTTACCATCTGTATCCTAACACCTGCGCAATGGATTCCCTTCCTCCATCTTTTTACCAACTGTATCCTAACACCCGTGCAATGGATTCCCTTCTCTCATCTTTTTACCATCTGTATCCTAACACCTGCGCAATGGATTCCCTTCTCTCATCTTTTTACCAACTGTATCCTAACACCTGCGCAATGGATTCCCTTCTCTCATCTTTTTACCATCTGTATCCTAATACCTGCGCAATGGATTCCCTTCTCTCATCTTTTTACCATCTGTATCCTAACACCTGGGCAATGGATTCCCTTCTCTCATCTTTTTACCAACTGTATCCTAACACCTGCGCAATGGATTCCCTTCTCTCATCTTTTTACCAACTGTATCCTAACACCTGCGCAATGGATTCCCTTCTCTCATCTTTTTACCAAGTGTATCCTAACACCTGCGCAATGGATTCCCTTCTCTCATCTTTTTACCATCTGTATCCTAACACCTGCGCAATGGATTCCCTTCTGTCATCTTTTTACCATCTGTATCCTAACACCTGCGCAATGGATTCCCTTCTCTCATCTTTTTACCAACTGTATCCTAACACCTGCGCAATGGATTCTCTTCTCTCATCTTTTTACCAACTGTATCCTAACACCTGCGCAATGGATTCCCTTCTCTCATCTTTTTACCAAGTGTATCCTAACACCTGCGCAATGGATTCCCTTCTCTCATCTTTTTACCATCTGTATCCTAACACCTGCGCAATGGATTCCCTTCTGTCATCTTTTTACCATCTGTATCCTAACACCTGCGCAATGGATTCCCTTCCTCCATCTTTTTACCAACTGTATCCTAACACCCGTGCAATGGATTCCCTTCTCTCATCTTTTTACCATCTGTATCCTAACACCTGCGCAATGGATTCCCTTCTGTCATCTTTTTACCATCTGTATCCTAACACCTGCGCAGTGGATTCCCTTCCTCCATCTTTTTACCAACTGTATCCTAACACCTGCGCAATGGATTCCCTTCTCTCATCTTTTTACCATCTGTATCCTAACACCTGCGCAATGGATTCCCTTCTGTCATCTTTTTACCATCTGTATCCTAACACCTGCGCAATGGATTCCCTTCCTCCATCTTTTTACCAACTGTATCCTAACACCCGTGCAATGGATTCCCTTCTCTCATCTTTTTACCATCTGTATCCTAACACCTGCGCAATGGATTCCCTTCTCTCATCTTTTTACCAACTGTATCCTAACACCTGCGCAATGGATTCCCTTCTCTCATCTTTTTACCATCTGTATCCTAATACCTGCGCAATGGATTCCCTTCTGTCATCTTTTTACCATCTGTATCCTAACACCTGCGCAATGGATTCCCTTCCTCCATCTTTTTACCAACTGTATCCTAACACCCGTGCAATGGATTCCCTTCTGTCATCTTTTTACCATCTGTATCCTAACACCTGCGCAATGGATTCCCTTCTGTCATCATTTTACCATCTGTATCCTAACACCTGCGCAGTGGATTCCCTTCCTCCATCTTTTTACCAACTGTATCCTAACACCTGCGCAATGGATTCCCTTCTCTCATCTTTTTACCATCTGTATCCTAACACCTGCGCAATGGATTCCCTTCTCTCATCTTTTTACCATCTGTATCCTAACACCTGCGCAATGGATTCATTTCTGTCATCTTTTTACCATCTGTATCCTAACACCTGCGCAATGGATTCCCTTCCTCCATCTTTTTACCAACTGTATCCTAACACCCGTGCAATGGATTCCCTTCTCTGATCTTTTTACCATCTGTATCCTAACACCTGCGCAATGGATTCCCTTCTCTCATCTTTTTTACCAACTGTATCCTAACACCTGCTCAATGGATTCCCTTCTCTCATCCTTTAACAACTGTATCCTAACACTTGCGCAATGGATTCCCTTCCCCCATATTTTTACCATCTGTCGCCATCCATGGCTGAGTGGTTAGCGCGCTTGGCTACTGATCTAAGGGACCTGGGTTGGAGCCCCGGATAAGGCATGGTTGTATGTGTTGTTTTTCTACTGAGGTCCTGCCATCCTCTCAGATCTTCTACTTTGGCATATAAACTGACAGTCTCCTGTCAGACTTCTGTGGCAAGCAGCTGCTTGAAGGGGTATTTATTTTATTTTATTATATCCTACACCTGCGCAATGGATTCCCTTCTCTCATCTTTTTACCATCTGTATCCTAACACCTGCGCAATGGATTCCCTTCTCTCATCTTTTTACCAACTGTATCCTAACACCTGCGCAATGGATTCCCTTCTCTCATCTTTTTACCATCTGTATCCTAACACCTGCGCAATGGATTCCCTTTTCTCATCTTTCTACGATCTGTATCCTAACACCTGCGCAATGGATTCCCTTCTCTCATCTTTTTACCAACTGTAACCTAACACCTGCGCAATGGATTCCCTTCTCTCATCTTTTTACCATGTGTATCCTAACACCCGTGCAATGGATTCCCTTCTCTCATCTTTTTACCATCTGTATCCTAACACCTGCGCAATGGATTCCCTTCTCTCATCTTTTTACCATCTGTATCCTAACACCAGCGCAATGGATTCCCTTCTCTCATCTTTTTACCAACTGTATCCTAACACCTGCGCAATGGATTCCCTTCTCTCATCTTTTTACCATCTGTATCCTAACACCTGGGCAATGGATTCCCTTCTCTCATCTTTTTACCAACTGTATCCTAACACCTGCGCAATTTATTCCCTTCTCTCATCTTTTTACCAACTGTATCCTAACACCTGCGCAATGGATTCCCTTCTCTCATCTTTTTACCAACTGTATCCTAACACCTGCGCAATGGATTCCCTTCTCTCATCTTTTTACCAAGTGTATTCTAACACCTGCGCAATGGATTCCCTTCTCTCATCTTTTTACCATCTGTATCCTAACACCTGCGCAATGGATTCCCTTCTGTCATCTTTTTACCATCTGTATCCTAACACCTGCGCAATGGATTCCCTTCCTCCATCTTTTTACCAACTGTATCCTAACACCCGTGCAATGGATTCCCTTCTCTCATCTTTTTACCATCTGTATCCTAACACCTGCGCAATGGATTCCCTTCTCTCATCTTTTTACCAACTGTATCCTAACACCTACGCAATGGATTCCCCTCTCTCATCTTTTTACCATCTGTATCCTAATACCTGCGCAATGGATTCCCTTCTCTCATCTTTTTACCATCTGTATCCTAACACCTGCGCAATGGATTCCCTTCTCTCATCTTTTTAAAATCTGTATCCTAACACCTGCGCAATGGATTCCCTTCCTCCATCTTTTTACGAACTGTATCCTAACACCCGTGCAATCGATTCCCTTCTCTCATCTTTTTACCATCTGTATCCTAACATCTGCGCAGTGGATTCCCTTCCTCCATCTTTTTACCAACTGTATCCTAACACCCGTGCAATGGATTCCCTTCTCTCATCTTTTTACCATCTGTATCCTAACACCTGCGCAATGGATTCCCTTCTCTCATCTTTTTTACCAACTGTATCCTAACACCTGCTCAATGGATTCCCTTCTCTCATCTTTTTACCAACTGTATCCTAACACCTGCGCAATGGATTCCCTTCTCTCATCTTTTTACCAACTGTATCCTAACACCTGCGCAATGGATTCCCTTCTCTCATCTTTTTACCAAGTGTATCCTAACACCTGCGCAATGGATTCCCTTCTCTCATCTTTTTACCATCTGTATCCTAACACCTGCGCAATGGATTCCCTTCTGTCATCTTTTTATCATCTGTATCCTAACACCTGCGCAATGGATTCCCTTCCTCCATCTTTTTACCAACTGTATCCTAACACCCGTGCAATGGATTCCCTTCTCTCATCTTTTTACCATCTGTATCCTAACACCTGCGCAATGGATTCCCTTCTCTCATCTTTTTACCAACTGTATCCTAACACCTGCGCAATGGATTCCCTTCTCTCATCTTTTTACCATCTGTATCCTAATACCTGCGCAATGGATTCCCTTCTCTCATCTTTTTACCATCTGTATCCTAACACCTGGGCAATGGATTCCCTTCTCTCATCTTTTTACCAACTGTATCCTAACACCTGCGCAATGGATTCCCTTCTCTCATCTTTTTACCAACTGTATCCTAACACCTGCGCAATGGATTCCCTTCTCTCATCTTTTTACCAAGTGTATCCTAACACCTGCGCAATGGATTCCCTTCTCTCATCTTTTTACCATCTGTATCCTAACACCTGCGCAATGGATTCCCTTCTGTCATCTTTTTACCATCTGTATCCTAACACCTGCGCAATGGATTCCCTTCTCTCATCTTTTTACCAACTGTATCCTAACACCTGCGCAATGGATTCTCTTCTCTCATCTTTTTACCAACTGTATCCTAACACCTGCGCAATGGATTCCCTTCTCTCATCTTTTTACCAAGTGTATCCTAACACCTGCGCAATGGATTCCTTTCTCTCATCTTTTTACCATCTGTATCCTAACACCTGCGCAATGGATTCCCTTCTGTCATCTTTTTACCATCTGTATCCTAACACCTGCGCAATGGATTCCCTTCCTCCATCTTTTTACCAACTGTATCCTAACACCCGTGCAATGGATTCCCTTCTCTCATCTTTTTACCATCTGTATCCTAACACCTGCGCAATGGATTCCCTTCTGTCATCTTTTTACCATCTGTATCCTAACACCTGCGCAGTGGATTCCCTTCCTCCATCTTTTTACCAACTGTATCCTAACACCTGCGCAATGGATTCCCTTCTCTCATCTTTTTACCATCTGTATCCTAACACCTGCGCAATGGATTCCCTTCTGTCATCTTTTTACCATCTGTATCCTAACACCTGCGCAATGGATTCCCTTCCTCCATCTTTTTACCAACTGTATCCTAACACCCGTGCAATGGATTCCCTTCTCTCATCTTTTTACCATCTGTATCCTAACACCTGCGCAATGGATTCCCTTCTCTCATCTTTTTACCAACTGTATCCTAACACCTGCGCAATGGATTCCCTTCTCTCATCTTTTTACCATCTGTATCCTAATACCTGCGCAATGGATTCCCTTCTGTCATCTTTTTACCATCTGTATCCTAACACCTGCGCAATGGATTCCCTTCCTCCATCTTTTTACCAACTGTATCCTAACACCCGTGCAATGGATTCCCTTCTCTCATCTTTTTACCATCTGTATCCTAACACCTGCGCAATGGATTCCCTTCTGTCATCATTTTACCATCTGTATCCTAACACCTGCGCAGTGGATTCCCTTCCTCCATCTTTTTACCAACTGTATCCTAACACCTGCGCAATGGATTCCCTTCTCTCATCTTTTTACCATCTGTATCCTAACACCTGCGCAATGGATTCCCTTCTCTCATCTTTTTACCATCTGTATCCTAACACCTGCGCAATGGATTCATTTCTGTCATCTTTTTACCATCTGTATCCTAACACCTGCGCAATGGATTCCCTTCCTCCATCTTTTTACCAACTGTATCCTAACACCCGTGCAATGGATTCCCTTCTCTGATCTTTTTACCATCTGTATCCTAACACCTGCGCAATGGATTCCCTTCTCTCATCTTTTTTACCAACTGTATCCTAACACCTGCTCAATGGATTCCCTTCTCTCATCCTTTAACAACTGTATCCTAACACTTGCGCAATGGATTCCCTTCCCCCATATTTTTACCATCTGTCGCCATCCATGGCTGAGTGGTTAGCGCGCTTGGCTACTGATCTAAGGGACCTGGGTTGGAGCCCCGGATAAGGCATGGTTGTATGTGTTGTTTTTCTACTGAGGTCCTGCCATCCTCTCAGATCTTCTACTTTGGCATATAAACTGACAGTCTCCTGTCAGACTTCTGTGGCAAGCAGCTGCTTGAAGGGGTATTTATTTTATTTTATTATATCCTACACCTGCGCAATGGATTCCCTTCTCTCATCTTTTTACCATCTGTATCCTAACACCTGCGCAATGGATTCCCTTCTCTCATCTTTTTACCAACTGTATCCTAACACCTGCGCAATGGATTCCCTTCTCTCATCTTTTTACCATCTGTATCCTAACACCTGCGCAATGGATTCCCTTTTCTCATCTTTCTACGATCTGTATCCTAACACCTGCGCAATGGATTCCCTTCTCTCATCTTTTTACCAACTGTAACCTAACACCTGCGCAATGGATTCCCTTCTCTCATCTTTTTACCATGTGTATCCTAACACCTGCGCAATGGATTCCCTTCTCTCATCTTTTTACCAACTGTATCCTAACACCTGCGCAGTGGATTCCCTTCTCTCATCTTTTTACCATCTGTATCCTAACACCTGCGCAATGGATTCCCTTCTCTCATCTTTTTACCAACTGTATCCTAACACCTGCGCAGTGGATTCCCTTCTCTCATCTTTTTACCATCTGTATCCTAACACCTGCGCAATGGATTCCCTTCTCTCATCTTTTTACCAACTGTATTCTAACATCTGCGCAATGGATTCCCTTCTCTCATCTTTTTACCAACTGTATCCTAACACCTGCGCAATGGATTCCCTTCTGTCATCTTTTTACCATCTGTATCCTAACACCTGCGCAATGGATTCCCTTCTCTCATCTTTTTACCATCTGTATCCTAACACCTGCGGAATGGATTTCCTTCTCTCATCATTTTACCATCTGTATCCTAACACCTGCGCAATGGATTCCCTTCTCTCATCTTTTTACCAACTGTATCCTAACACCTGCGCAATGGATTCCCTTCTCTCATCTTTTTACCAAGTGTATCCTAACACCTGCGCAATGGATTCCCTTCTCTCATCTTTTTACCATCTGTATCCTAACACCTGGGCAATGGATTCCCTTCTCTCATCTTTTTACGAACTGTATCCTAACACCTGCGCAATTTATTCCCTTCTCTCATCTTTTTACCAACTGTATCCTAACACCTGAGCAATGGATTCCCTTCTCTCATCTTTTTACCAACTGTATCCTAACACCTGCGCAATGAATTCCATTCTCTCATCTTTTTACCAACTGTATCCTAACACCTGCGCAATGGATTCCCTTCTCTCATCTTTTTACCATCTGTATCCTAACACCTGCGCAATGGATTCCCTTCTGTCATCTTTTTACCATCTGTATCCTAACACCTGCGCAATGGATTCCCTTCCTCCATCTTTTTACCAACTGTATCCTAACACCCGTGCAATGGATTCCCTTCTCTCATCTTTTTACCAACTGTATCCTAACACCTGCGCAATGGATTCCCTTCTCTCATCTTTTTACCATCTGTATCCTAACACCTGCGCAATGGATTCCCTTCTCTCATCTTTCTACGATCTGTATCCTAACACCTGCGCAATGGATTCCCTTCTCTCATCTTTTTACCAACTGTAACCTAACACCTGCGCAATGGATTCCTTTCTCTCATCTTTTTACCATGTGTATTCTAACACCTGCGCAATGGATTCCCTTCTCTCATCTTTTTACCATCTGTATCCTAACACCTGCGCAATGGATTCCCTTCTCTCATCTTTTTACCAACTGTATTCTAACATCTGCGCAATGGATTCCCTTCTCTCATCTTTTTACCAACTGTATCTTAACACCTGCGCAATGGATTCCCTTCTCTCATCTTTTTACCATCTGTATCCTAACACCTGGGCAATGGATTCCCTTCTCTCATCTTTTTACGAACTGTATCCTAACACCTGCGCAATTTATTCCCTTCTCTCATCTTTTTACCAACTGTATCCTAACACCTGCGCAATGGATTCCCTTCTCTCATCTTTTTACCAACTGTATCCTAACACCTGCGCAATGGATTCCCTTCTCTCATCTTTTTACCAACTGTATCCTAACACCTGCGCAATGGATTCCCTTCTCTCATCTTTTTACCAACTGTATCCTAACATCTGCGCAATGGATTCCCTTCTCTCATCTTTTTACCAAGTGTATCCTAACACCTGCGCAATGGATTCCCTTCTCTCATCTTTTTACCATCTGTATCCTAACACCTGGGCAATGGATTCCCTTCTCTCATCTTTTTACGAACTGTATCCTAACACCTGCGCAATTTATTCCCTTCTCTCATCTTTTTACCAACTGTATCCTAACACCTGCGCAATGGATTCCCTTCTCTCATCTTTTTACCAACTGTATCCTAACACCTGCGCAATGGATTCCCTTCTCTCATCTTTTTACCAACTGTATCCTAACACCTGCGCAATGGATTCCCTTCTCTCATCTTTTTACCATCTGTATCCTAACACCTGCGCAATGGATTCCCTTCTGTCATCTTTTTACCATCTGTATCCTAACACCTGCGCAATGGATTCCCTTCCTCCATCTTTTTACCAACTGTATCCTAACACCCGTGCAATGGATTCCCTTCTCTCATCTTTTTACCATCTGTATCCTAACACCTGCGCAATGGATTCCCTTCTGTCATCTTTTTACCATCTGTATCCTAACACCTGCGCAGTGGATTCCCTTCCTCCATCTTTTTACCAACTGTATCCTAACACCTGCGCAATGGATTCCCTTCTCTCATCTTTTTACCATCTGTATCCTAACACCTGCGCAATGGATTCCCTTCTGTCATCTTTTTACCATCTGTATCCTAACACCTGCGCAATGGATTCCCTTCCTCTATCTTTTTACCAACTGTATCCTAACACCCGTGCAATGGATTCCCTTCTCTCATCTTTTTACCAACTGTATCCTAACACCTGCGCAATGGATTCCCTTCTCTCATCTTTTTACCATCTGTATCCTAACACCTGCGCAATGGATTCCCTTCTCTCATCTTTCTACGATCTGTATCCTAACACGTGCGCAATGGATTCCCTTCTCTCATCTTTTTACCAACTGTAACCTAACACCTGCGCAATGGATTCCCTTCTCTCATCTTTTTACCATGTGTATACTAACACCTGCGCAAAGGATTCCCTTCTCTCATCTTTTTACCAACTGTATCCTAACACCTGCGCAGTGGATTCCCTTCTCTCATCTTTTTACCATCTGTATCCTAACACCTGCGCAATGGATTCCCTTCTCTCATCTTTTTACCAACTGTATCCTAACACCTGCGCAATGGATTCCCTTCTTTCATCTTTTTACCATCTGTATCCTAACACCTGCGCAATGGATTCCCTTCTCTCATCTTTTTACCATCTGTATCCTAACACCTGCGCAATGGATTTCCTTCTCTCATCATTTTACCATCTGTATCCTAACACCTGCGCAATGGATTCCCTTCTCTCATCTTTTTACCAACTGTATCCTAACACCTGCGCAATGGATTCCCTTCTCTCATCTTTTTACCAAGTGTATCCTAACACCTGCGCAATGGATTCCCTTCTCTCATCTTTTTACCATCTGTATCCTAACACCTGGGCAATGGATTCCCTTCTCTCATCTTTTTACGAACTGTATCCTAACACCTGCGCAATTTATTCCCTTCTCTCGTCTTTTTACCAACTGTATCCTAACACCTGCGCAATGGATTCCCTTCTCTCATCTTTTTACCAACTGTATCCTAACACCTGCGCAATGGATTCCCTTCTCTCATCTTTTTACCAACTGTATCCTAACACCTGCGCAATGGATTCCCTTCTCTCATCTTTTTACCAACTGTATCCTAACACCTGCGCAATGGATTCCCTTCTCTCATCTTTTTACCATCTGTATCCTAACACCTGCGCAATGGATTCCCTTCTCTCATCTTTTTACCAACTGTATCCTAACACCTGCGCAGTGGATTCCCTTCTCTCATCTTTTTACCATCTGTATCCTAACACCTGCGCAATGGATTCCCTTCTCTCATCTTTTTACCAACTCTATTCTAACATCTGCGCAATGGATTCCCTTCTCTCATCTTTTTACCAACTGTATCCTAACACCTGCGCAATGGATTCCCTTCTCTCATCTTTTTACCATCTGTATCCTAACACCTGGGCAATGGATTCCCTTCTCTCATCTTTTTACCAACTGTATCCTAACACCTGCGCAATTTATTCCCTTCTGTCATCTTTTTACCAACTGTATCCTAACACGTGCGCAATGGATTCCCTTCTCTCATCTTTTTACCAACTGTATCCTAACACCTGCGCAATGGATTCCCTTCTCTCATCTTTTTACCAAGTGTATCCTAACACCTGCGCAATGGATTCCCTTCTCTCATCTTTTTACCATCTGTATCCTAACACCTGGGCAATGGATTCCCTTCTCTCATCTTTTTACCAACTGTATCCTAACACCTGCGCAATTTATTCCCTTCTCTCATCCTTATACCAACTGTATCCTAACACCTGCGCAATGGATTCCCTTCTCTCATCTTTTTACCAACTGTATCCTAACACCTGCGCAATGGATTCCCTTCTCTCATCTTTTTACCAACTGTATCCTAACACCTGCGCAATGGATTCCCTTCTCTCATCTTTTTACCAACTGTATCCTAACACCTGCGCAATGGATTCCCTTCTCTCATCTTTTTAAAAAGTGTATCCTAACACCTGCGCAATGGATTCCCTTCTCTCATCTTTTTACCATCTGTATCCTAACACCTGCGCAATGAATTCCCTTCTGTCATCTTTTTACCATCTGTATCCTAACACCTGTGCAATCGATTCCCTTCCTCCATCTTTTTACCAACTGTATCCTAACACCCGTGCAATGGATTCCCTTCTCTCATCTTTTTACCATCTGTATCCTAACACCTGCGCAATGGATTCCCTTCTGTCATCTTTTTACCATCTGTATCCTAACGCCTGCGCAGTGGATTCCCTTCCTCCATCTTTTTACCAACTGTATCCTAACACCTGCGCAATGGATTCCCTTCTCTCATCTTTTTACCATCTGTATCCTAACACCTGCCCAATGGATTCCTTTCTGTCATCTTTTTACCATCTGTATCCTAACACCTGCGCAATGGATTCCCTTCCTCCATCTTTTTACCAACTGTATCCTAACACCCGTGCAATGGATTCCCTTCTCTCATCTTTTTACCACCTGTATCCTAACACCTGCGCAATGGATTCCCTTCTCTCATCTTTTCACCAACTGTATCCTAACACCTGCGCAATGGATTCCCTTCTCTCATCTTTTTACCATCTGTATCCTAATACCTGCGCAATGGATTCCCTTCTCTCATCTTTTTACCATCTGTATCCTAACACCTGGGCAATGGATTCCCTTCTCTCATCTTTTTACCAACTGTATCCTAACACCTGCGCAATTTATTCCCTTCTCTCATCTTTTTACAAACTGTATCCTAACACCTGCGCAATGGATTCCCTTCTCTCATCTTTTTACCAAGTGTATCCTAACACCTGCGCAATGGATTCCCTTCTCTCATCTTTTTACCAACTGTATCCTAACACCTGCGCAATGGATTCCCTTCTCTCATCTTTTTACCAACTGTATCCTAACACCTGCGCAATGGATTCCCTTCTCTCATCTTTTTACCATCTGTATCCTAACACCTGCGCAATGGATTCCCTTCTGTCATCTTTTTACCATCTGTATCCTAACACCTGCGCAATGGATTCCCTTCCTCCATCTTTTTACCAACTGTATCCTAACACCCGTGCAATGGATTCCCTTCTCTCATCTTTTTACCATCTGTATCCTAACACCTGCGCAATGGATTCCCTTCTGTCATCTTTTTACCATCTGTATCCTAACACCTGCGCAGTGGATTCCCTTCCTCCATCTTTTTACCAACTGTATCCTAACACCTGCGCAATGGATTCCCTTCTCTCATCTTTTTACCATCTGTATCCTAACACCTGCGCAATGGATTCCCTTCTCTCATCTTTTTACCAACTGTATCCTAACACCTGCGCAGTGGATTCCCTTCTCTCATCTTTTTACCATCTGTATCCTAACACCTGCGCAATGGATTCCCTTCTCTCATCTTTTTACCAACTCTATTCTAACATCTGCGCAATGGATTCCCTTCTCTCATCTTTTTACCAACTGTATCCTAACACCTGCGCAATGGATTCCCTTCTCTCATCTTTTTACCATCTGTATCCTAATACCTGCGCAATGGATTCCCTTCTCTCATCTTTTTACCATCTGTATCCTAACACCTGGGCAATGGATTCCCTTCTCTCATCTTTTTACCAACTGTATCCTAACACCTGCGCAATTTATTCCCTTCTGTCATCTTTTTACCAACTGTATCCTAACACGTGCGCAATGGATTCCCTTCTCTCATCTTTTTACCAACTGTATCCTAACACCTGCGCAATGGATTCCCTTCTCTCATCTTTTTACCAAGTGTATCCTAACACCTGCGCAATGGATTCCCTTCTCTCATCTTTTTACCATCTGTATCCTAACACCTGGGCAATGGATTCCCTTCTCTCATCTTTTTACCAACTGTATCCTAACACCTGCGCAATTTATTCCCTTCTCTCATCCTTTTACCAACTGTATCCTAACACCTGCGCAATGGATTCCCTTCTCTCATCTTTTTACCAACTGTATCCTAACACCTGCGCAATGGATTCCCTTCTCTCATCTTTTTACCAACTGTATCCTAACACCTGCGCAATGGATTCCCTTCTCTCATCTTTTTACCAACTGTATCCTAACACCTGCGCAATGGATTCCCTTCTCTCATCTTTTTACCAAGTGTATCCTAACACCTGCGCAATGGATTCCCTTCTCTCATCTTTTTACCATCTGTATCCTAACACCTGCGCAATGGATTCCCTTCTGTCATCTTTTTACCATCTGTATCCTAACACCTGCGCAATGGATTCCCTTCCTCCATCTTTTTACCATCTGTATCCTAACACCCGTGCAATGGATTCCCTTCTCTCATCTTTTTACCATCTGTATCCTAACACCTGCGCAATGGATTCCCTTCTGTCATCATTTTACCATCTGTATCCTAACACCTGCGCAGTGGATTCCCTTCCTCCATCTTTTTACCAACTGTATCCTAACACCTGCGCAATGGATTCCCTTCTCTCATCTTTTTACCATCTGTATCCTAACACCTGCGCAATGGATTCCCTTCTCTCATCTTTTTACCATCTGTATCCTAACACCTGCGCAATGGATTCATTTCTGTCATCTTTTTACCATCTGTATCCTAACACCTGCGCAATGGATTCCCTTCCTCCATCTTTTTACCAACTGTATCCTAACACCTGCGCAATGGATTCCCTTCTCTCATCTTTTTACCAACTGTATCCTAACACCTGCGCAATGGATTCCCTTCTCTCATCTTTTTACCAACTGTATCCTAACACCTGCGCAATGGATTCCCTTCTCTCATCTTTTTACCAACTGTATCCTAACACCTGCGCAATGGATTCCCTTCTCTCATCTTTTTACCAAGTGTATCCTAACACCTGCGCAATGGATTCCCTTCTCTCATCTTTTTACCATCTGTATCCTAACACCTGCGCAATGAATTCCCTTCTGTCATCTTTTTACCATCTGTATCCTAACACCTGTGCAATCGATTCCCTTCCTCCATCTTTTTACCAACTGTATCCTAACACCCGTGCAATGGATTCCCTTCTCTCATCTTTTTACCATCTGTATCCTAACACCTGCGCAATGGATTCCCTTCTGTCATCTTTTTACCATCTGTATCCTAACGCCTGCGCAGTGGATTCCCTTCCTCCATCTTTTTACCAACTGTATCCTAACACCTGCGCAATGGATTCCCTTCTCTCATCTTTTTACCATCTGTATCCTAACACCTGCCCAATGGATTCCTTTCTGTCATCTTTTTACCCTCTGTATCCTAACACCTGCGCAATGGATTCCCTTCCTCCATCTTTTTACCAACTGTATCCTAACACCCGTGCAATGGATTCCCTTCTCTCATCTTTTTACCACCTGTATCCTAACACCTGCGCAATGGATTCCCTTCTCTCATCTTTTTACCAACTGTATCCTAACACCTGCGCAATGGATTCCCTTCTCTCATCTTTTTACCATCTGTATCCTAATACCTGCGCAATGGATTCCCTTCTCTCATCTTTTTACCATCTGTATCCTAACACCTGGGCAATGGATTCCCTTCTCTCATCTTTTTACCAACTGTATCCTAACACCTGCGCAATTTATTCCCTTCTCTCATCTTTTTACAAACTGTATCCTAACACCTGTGCAATGGATTCCCTTCTCTCATCTTTTTACCAAGTGTATCCTAACACCTGCGCAATGGATTCCCTTCTCTCATCTTTTTACCATCTGTATCCTAACACCTGGGCAATGGATTCCCTTCTCTCATCTTTTTACCAACTGTATCCTAACACCTGCGCAATTTATTCCCTTCTCTCATCCTTTTACCAACTGTATCCTAACACCTGCGCAATGGATTCCCTTCTCTCATCTTTTTACCAACTGTATCCTAACACCTGCGCAATGGATTCCCTTCTCTCATCTTTTTACCAACTGTATCCTAACACCTGCGCAATGGATTCCCTTCTCTCATCTTTTTACCATCTGTATCCTAACACCTGCGCAATGAATTCCTTTCTGTCATCTTTTTACCATCTGTATCCTAACACCTGTGCAATGGATTCCCTTCCTCCATCTTTTTACCAACTGTATCCTAACACCCGTGCAATGGATTCCCTTCTCTCATCTTTTTACCATCTGTATCCTAACACCTGCGCAATGGTTTCCCTTCTGTCATCTTTTTACCATCTGTATCCTAACGCCTGCGCAGTGGATTCCCTTCCTCCATCTTTTTACCAACTGTATCCTAACACCTGCGCAATGGATTCCCTTCTCTCATCTTTTTACCATCTGTATCCTAACACCTGTCCAATGGATTCCTTTCTGTCATCTTTTTACCATCTGTATCCTAACACCTGCGCAATGGATTCCCTTCCTCCATCTTTTTACCAACTGTATCCTAACACCCGTGCAATGGATTCCCTTCTCTCATCTTTTTACCACCTGTATCCTAACACCTGCGCAATGGATTCCCTTCTCTCATCTTTTTACCAACTGTATCCTAACACCTGCGCAATGGATTCCCTTCTCTCATCTTTTTACCATCTGTATCCTAATACCTGCGCAATGGATTCCCTTCTCTCATCTTTTTACCATCTGTATCCTAACACCTGGGCAATGGATTCCCTTCTCTCATCTTTTTACCAACTGTATCCTAACACCTGCGCAATTTATTCCCTTCTCTCATCTTTTTACAAACTGTATCCTAACACCTGCGCAATGGATTCCCTTCTCTCATCTTTTTACCAAGTGTATCCTAACACCTGCGCAATGGATTCCCTTCTCTCATCTTTTTACCATCTGTATCCTAACACCTGGGCAATGGATTCCCTTCTCTCATCTTTTTACCAACTGTATCCTAACACCTGCGCAATTTATTCCCTTCTCTCATCCTTTTACCAACTGTATCCTAACACCTGCGCAATGGATTCCCTTCTCTCATCTTTTTACCAACTGTATCCTAACACCTGCGCAATGGATTCCCTTCTCTCATCTTTTTACCAACTGTATCCTAACACCTGCGCAATGGATTCCCTTCTCTCATCTTTTTACCATCTGTATCCTAACACCTGCGCAATGAATTCCCTTCTGTCATCTTTTTACCATCTGTATCCTAACACCTGTGCAATGGATTCCCTTCCTCCATCTTTTTACCAACTGTATCCTAACACCCGTGCAATGGATTCCCTTCTCTCATCTTTTTACCATCTGTATCCTAACACCTGCGCAATGGATTCCCTTCTGTCATCTTTTTACCATCTGTATCCTAACGCCTGCGCAGTGGATTCCCTTCCTCCATCTTTTTACCAAGTGTATCCTAACACCTGCGCAATGGATTCCCTTCTCTCATCTTTTTACCATCTGTATCCTAACACCTGGGCAATGGATTCCCTTCTCTCATCTTTTTACCAACTGTATCCTAACACCTGCGCAATGGATTCCCTTCTCTCATCTTTTTACCATCTGTATCCTAACACCTGCGCAATGGATTCCCTTCTGTCATCTTTTTACCATCTGTATCCTAACACCTGCGCAATGGATTCCCTTCCTCCATCTTTTTACCAACTGTATCCTAACACCCGTGCAATGGATTCCCTTCTCTCATCTTTTTACCATCTGTATCCTAACACCTGCGCAATGGATTCCCTTCTGTCATCTTTTTACCATCTGTATCCTAACACCTGCGCAGTGGATTCCCTTCCTCCATCTTTTTACCAACTGTATCCTAACACCTGCGCAATGGATTCCCTTCTCTCATCTTTTTACCATCTGTATCCTAACACCTGCGCAATGGATTCCCTTCTCTCATCTTTTTACCAACTGTATCCTAACACCTGCGCAGTGGATTCCCTTCTCTCATCTTTTTACCATCTGTATCCTAACACCTGCGCAATGGATTCCCTTCTCTCATCTTTTTACCAACTCTATTCTAACATCTGCGCAATGGATTCCCTTCTCTCATCTTTTTACCAACTGTATCCTAACACCTGCGCAATGGATTCCCTTCTCTCATCTTTTTACCATCTGTATCCTAATACCTGCGCAATGGATTCCCTTCTCTCATCTTTTTACCATCTGTATCCTAACACCTGGGCAATGGATTCCCTTCTCTCATCTTTTTACCAACTGTATCCTAACACCTGCGCAATTTATTCCCTTCTGTCATCTTTTTACCAACTGTATCCTAACACGTGCGCAATGGATTCCCTTCTCTCATCTTTTTACCAACTGTATCCTAACACCTGCGCAATGGATTCCCTTCTCTCATCTTTTTACCAAGTGTATCCTAACACCTGCGCAATGGATTCCCTTCTCTCATCTTTTTACCATCTGTATCCTAACACCTGGGCAATGGATTCCCTTCTCTCATCTTTTTACCAACTGTATCCTAACACCTGCGCAATTTATTCCCTTCTCTCATCCTTTTACCAACTGTATCCTAACACCTGCGCAATGGATTCCCTTCTCTCATCTTTTTACCAACTGTATCCTAACACCTGCGCAATGGATTCCCTTCTCTCATCTTTTTACCAACTGTATCCTAACACCTGCGCAATGGATTCCCTTCTCTCATCTTTTTACCAACTGTATCCTAACACCTGCGCAATGGATTCCCTTCTCTCATCTTTTTACCAAGTGTATCCTAACACCTGCGCAATGGATTCCCTTCTCTCATCTTTTTACCATCTGTATCCTAACACCTGCGCAATGGATTCCCTTCTGTCATCTTTTTACCATCTGTATCCTAACACCTGCGCAATGGATTCCCTTCCTCCATCTTTTTACCATCTGTATCCTAACACCCGTGCAATGGATTCCCTTCTCTCATCTTTTTACCATCTGTATCCTAACACCTGCGCAATGGATTCCCTTCTGTCATCATTTTACCATCTGTATCCTAACACCTGCGCAGTGGATTCCCTTCCTCCATCTTTTTACCAACTGTATCCTAACACCTGCGCAATGGATTCCCTTCTCTCATCTTTTTACCATCTGTATCCTAACACCTGCGCAATGGATTCCCTTCTCTCATCTTTTTACCATCTGTATCCTAACACCTGCGCAATGGATTCATTTCTGTCATCTTTTTACCATCTGTATCCTAACACCTGCGCAATGGATTCCCTTCCTCCATCTTTTTACCAACTGTATCCTAACACCTGCGCAATGGATTCCCTTCTCTCATCTTTTTACCAACTGTATCCTAACACCTGCGCAATGGATTCCCTTCTCTCATCTTTTTACCAACTGTATCCTAACACCTGCGCAATGGATTCCCTTCTCTCATCTTTTTACCAACTGTATCCTAACACCTGCGCAATGGATTCCCTTCTCTCATCTTTTTACCAAGTGTATCCTAACACCTGCGCAATGGATTCCCTTCTCTCATCTTTTTACCATCTGTATCCTAACACCTGCGCAATGAATTCCCTTCTGTCATCTTTTTACCATCTGTATCCTAACACCTGTGCAATCGATTCCCTTCCTCCATCTTTTTACCAACTGTATCCTAACACCCGTGCAATGGATTCCCTTCTCTCATCTTTTTACCATCTGTATCCTAACACCTGCGCAATGGATTCCCTTCTGTCATCTTTTTACCATCTGTATCCTAACGCCTGCGCAGTGGATTCCCTTCCTCCATCTTTTTACCAACTGTATCCTAACACCTGCGCAATGGATTCCCTTCTCTCATCTTTTTACCATCTGTATCCTAACACCTGCCCAATGGATTCCTTTCTGTCATCTTTTTACCATCTGTATCCTAACACCTGCGCAATGGATTCCCTTCCTCCATCTTTTTACCAACTGTATCCTAACACCCGTGCAATGGATTCCCTTCTCTCATCTTTTTACCACCTGTATCCTAACACCTGCGCAATGGATTCCCTTCTCTCATCTTTTTACCAACTGTATCCTAACACCTGCGCAATGGATTCCCTTCTCTCATCTTTTTACCATCTGTATCCTAATACCTGCGCAATGGATTCCCTTCTCTCATCTTTTTACCATCTGTATCCTAACACCTGGGCAATGGATTCCCTTCTCTCATCTTTTTACCAACTGTATCCTAACACCTGCGCAATTTATTCCCTTCTCTCATCTTTTTACAAACTGTATCCTAACACCTGCGCAATGGATTCCCTTCTCTCATCTTTTTACCAAGTGTATCCTAACACCTGCGCAATGGATTCCCTTCTCTCATCTTTTTACCATCTGTATCCTAACACCTGGGCAATGGATTCCCTTCTCTCATCTTTTTACCAACTGTATCCTAACACCTGCGCAATTTATTCCCTTCTCTCATCCTTTTACCAACTGTATCCTAACACCTGCGCAATGGATTCCCTTCTCTCATCTTTTTACCAACTGTATCCTAACACCTGCGCAATGGATTCCCTTCTCTCATCTTTTTACCAACTGTATCCTAACACCTGCGCAATGGATTCCCTTCTCTCATCTTTTTACCATCTGTATCCTAACACCTGCGCAATGAATTCCTTTCTGTCATCTTTTTACCATCTGTATCCTAACACCTGTGCAATGGATTCCCTTCCTCCATCTTTTTACCAACTGTATCCTAACACCCGTGCAATGGATTCCCTTCTCTCATCTTTTTACCATCTGTATCCTAACACCTGCGCAATGGATTCCCTTCTGTCATCTTTTTACCATCTGTATCCTAACGCCTGCGCAGTGGATTCCCTTCCTCCATCTTTTTACCAACTGTATCCTAACACCTGCGCAATGGATTCCCTTCTCTCATCTTTTTACCATCTGTATCCTAACACCTGTCCAATGGATTCCTTTCTGTCATCTTTTTACCATCTGTATCCTAACACCTGCGCAATGGATTCCCTTCCTCCATCTTTTTACCAACTGTATCCTAACACCCGTGCAATGGATTCCCTTCTCTCATCTTTTTACCACCTGTATCCTAACACCTGCGCAATGGATTCCCTTCTCTCATCTTTTTACCAACTGTATCCTAACACCTGCGCAATGGATTCCCTTCTCTCATCTTTTTACCATCTGTATCCTAATACCTGCGCAATGGATTCCCTTCTCTCATCTTTTTACCATCTGTATCCTAACACCTGGGCAATGGATTCCCTTCTCTCATCTTTTTACCAACTGTATCCTAACACCTGCGCAATTTATTCCCTTCTCTCATCTTTTTACAAACTGTATCCTAACACCTGCGCAATGGATTCCCTTCTCTCATCTTTTTACCAAGTGTATCCTAACACCTGCGCAATGGATTCCCTTCTCTCATCTTTTTACCATCTGTATCCTAACACCTGGGCAATGGATTCCCTTCTCTCATCTTTTTACCAACTGTATCCTAACACCTGCGCAATTTATTCCCTTCTCTCATCCTTTTACCAACTGTATCCTAACACCTGCGCAATGGATTCCCTTCTCTCATCTTTTTACCAACTGTATCCTAACACCTGCGCAATGGATTCCCTTCTCTCATCTTTTTACCAACTGTATCCTAACACCTGCGCAATGGATTCCCTTCTCTCATCTTTTTACCATCTGTATCCTAACACCTGCGCAATGAATTCCCTTCTGTCATCTTTTTACCATCTGTATCCTAACACCTGTGCAATGGATTCCCTTCCTCCATCTTTTTACCAACTGTATCCTAACACCCGTGCAATGGATTCCCTTCTCTCATCTTTTTACCATCTGTATCCTAACACCTGCGCAATGGATTCCCTTCTGTCATCTTTTTACCATCTGTATCCTAACGCCTGCGCAGTGGATTCCCTTCCTCCATCTTTTTACCAACTGTATCCTAACACCTGCGCAATGGATTCCCTTCTCTCATCTTTTTACCATCTGTATCCTAACACCTGTCCAATGGATTCCTTTCTGTCATCTTTTTACCATCTGTATCCTAACACCTGCGCAATGGATTCCCTTCCTCCATCTTTTTACCAACTGTATCCTAACACCCGTGCAATGGATTCCCTTCTCTCATCTTTTTACCACCTGTATCCTAACACCTGCGCAATGGATTCCCTTCTCTCATCTTTTTACCAACTGTATCCTAACACCTGCGCAATGGATTCCCTTCTCTCATCTTTTTACCATCTGTATCCTAATACCTGCGCAATGGATTCCCTTCTCTCATCTTTTTACCATCTGTATCCTAACACCTGGGCAATGGATTCCCTTCTCTCATCTTTTTACCAACTGTATCCTAACACCTGCGCAATTTATTCCCTTCTCTCATCTTTTTACAAACTGTATCCTAACACCTGCGCAATGGATTCCCTTCTCTCATCTTTTTACCAAGTGTATCCTAACACCTGCGCAATGGATTCCCTTCTCTCATCTTTTTACCATCTGTATCCTAACACCTGGGCAATGGATTCCCTTCTCTCATCTTTTTACCAACTGTATCCTAACACCTGCGCAATTTATTCCCTTCTCTCATCCTTTTACCAACTGTATCCTAACACCTGCGCAATGGATTCCCTTCTCTCATCTTTTTACCAACTGTATCCTAACACCTGCGCAATGGATTCCCTTCTCTCATCTTTTTACCAACTGTATCCTAACACCTGCGCAATGGATTCCCTTCTCTCATCTTTTTACCAACTGTATCCTAACACCTGCGCAATGGATTCCCTTCTCTCATCTTTTTACCATCTGTATCCTAACACCTGCGCAATGGATTCCCTTCTGTCATCTTTTTACCATCTGTATCCTAACACCTGCGCAATGGATTCCCTTCCTCCATCTTTTTACCAACTGTATCCTAACACCCGTGCAATGGATTCCCTTCTCTCATCTTTTTACCATCTGTATCCTAACACCTGCGCAATGGATTCCCTTCTCTCATCTTTTTACCATCTGTATCCTAACACCTGCGCAATGGATTCATTTCTGTCATCTTTTTACCATCTGTATCCTAACACCTGCGCAATGGATTCATTTCTGTCATCTTTTTACCATCTGTATCCTAACACCTGCGCAATGGATTCCCTTCCTCCATCTTTTTACCAACTGTATCCTAACACCCGTGCAATGGATTCCCTTCTCTGATCTTTTTACCATCTGTATCCTAACACCTGCGCAATGGATTCCCTTCTCTCATCTTTTTTACCAACTGTATCCTAACACCTGCTCAATGGATTCCCTTCTCTCATCCTTTTACCAACTGTATCCTAACACCTGCGCAATGGATTCCCTTCCCCCATATTTTTATCATCTGTCGCCATCCATGGCTGAGTGGTTAGCGCGCTTGGCTACTGATCTAAGGGACCTGGGTTGGAGCCCCGGATAAGGCATGGTTGTATGTGTTGTTTTTCTACTGAGGTCCTGCCATCCTCTCAGATCTTCTACTTTGGCATATAAACTGACAGTCTCCTGTCAGACTTCTGTGGCAAGCAGCTGCTTGAAGGGGTATTTATTTTATTTTATTATATCCTACACCTGCGCAATGGATTCCCTTCTCTCATCTTTTTACCATCTGTATCCTAACACCTGCGCAATGGATTCCCTTCTCTCATCTTTCTACGATCTGTATCCTAACACCTGCGCAATGGATTCCCTTCTCTCATCTTTTTACCAACTGTAACCTAACACCTGCGCAATGGATTCCCTTCTCCCATCTTTTTACCATCTGTATCCTAACACCTGCGCAATGGATTCCCTTTCTCCATCTTTTTACCAACTGTATCCTAACACCTGCGCAGTGGATTCCCTTCTCTCATCTTTTTACCATCTGTGTCCTAACACCTGCGCAATGGATTCCCTTCTGTCATCTGTTTACCAACTGTATCCTAACACCTGCGCAGTGGATTCCCTTCCTCCATCTTTTTACCAACTGTATCCTAACACCTGCGCAATGGATTCCCTTCTCTCATCTTTTTACCATCTGTATCCTAACACCTGCGCAATGGATTCCCCTCTCTCACCTTTTTACCAACTGTATCCTAACACCCGTGCAATGGATTCCCTTCTCTCATCTTTTTACCATCTGTATCCTAACACCTGCGCAATGGATCCCCTTCTCTCATCTTTTACCATCTGTATCCTAACACCAGCGCAATGGATTCCCTTCTCTCATCTTTTTACCAACTGTATCCTAACACCTGCGCAATGGATTCCCTTCTCTCATCTTTTTACCATCTGTATCCTAACACCTGCGCAATGGATTCCCTTCTCTCATCTTTTTACCAACTGTATCCTAACACCTGCGCAATTTATTCCCTTCTCTCATCTTTTTACCAACTGTATCCTAACACCTGCGCAATGGATTCCCTTCTCTCATCTTTTTACCAACTGTATCCTAACACCTGCGCAATGGATTCCCTTAGTTCATCTTTTTACCAAGTGTATCCTAACACCTGCGCAATGGATTCCCTTCTCTCATCTTTTTACCATCTGTATCCTAACACCTGCGCAATGGATTCCCTTCTGTCATCTTTTTACCATCTGTATCCTAACACCTGCGCAATGGATTCCCTTCCTCCATCTTTTTACCAACTGTATCCTAACACCTGCGCAATGGATTCCCTTCTCTCATCTTTTTACCATCTGTATCCTAATACCTGCGCAATGGATTCCCTTCTCTCATCTTTTTACCATCTGTATCCTAACACCTGCGCAATGGATTCCCTTCTCTCATCTTTTTACCATCTGTATCCTAACACCTGCGCAATGGATTCCCTTCTCTCATCTTTTTACCATCTGTATCCTAACACCTGCGCAATGGATTCCCTTCTCTCATCTTTTTACCATCTGTATCCTAACACCTGCGCAATGGATTCATTTCTGTCATCTTTTTACCATCTGTATCCTAACACCTGCGCAATGGATTCCCTTCCTCCATCTTTTTACCAACTGTATCCTAACACCCGTGCAATGGATTCCCTTCTCTCATCTTTTTACCATCTGTATCCTAACACCTGCGCAATGGATTCCCTTCTCTCATCTTTTTTACCAACTGTATCCTAACACCTGCTCAATGGATTCCCTTCTCTCATCCTTTTACCAACTGTATCCTAACACCTGCGCAATGGATTCCCTTCCCCCATCTTTTTACCATCTGTCGCCGTCCATGGCTGAGTGGTTAGCGCGCTTGGCTACTGATCTAAGGGACCTGGGTTGGAGCCCCGGATAAGGCATGGTTGTATGTGTTGTTTTTCTGCTGAGGTCCTGCCATCCTCTCAGATCTTCTACTTTGGCATATAAACTGACAGTCTCCTGTCAGACTTCTGTGGCAAGCAGCTGCTTGAAGGGGTATTTATTTTATTTTATTATATCCTACACCTGCGCAATGGATTCCCTTCTCTCATCTTTTTACCATTTGTATCCTAACACCTGCGCAGTGGATTCCCTTCTCTCATCTTTTTACCATCTGTATCCTAACACCTGCGCAATGGATTCCCTTCTCTCATCTTTTTACCATTTGTATCCTAACACCTGCGCAATGGATTCCCTTCTCTCATCTTTTTACCATCTGTATCCCAACACCTGCGCAATGGATTCCCTTCCCCATCTTTTTACCATGTGTATCCTAACACCTGCGCAATGGATTCCCTTCTCTCATCTTTTTACCATCTGTATCCCAACACCTGCGCAATGGATTCCCTTCCCCCATCTTTTTACCATCTGTATCCTAACACCTGCGCAATGGATTCCTTTCTCTCTCTTTTTACCATTTGTATCCTAACACCTGCGCAATGGATTCCCTTCCTCCATCTTTTTACCATCTGTATCCTAACATCTGCGCAATGGGTTTTCTTCTCTCATCTTTTTACCAACTGTATCCTAACACCTGCGCAATGGATTCCCTTCTCTCATCTTTTTACCGTGAACAATGTAAGTGAAAAACAATTCAACTGTTCAGAGGATATTTTTCGTTAGAAGAGTTAAGTCGAAATAAGTTTTTGGAATCATATTGGGAGTATATTATCATTTGTGAGTTGATTGTAAGCGAATAGTATATTATATAAGTTATTAAATAGTGTTTATTGAATTGCCTTATAGTATTGATTATATTGGCAGTATGTCAACTGTCTCTTACATGCGCAGAGCGTGTATTGTAAGTGAAGTTTGCAAAGAGGCGACGAGAATGCTTCCGTAGGAAATGGAGACGCCTGAAAAAGGCTTTTGCAGCATGTTTTCCCTGCTGTTCGAAAGGGAGCAATGTGGAAGAGAGAAATGTGGGAGGGGGAAATGTGGAAGCGAGCAATGTGGAAGAGAGAAATGTAGAAGAGGGAAATGTGGAAGGGCGAAATGTGGAAGGGAGAAATGTGGAAGGGAGAAATGTGGAAGCGAGCAATGTGGAAGAGAGAAATGTAGAAGAGAGAAATGTGAAAGGGAGAAATGTGGAAGGGGGCAATATTCATGCCCGACCATCCCCAAGATCCAAATTATCTCTCCCTCATAGTGTGCGTCATGTCTCTAGCATTGATTCCCTAGACATGCCACAGGAAGGATTTTACTCCGAATCCTCCAGTTCTCTTGATGGCGAACTGGAAGCGACAGTGGAGAATCCAGCTGGTGAAGTCTCGTTTCCGACTAGCGATGACATGTCTTCTTCCTCATTGACAGATGAATCTTCTTCCACTGGTGAAGAAATTATTGAGGACCTTATTGAAATAGATGATAGATTTCATTGCGAAGACAGTGACTCTGATCAAGTCATCAATCACCAGTCATCAATCACAGGAGTCAACAGTGACTCTGATCAAGTCATCAATCACCAATCATCAATCACAGGAGTCAACTCGATCAGCAGAAGAAGACGATGAAGACCATCGTCCAACTTCAAATGAACATCCTGGATTGAAGTCAAAGAAGGAAGATTTTGGTTCTCATGAATTGAAACCTAACGATGTTGGTCTTCTTGATAAAAAAGATCAAGATGTTGGATAAGAAAATGATTTCCCCCTGTTCACGTCTCTTGTTATTACTTTTCTGTTCGTCTTCTTCTTACCTTGGGTTATCTTGTTCGATATGTTCAGAGATTAGGAATTTCATTTGTGAAAAATGTGGCAACGAAATTTCAGAAGCTTATAATGATGTATAATTAGTAATATGTAAAATAAGTTGGGAAAAATGAAATAAATGCTATTAAGAAAAAAAAAGATGAAACAGAATATTAAGAAGAAAAAGAAGAAAAGAAATATTTGGAAAAAAAAAACAGTTAAAAAAAATGTCTCCCACAAAATCCATCCTCAGACGTCCCAGATCGTCGGAGACGGGCAACATCCACTATCTGTTGATTTCCTCAAAACTTGATTTCATCTGTAAGGAAAACCTGGTACAATAGAAATATTCATTCACCACATACACTCATTCATTACACACACTCATTCACTACACACACTCACTCGCTACATACGCTCATGCACTCCATATACACGGTCACTTATGCTCAGTAGCTGCATATGCTCACTCACTGCATACGCTCACTCACTGCGTACACTTATTCATTGCATACACTCATTCGCTGCCTGCACTCACTCACGGCATACATTCACTACATAGAGAACTCACCACATGCACACACTTTATGAATACATACATACATACATGCATATATAAATACGTATGTACACACACACACACTCACTCATTATATTAACTCTCTCAAAACATACAATCATTCACTCACTATATACAGTCACTCCCTGACAGCAGTCATTTCCACGCCAGGCACGTAATATGCAGTTCCCAGATTCGAGCCCAGCTGGGCCAGCACTCAGATTTTATCTCCACAAAACTCCGCTGCCTGCCTACGGTCAGAAGGGGACATCGATGGGATTGGTGGTTCCATATGCAGGAGATTCTAATTCTAGTAAATCCTGTTCGACGTAGCCTGTCCATCGCATTCTGCGTCTTTCCCTTTTTCTGAGACTTTTAGGTACACTGTTCATAATCCTATTTGCGAATCTTTAGTTATGCATACAGACAAATTTGATCAAACCAACGAAGTCTCTCTCTGCACAATATGCTGCTGAAAAGAGGTTGAAGACTCCTTCTAACATCATCATTACCTATAAAGTCAAAATGCCAAAGATACTGCACAAGTATTTAGAATAAAAGGCATTAAGTTTCATGTTATCCTGTTTACAGAGAGTCCACCTTTCGCTACCATAACTTTTTTCTATTTATCCCATGCGGACATCACCTGTATCTGTTAAATAGCTCATAAGACAACAGCCCTTTTGAACGAATTCATGTGATCAACATCATTAGCCAACAGGACTCAATTATCTGCATAATAAAATCAGAAATTTTGAAATTTCTTGACCATTTAACGTCAAAATCTTTCCATTACAAAAAACTTTTAATAACATAATCAATAACCAAATTAAGAGAAAAAGAGCATCCTTTTCTAACTCCACTAGCAATGCTAAACTAATTGCTACAAGCCTTACCAACTGTCACAAATGACTCGGTGTTATAGCTTTCATTACACTAAGAAACGTCTCAGGTATTCCATATGATCTAAGTATTCCATATGAATTCAATTTCAAATTATGTTATCGATCAACAAAGGCAAGAGCCTTTTTGAAATCTATAAAGCGAATAACCACATGTTTCTGAAGCTCTAAACGTTTCTCGAGAATCTGCTAAGCGAAATTATTTGACCAATACATCCCCTACCACTTTTAAATCCACACTGCTGATCACGCAATTGTCCGTCAAACAAATTCTTAATTCTATTAAGTATAATCATGCAAAGAACTTTACCTGGAACAGAAAGTAAACTAATTCCGCTATAATGATCACAAGAACTACGATCACCTTTTTTTAAAACAGGGATTATCTCTAGTAAAATCCTTAGGAAGAACACCTTTATCATAAAAAAATATTCAAATTTTCCGTCAGTCATGTGACAACACAAGTGTTCCAAGCTCTAAGCATTTCAGTGGTGATTTCATGCACCCGTGGAAATTCATGCAGTTTTAATTTAGAGATAGCCAAAGCAACTTCGGAATGTCATATAGGGCCATCATTAAAGCCAGTAACGCATCTGTCCTCATTACAAACAATGGGAGTAGAAATAATCACATTATTTAGAACATCTCTGAAATGATCAGCACACCTAGTCATCACAGTATCCTCACCATCAACCATTTTACCATGTTTGTCCCTCAATCCCTGTGTACCTGTCCGTATCTTTCGACACAAAGCATTAACAATCTGATACAATCCCCTGCTGTTGTGATATCTCACTGCTTCCTGTGCTTTATCAGCCAAACTATAAAGCCAAAGATTCTTATCAGTTGTTAGCCGATCCTTAACACATTTATTAAGCTCATTATAATGCCTTGTCTTAGGATCATGTAAGCAAACCACGATTGTCATAACGACTAAGTAGTCTATCATGGTATGCTTTGGTTACATCTGGATCTTTCAGACCTTCACTGTTAAAGGCAACTTTTATAACTTTAGCATAATATTTCTGAAACTTCAGTTGCAAGATACTTTTGATCAGGTAATGGTCAGACCCTATTTCGGCTCCCCTGTATGATCTGGTATTCCTAACCGAACTAGTTCATTTGCTTTTAATTAACTGTGCAGTCCATCAGGTGCAACTCATCAGGTGAAACCCATGTGCATTTAGAACTGTCCTGGTGTATGTAGTATATGTTAGTTATTCACAACTATTAAGTTTATGTACCTGTAGGACACGTTCCCACTGCCATTGACACTGCCAAAGCCAAAGGAATCTAATATCCCTGCCCAAAGGTCAGATTCAGTACCATCTTTAGCAGTGAACTCACATAGTATAAGAGTGATATCTCCTTTCTTCACATAATTCAAAATGTTCTGAAGCTCTCTTTAAAACTTATCATTCTCGTTCTCATTAGAGTCCCTTGTGGGGGCGTAACAAAAGATGACATTCAAGTCTTTCATTTTTGTTTTAAATATAGCTGTAAGAAATCTTTCATTAATACAGTCATATTCTAGAAGAGCATCACTGGCGTGCCTGCTGAGATACAAACTACACCTTTGAAATGCTTTCCATCCTCCCTGCCTGAAAAGAGAAATTTAAAGTTATTTTAAAGTATCCTGTCCATCTGGTCCCTTGGAAGTGTAGAATAATTCGGTTATAATGCTGGAATTCTTGCGTGAAGGCATCAAGACAATAATCTCTATGTAACGTCCGCACGTTACGTGTACCTGCAGAGAGAAAATACATAGTAGGATTTTTAAAGAAACCAAATTTATTGAGAGAGGTAGGACCAACAATATCAAACAGCCCCCTAATCACAGGTATGGGACAAACACCTGTCCCCCCCCTAAAGGCTGAAGCCACCAATGCTGGTAAGAACTTCAGACAGCACCTTTTCAAGTGTACATTTTCAACAGCCATATGATCTGCCTGAGATACATTACACCAGTTTAAGATTAGTGATGCCCAACTAGCTAAGTGAGGGTTCAGGTGCCTGCGATGACCTCTAATCAGGAGTATCCACCAGCTGATATAAGGTATCCCGTGCCTCTGTTCACTTAGGCCTGGCAGTCCACAAGTAAACAGAAAACACAGCGGCACAATCTCTATCAACAGAGTCCCACAGTGCAGCAAGTCCAGGATCCATAATCAAGATCGAAGCCGTAAACCAGTCCAGTCTAGTAGGTATAAATTGTCAACACCAGGACCCTATGAAGTTGACCACTCTGCACCAGGCAGAAAAAAAAAGTGGCCATAGATGACCAGATCAGTAGGTTACACTGATCTGGCAGCCCTCTCGTTCCGTTCCCTTCCAAAAGAGAATATCTCCTTTGAAAGGTATTAACGGTCTACACCACAAGATTGCGGGGTCGGACATTAGGTGCTAGACCCAACTGGTCCTGTGCATCTTCACTAAGGATTGGTACACAGCGCTCCTTCTAGTTTATACCTCGTTACCATTTACAGATGTCGGTTGAATTCTTAGAGGATTAATAAAGAGGTTGCAAGTATCCATATATAAAGAGCGTAACTAATAAACTTCCTCTAATCGTAACTTAGAGCAATGTAAGGGTTAGAAACCTTAAAAGTTTTTCCCCACCGCACGTCCCTCCATTCTCCCTTCCACCCCCCAAAAAATAGGGAGTTCAAACTGTTTCGGTTTGGTTTGGTTGTTTCGGGTTTTATGATGCAAAGGCAACTAAGGCCATGATGCGCCAAACGAGGTGTAAAGGATAAAAAGAAATATCTAAAAGTAAAGTAAACCCACAACCAAAGTTAAAAGTAAAAGATAAAATGTAAAACAATAAATGTAAACACTAAACAACAAATGACAGAAAACATCTATATAAAATACAAAAACAACAATAAGAAATATGTAAAAAGGACAATGGGTGTATAGGATCCATGCGTAAAACCATTAAAAAACGGTAAAAACAGCAGTTAAAATACGGTTAAAAAACAGCAGTTAATTGGAAAAACAAGCAGTTAAAACAGACTCATCGGATAAAAGATGTCCGAGTGTAAGGGGCTCGGACGCAAAATCGATAAAAACGTAGGTCGTTAGAAATTAAAACAGAGACAATGAATAAAAATAAGTTTTACTGTTAAAATGGTGTCACAAAGCTCACACTTAGGTTCGTCTTCGTTCCGAAGAAGAAATGTATGTGTAATATACGAACTGCTTCTAAACGGTAACAGGTTGAATCACCAAATTCAGTACAGAGTTTCCTCAAACAGGAACTAAATTAGTGAAAGAGTTTCCCCTTCAATATTTCTTTCCCATTAAGCTGGCTCCCAGTAAGTTGTGATTTTTTTTAGAAAAACTGGGAGGGAATTCCGTGAAACGATAATAGCTATGATTACCGAATTCGGAATGCAATTTCCCCTCGTAGTAGATTAAAGAAATGTAGGGATTTGAACTCCCATCTTTCTTCTCTCTTTACTAAAAACGGAATCCCTTCCCCATCACGGAATCCCTTCCCCATCACGCACACATGCAAATGCCAGGTAGATTCTCCTAAATGATAATGTGTAGGATTCTCGAATTTTATAGTCACCTTCCTGTGATCCTTGTTTTAGGCAATATGAAGTTTTCCTCTCCCCCTACCTCCCCTAATCTTGCCTCCGCATAAAAAGACCCTCCACATAAAAGAGGGAAAATAATTTTTCCTAAACAGTAAGAGCTATTATCACGGAATTTGACATACAATTTCCTTTCATCATGGCTCTAAAGCAAATTAAAGGTTGCTATTTTCGAAAATAAATAGTATTTAAAGTATTTCTTTCATTCATTGCAGATATCGGTCTTGTACAACGGTCTTAACTCTAGGCCTTCCTTGGCTACTCCTCCGAGACGCGGAATCCGTGCTAAGAAATGAATTCCACAATTTTATGGACCACAGAAGGAATCGCATTCAGCCATCGTGCCACGTCTGACTGACTTTGGCCTGCTTCGAGCCGGCCAATAGCTCTCCATCGCAGTTCATTTGGCAAATGATGTCTCGAGGTCATTCCTACAAAATGGCTATTTCGAATTTCTTACCTCACATTTACAACACAAAATAACGATCCACTCCAAAACATCGGTTTTTATGCCGCTATCCGATTACATAAATTGATGCAACCTAGACTAATTTGCATACGATATGCTCACTCGGCATTATTTTACTGGTTACATGAACAAGTTTGGTGAGGATCGCAAAATGTTTTGGCCAATTATCGCGATTTTTATCATTTTTCCTTAATTTAAGGAAACCAGTGTATTAAGGATAGAGCGAAAAAAAAAATCCGTCTCTCTTTTCCCAGTTATTTAAACAAGTGTTGCAAAAATCGTCAACGCATAAGGCATCTTTCCCACAGCACATACTCCCAGTGTTGCCACTTCTCACGTAAGGAAATAAATTAGACCTACTTTTAACAAAAGCGTTTTGGCATAAAAATAATACATTTTTTTTAAGAAAGAAAAAATTTTAATTATTCAATAGCGGTTTAAAAAGCAAAAATAAAATGGAAACGACAGTTTTTTTGTCAGTTTGAAAATTTTCAATTTTTTCAGTCAAATTGAAAATTTTCCGATTGAGACCACTGCTTAAAATGCTAGATGTTGCTTGAAAAAGCTAAGTTGGCAACACTGCATACTTACCCTTTTACGAAACAATTTTGGAGAGATTGTGTCATTTTCGCATTTCGAAAATGGTTTCAAATGACTGCAAATTCCAGCAAAGTACTGTAATTCCAATTTGATCAGTATATGACTTAAAGCCAATCTGATCAGTACATGACTTAAGACCTTTAAAGAGTCTTTTTTTTTTACTTAAGAAAGTTTACTTCGAAACGGAAAAAGGAAGTCAAATTTCGACCTGAGTCGCAGCGGGAGTCCATTGGACGGGCGATGCTTGCCGCTTACGAAAGTGCACGCTGCCTTCTCTGTTAATAATAATAATTGCATGAGTTTATCACAATCTTAAAAGGTTTTCTGAGATTATTTGCATTCTCCGATCCTTGTAAAGCTTTCAACAAATTCATATTTTGCTCTTTCTCGGTAAAAAAAAATGTTTCCAACATTAAATGGAGTCCACCTAGTGCGTATTTAGACGTATTTTTTTCAGAAGACTTTAAAATTACTTGAGACTGGATAAAGGGAATTTCAAGTATATATTAAGTTTAATAAATGATAAATGCATCAAGCAATTCCACCAAATGAACGTCTAATTGCCACCCTGAGGTTCTTTGCTATTAAGTGATATTATAATATTGTTTACGTTTCTTTGTGGGGATTGCTGAGGAAACTTTGGGATATCTTATACCATAAACATGCTGGGTGCTGTTTTTGCCACGCTTCACATAAGAAAAAGACAAAAGAAGGAACCACAAGATAATCGTTCTCCTGGAGTAAGTATACCTTTGGTACGATTTATCGAGGGACGAGGTGAGGATGTGATGCACCGATAATCAATCGGCTAAACTTTAATCAACAGATTTTTATTACGATAAATCGTCCAAAATAATTTATTTTCGAGCGACACTGACAGAAATATCGGGCGATTTTTTGTTGTCGGACGATCAATTTGTCAAATCGACTGACGCACTGCTTTCGCTTTTCAAAATCTGGTCACGTTATTTATGGTAGAAGTAGTTCAGTATGGGTAGCTGTTGCCTCGAGCTTCACTTTGCCACAATTCAGTTTTGCTTTTTCTCTTTTGGACTTCACAAACCATGCTGAATGTTTTATTCATTTATTACGGAAAATAACTGACACATTTGAATAACCTAAAACTTTAAACATGTTTATACAATTTGCGCTGAAAGTGATTTCATGTCCGTTGAACGAGTTTCAGTCTAAAATCATTTACAAACTCCTAAATAGTTTTAGTTTTAAGATCGACCCTTTTTTACGGCCGATGAGGACACGACAGAAACTGCTATTTAGTGGGCACAGTAGGATTTTAATGTGATGATGGCTGGTCTCGTTTTGACAGACACAGCGCTTCGAATTTAGGTATCCCTGAAGAAAAATATAATCTCAAGACATATTCCGAATTGAATTTATTTTTGCATTTGGTCTTAAGTGTGACAAGAAAATGCCTTCTTGCACAAAAAGGTAAGCGAAAACGGCAATAAAAAATTACAGAAATATTATTTCGCTGTGTTTATTTTTACTACGGACGCCAATATTTTAATTTTTTTGTCGAACTCCGTAGAAGATTTTACCAACGTTCTTGGGGGGGGGGGGGGGGGGGTTCACGAATCACAGGCTAACAGTAATGCAAAATATCGGTGGACAAGGAAATGCCGAAAGGCTGCTTGCCCCTTCTCCACCCCCATTCCCCAGCCACCACAGGAATTTTCAGAAATGATAAAATAAAAGGATTCTTACTGAAATACCTGAAGTGTGAAATTCAAACTGTTGCTGTTTTTCCCATTCCCAGACCGAAATTCAGGGTCTGTGCTAGCTATTCTCCACCCCCAGGAGCGAATTTGAACATCTGCCATCCCTTTTCCAAGTTTTTCTTAGCTTTTGATCATTAATATAGCTAAAATTAATATCATTGTAAAAGAAACTGAAAATCATCTTGCTGAAAAAAAAAAGTCTTATTTAACTCGACAAACCTATGGCCTTAGTTTATTTGCAAATTTGTCCCCCCCCCCCTTCTAAAAAATACCACCCAGTGCGATAGTGCCCTGCCAAAATATATCCTGTTGTTTCCCTCCCTCTCCCCATTTCCAGAGCCTGCGGATGTCCTTGATGATGATGACGTCACCTGACATGTAATATTTGGATATTGGCTTTGAGCAGCAGATGTCGGAACACGTGTTATGACACTGATCACTTTCAGAAAAGAGAAATAACAACTAATGAGCGAGAACAAAATTTGAAAGGGCGTGAAAAGAGGGAACAAGGGGGGGGAAACAGAGGGGACTGAAGGTTTGTTTGGTGGGAAAAAAAGATATCCAGATGTTCTTTAAAAACCTCGCACAAAAGGAATATTGAGTTAGGTTTCTAGTCTGTAACAAAAACAGTAGTTAAAAGTACAAATTTAAAAGATATTTAAAAAACTCAAAACTTTTTCAGGTATGAAGAAGGTAAAAAATGATAAAATTCCAGTTAAAAAATTCAATAAAATAATTTTATTCATTTCAATTAGCTTCAGCAGAAAAAAATATGAATTTGTTTTCAAGGTAAACTGAACTTTTAAGCAGAAATTTTTTCAAATCTAACTCATTTTATACATTTTTTCACAGGGGCGAAGTTACCATTAGTGCAATATACGGGAGCCCCATAGGGTTAGGGCCCTCATTTTATGTTAAATGATAGGGCCCCGCGCGATCTAGATTCTCCAATGTTTCTGCATAAGAAGCAAGAGCAGATTTTTACCACTTCTGATGAATTTCGAACTACGCTCTAAATCAGAGTCCAAATCCATTGCTTTCTGGCTTCACTCTGGCTTGGTTTCTAGAATCTAGCAGTCCTTCAATCCAGAAGTTGAATTTTTTAAAATTTTTTGCTCCACAGTTGGTCTTATTTTTCTTTTCTGTAAATACGCTCTATTATATATCTTCTCGCAACTTATTCCCAACAAATATAGAAATCCTCCTAAACTTCCCCAGGAAAACAAAATCTCTCGAAATTTCATCCACGTGTTTGAAAAACAGATCTAAGGGCTAAACTACTATTTTGGGAACACTGACTTTGATATTCACTTCAAAGTTGCAGTGGTTTTAAATGAACAATTATCACTTTTGGTAATCGTGTTCCATCAGACACAATATTTACAATATGTCAAAAAAAGTAATTAGAAATTATACGTTGGGTTGTTTTACCTCTAAGCGGCACTTTTTTGCACACCATGGGCTAAATGGCCAGGTCACATGGACCCCGAAGGCTCAGAGAAGGTTGGGGGAGGGGACCCACTGGAACAGCTGTTGGGAGACAGATGGTAGCTCCCGTCAAGGCCATCCAGCGTGTTTTTTAACGTGCACAGGGTATTGCTCTCCCGCACACGGGGCCACGGCTTAACGTCCTATCCGACGGACGGTGGCCTTTCCAAGCCCATCGGTGTCCCCTTCTGACCGCGGGCAGGGCGGGGAATTTTGCGGAGATAAATCTCAACGCTGACCCAGCTGGGACTCGAACCTGGGAACTACAGATTACGAGCCTGGCGCGCTACCGACTGAGCCACCCCCGCCCCAGAAATTATACGAAAAAGGAAACAGGAGAAGGAAAACACAGGCGATGTTTATTAGCTAGGATATTTCTTTTAGTTTTGAATATACCGGGTTCAAACACGTTACGTATTATCCCTCATTTTGGTAGTAAAATGCAAACCGCGCAATTTCTATATAAATCATAGAATAAAAGTGTATTTTCATGAATGTACCTGTTTCATAGCAATAGGTTTTCGTCACTGAGAATGCCTAACAAATAAGTAACTGATTGTGGCTGAATGAGAGAAGTTATGGTCTTAATATTAACTATGACTTAGAAGTGGTAGAGGTCTGAAAATTTTGCACCTAGAAGTAATTTGGGTCGTTGTTCTCTGGAAAAATCTGAAGTTTCAGATGCAATGTCTCTTTTAAGATATCGGTGAAATGTAGGTGAAACAGTTTTTTAAGTGTGCTAGGAAACGTGAAAATTAGTGCTTAGGGCAATTTCCGGTCCTACATCTCAGAAATGTTATGAAATTTTATCATCCAATGGGTCCCTCGCAGTCAAAGGTAAAATTTCGATCTACATATATCAGAAAGATGAAAATGGTTCCTAAAGGTATTTCGGATTGTATATCTCGGAAAGGTTAAGAAATTTCAGATGTGTCGTTCAAGGTCAAATAGGAGTCTGAGTGATAGCCAAGGAATCAGGAGCTACTCACCGTTTCATTACTAGTATTTACATTTACACTGAGTTGGCTTTGCATTAGCAACAATCCCTTGTGTAGCAATGGACCGGTCTGAAGGTCGGGAACGGCAGATAGGAGCATTGTGGGAATCAGTTTCGCGTTACCACTTTGAGGAAGAAGGGATCGGCTTCATCATCTTGCTGACTTTGAATATGGTATGATTGTGGGTACACGATGTTCAGGTGACAGATCTCGAGAGTATGGTGAACTGCTCCCATTCCGTGGTGTCACAAGTCTACCGAGACTGGCTCAACAGTGGTCGAACAACCAGCCAAAGATCACTTGTGGGACAGTCGATGGCCATGATGAGTCACTACTCATCATGGCCATCGTCACTACTCATCATGCCAGGACACATGTCTCTACATGTGTCCTGCCTTGGGACTCAGCAGTAACATAGTACAGTAGCTCAAAAAAGTATCCGAACGCCACGTTTGATTACAGAATTCAAGAAAAATATCCGGCAACGATTTTTTTAGAAATTAGTGATCTGGCAACCTTCGTGTCACGTGACACGAAGGTTGCCAGATCACTAATTTAAAAAAAAATCGTTGCCAGATATTTTTTCTGAATTCTGTAATCAACCGTGGCGTCCGGATACTTTTTTTGAGCGACTGTATCTTTGCCCAGCTAACCACCCAATACAACTTTGGAATGACAAGACCAATACCACATGGACAATGCACTGGACATTTAGCCTTTATGGGATTTGACAGTCGCCAGCTATCAAGGATCCCCATGCGTACTGCGAGATATAAGAAACTGCTCTTTGCATGGGCATGTCAGCACCAACGCCGAACTACTAACCTATGGAAATCTTTCATCTAGTCAGATGAATCCCGTTTCCAACTCCATCATGCTAATGAGAGTGTTCGCATTTGAAGAAAGCAACATGAGGTCATGGAACCAGGATGCACTATCGGTGTTTGGCAGGCTGGAGGTGGTGATGTTATGATTTGATGATTATTTTCATCGAATACCCTGGGTTCACTGATCACAGTGAATCAATAGCACCGACTACCTTTTTATCATCGTCTACCAAGTCTACCATCGTCTACCCTTGTAACTTTCATAATGACAGTGTATCCAGAAAACTCCAGAGTCTCTCAGCAAGGAAATGGACCATGTCATAGGCCCAGCAGGTTACAGGAACATGAGTTTCAGGAGCATGATAATGAATTCTTCGTCCTCCCATGGTTGCCCAACCAAGCATGTTTGGGACCTATTGGAAAAAGCGATTCGATGCTCCGACTCTCCAACTTGCAACATGCAAGCATTACAGGACATAAAATTTATTATAGAATTATTATGGAATAAATGAGTCGCAAAATCACAGGACGTCTTGCAACATCTTTTGAAGTCCATACCACGATGTGTACGGGATGTATTATGGATACAAATTGGGCCCACGTGGTATTAGGAAGATGTTGCTGATGCAGTGCTAACTCAGTTGGATAATATGATGATGACATTACTCAGAGTAGACCTATTTTGGGAATGGGAATTCATTTTCTCATGAGCCTACTTCAATCATCTAAAAGTATAAAAAATATTAGTAAAGTGTCCCAAAAAAGTGCTTAAAAGAAACCTAATGGTGGAAAAATGTCTAACTTACGATGACTAGATGCAAAAACTAGCAACGGTATGCAGGATTATAGGGTTTGGAACTTTATAGTGTAGTCTTTTTTTCAAGAAAGCAATTGAAGCTTACCGGTTATTTGGGTATCAGATTATTTACCGGTGATTTTTTCATTTGAATAATTACGCTTAACAGAATTTAATTTTGGTTAATGAGAGTCGTGAATTTGGACATTTGTTGTCTTTTTTCAATGTTGAAAATCCATAAAATATAGGTTTTGAAAAATTATTTTACCAACATAAATGTTGCGCTATATTTATATTAAAAATTTAGCAGTTCCATAACAAATTTGCTTGAAAATATAATCGTTTACTCAACAATCTTGGGAAAATTTAATTGCAAGAAAAATTAGATCGGTTTCTAGCCATGGATTGTTTTGGCTTAATGGTAGATCCGTTATTGGTTGATGAGCTATTTTGAAATGAACAGCGGGTTCAGAAGTAGCAGTGGTTCTGTAGAAAAACTATGAAATCGGAAACAATATGTGAATATCGGTTTTGTAGATTTCAAAGAGGATTCCTGCTTTGTTGATCGACAAAATTCGGGAATGAACGACATAATTTTTGGTTGATTGTAAGATGATAGAGAATATTTGAAAAGCAGGTTAAAATGAAGATGATTCTCTCTAATAACACTTCGTCTCCTTAGCCTATGTGTGCTCAACGATGATGCATATATTTGTGAAAAATCAATCCAATATATATAAAGACAAAATATAGGCATTAAAATAGCTTATATTTTTATGCTCATGAAATCTTTTGGTAGTAGAATCTTTAAGACATTTTGTGTTGTTTGCTCTTGAGAATAAATACTCGAAGGATTGGATTGTTTTACCTCTGAGCGGCACTTTTTTGCACACTTTGGGCTAAATGGCCAGGTCACATGGACCCCGAAGGCTCAGAAAAGGTTGGGGGAGGGGACCCACTGAAACAGCTGTTGGGAGACAGATGGTAGCCTCCCGTCAAGGCCATCCAGCGTGTTCTTTAACGTGCACAGGGTATGGCTCTCCCGCACACGGGGCCACGGCTTAACGTCCCATCCAACGGACGGCGGCCTTTCCAAGCCCATCGGTGTCCCCTACTGACCGTGGGCAGGGCGGGGAATTTTGCGGAAATACTCGAAAGAGACAATATCCTTTGAGCAGAATCCTGCTACAAAGAGATTCGGTTCGTTTCGTGGTATTTTTCGTTAGAGTGATGAACTTATGTTTTCATCCAAGGGATTCCGATTGTAAAAATCGCAAGTTTAAAATTCTGCATTCGTATTAGTTCATATATTTGTTGGGGTCTCTGGATAAACTGTAGGAGCAGGAAATTATGTTTGTGTTCTTGCCTATTTTTCAATGCTTCATTCATTTTTAATTTGACAGAAGCACATGGAATTAAACTCTGCAAGTAACTGTCTTTCGACTAATTAAAGCCAAAAGTCGTTACTTTCTCAATTATCATGCAAATAATTCTTGAAATGGAAGCGCACCAGGCTCGTAATCTGCGAGTCCCAGCTGGGTCAGCGTTGAGATTTATATGTATTATTTTCACTGTTCTTTGGCCACCATCTGTTGTAGACAATGACCTTTTCAAGTTACTCAGATTGGAAGTAAACATTTTGCTTGATACACAAGATAAATTTAAAAGAATCTGTTTAAAAGCGAGAATAATCGAGATCACCTTGCTATTGGGAATCTGTGATTAGATTCGTCTTTAGAGAAAATATCTTCTAAGTTAGGAGCATTGAATTTGTTTCCAGCGAAGGCTTCGGCCTCGGCTTCCTCGTTTGCGAGTCCATGATCCTTTGCGATATCTTTTTCAGCCCCAAGATCCGCCAGAAGAACGAAGCGAGACCTTCTCAACCTGGCAGATAGGTTCGATGACGTCACAGGGCTCGATCCAACTGATTATATTCCGTACGGAAATTGGTGCGGTAATGGAGGACAAGGCCAAGCTGTGGACCAAATCGACAGGTAAAAGCGATATGAGGGACTAATTGTTTCCTGAATTGTTAAAAGCAAGGTTGGGTTGTTTTATCTCTGAGCGGCACTTTTTTGCACACCATGGGTTAAATGGCCAGGTCACATGGATCCCAAAGGCTCAGAGAAGGTTGGGGGAGGGGACCTACTGGAACAGCTGTTGGGAGTCAGATGGTAGCCTCCCGTCAAGGCCAGCGTGTTCTTTAACGTACACGGGGCCACGGCTTAACGTCCCATCCGACGGACGGCTGCCTTTCCAAGCCCATCGGTGTCCCATACTGACCGTGAGCAGGGCGGGAACTTTTGCGGAGTTAGAAGCAAGGATAAAGGTGATGCTGATGCATGTAGAATAAATGTGCACAATCTCTGTTATTTTTCCCTCTTTAGATGATAATAAATAAGGCTACTTTTGCATTTATCTCGATTACAGCGAGCATGCGCCATTAGGAAAACTCTTTGCTAAATAACGCTTTGTGCCACACAAAAGAAATCTAAAGAATCGCGGACATTGCAAACTCTCTGCCACACCCATTTGCTTTTAGTGCTAAACTAGCAGGTCAGATTCAATGTTTTACTGCCACAAGGCCAAGTTGCAAATCAAGTCCTTTGGTACGATAATAAGACTAATCATTAGACTAATGAGAGAGGTGCGGATGGAAAAAAAAAACTCGAAAATATAGCTCTGAAGCTGTATGTCAAGTATAGATTTTTATCTGACATATCAGAAAGAGAAAAAAAAAACAATTAAAATTTCTGCATTCTCTATTCAGATGGATTAGAACATTAAAATAATAACATTCTTTAATAAGTAAACGCACACGCTGAAAAACAAGAATAATGGAGTTTGCGAGCTAATCAATTGATAACATCCAAATGCATACTGAGTTGCACTTGTGTTGCCTAGTCGAAGCCCCAATTGATTTAATGCTTAGAGATCGTAGCTACGATTTCTAAGTAGGCATATCCTTCAGTAAGTAAACTCTTATCAAGCTAGGAACAGGGCCGGAGTGAACATATTTTGGCCCCCGGTGTGAGACTCCCCCACGCTGCAACTCGATCAGTGGCAAATTACCCAATAGACAGGGACAAATTTGTTGCATGAACATTTTCCCGCAACAATAATAAAGATTAAAGATTAATTTTTTGTTATATGAGAGAGAAATGATTTTTCAACCATTTACTAACTGTAATATTTTTCACATTTCAAACTTAATTTTAATTGCATCTATAATGATTTATTATTTTTTATCATTCGTTACCCCCAAATTAACGTTATATTTCTTCGTTATTATCATTATTGGTGAAGTTCCGTTATTAGAAGACAGTATAGCGCGAGGTCTTCTCAGTTCGTAACGATACGAGAAGACGTTCCGGACAAGGTGTTGAAGACATCCGGGTATGATAAAGACTCACAGATGTTTCGAAGCTAGTGTTATCTGCGATCGCGCGAATCGTACAATAATATTATGCATCTGATATAGATAAAAAAAATTCATGCTGGGGGGGGGGGGGAGGGATGGGATCTAAGCTTCCATTACCTCCAAATTTGTCATTCTTTGATCTCTCTGCTTTTGTCTTTATTATATTTCTCAGAATTCTTTAAATATTTCTTCCGTCCATAGACGGATTGGTCAATATGTTAATCCATCCCTGGCTAGGAAAAAGCTTCTACTCTTTTTTTCTGCAGCGAGAGAAACCTAAAGTTCAGGAAGACTATTATTTTTTTGGCAATAAGGGGCTGGGATGGCCTAGTCGGTAGTTCGGCCTAGTCGGTTCATATCTGCAGTTCTCAGGTTCGAATCCTAGCTGGGTCAGAGTTGAGATTTATCTCCGCAGAACTTCTCGCCCTGCCCTCGGTCAGTAGGGATAACTGATGGACTTGGCAACACTTCCGTCCATTAGATGTGAAGTTAAACTGTGGCCCCGTATGCGGAGAGATACACGCTGGATGACCTTGATGGGATATCCTAACAGCTATCCAGTTGGTCCCCTCCCCCAACTTTCTCTGAGCACTTGGGGTCCATTTCAATTGTCCTTGTGACATGGCCCTCTAGTACATCCATACAAAATCCTCTTGCAGTCAAGGGCTACGTAGGTCCAACCAGACTGTAATTTTACCCTCCAGACATGTCTGTTCTGAGCTGCAGCTGCTGCATTTGTCCTCTCTACGCCAATTCTAGCAAGGTCCTGTTTGACACTGTCTGCTCATCGCTTCCTAGGTCACCCCTCTTTTTCTGATACCCTTAGGTACACTGTTCATAATCCTGTTTGACAAACTGCAGCTATGCATACGGGCAACATGGCCAAACCAAGGCAGTCTCTCTCTGCACAATATGCTGCCCAATAGAGGTTGATGACTCCTTCTTCTAACTTCATCATTACTTACAAAATCAAACCACCTAATGCCCAAGATACTGCATAAGCATTTAGAATCAAAGGCATCAAGTTTCTTCTTATCCTGCTTACAAAGGGTCCATGTTTCGTTAACATAACTGACTTTAGAAAGAACCAAACTATTATACAGCCTAATTTTTAGATGTACATGTCTATTTTTCTACTCTCCATAGATCCTTAAAAGTGCCAGCAGTAATCCCTATTCTTCTACTTATCTCATGCCGCACATCACCAATATCTGTTACATAGCTCCCAAGATAATTAACTTGAGACACTTGCTCAAGAGTGCAGCCATTCAATGCAACTGAAACGCCATCTCCCTGACCAATTTTCATCAACTTTTTTAAAAATAGATGTAATAAAAGCTTTGGTAAAATACTTAGAAACAACACCTTTATCATGAAAAATATTCAAAATTTCAGTCAGCCATGTGACAACACAAATGTTCCCAGCATTTCAGTGGTAATTTCATCCACCCCTGGGGATTTAAGCAGTTTTAATTTAGAGACAGCCAAAATGACTTCGGAATGTGATGTAGGGCCATTATTAAAGCCAGATCTATCCTTGTTACAAACAATGGGAGTAGAAATAATCACATTATTTAGAACATCTCTGAAATGCTCAGCCCATCTATCCATCACAGAATCCTCACCTTCAACCACCTTGCCGTGTTTATCCCTCAATCCCTGTGCACCTGTCTGTTTCTTCCCACACAAAACATTAACTATCTGGTACAGCTCTCTGCTGTTGTGCTGTCTGACTGCTTCCTCGGCTTTATCAGCCAAGCCATCAAGTCAAAGATTCTTATCAGCTGTCAAATGATCCTTAACACGTTTATTAAGCTTATTTTAATGCCGTCTGTTAGGACTAGTAGGATGTTGGTTCATATTAATCCTGCACATCCTTCTTTCAGAAATAAGTTCCATAGCCTTATCACTCAAATAATTTTGTTTCCTCTGTTCCCTTTTACCGAAAAGAGTACTATTGATTCCAAGAAAAGCCTGTTTAAACTGACCCCATTCTTTCTCAACTTCAGCAGTAAGCAAACCACGATTGTCATAATGACTAGCTAGCCTATCATGGTGTGTTTTGGCTATATCTGGATCTTTCAGGCATTCAGTGTTAGAGCTAAGTTTTTAACCTTAGCCATTTCTTAAGTTTCAGCTAAAAAACCCTTTCGACCAGGTAATGCTCAGACTCCATTGGAACAACCAATGCCAAAGGGACTTAAAACTTCTGCCCAAAGATTATAGTCAGTACCAACTTTAGCATTGAAGTCACCTAGCACAAGAGGAATATCTCCTTTCTTCAAAGAATTTAAAATATCTTGAAACTGGCTGTAAAACGTATCTTTCTCATTCTCATCAGAGTCCTCAGTAGGGGCATAACAGCAGATAACATTCAGGTCTTCAATGCTTGTCTGAAATTTTGCTGTAAGGAACCTTTCATTAATGCACTCATATCCTAGAAGAGCATCACTAGCATGTCTGCTGAGCAGCAAACCCACGCCTTGGTGATGCTTTCCATCCTCCCTCCCTGTAAAGAGAAATTTAAAGTTATTTTTAAGTATCTTACTTTTACCTGTCCATCTGGTCTCTTGCAAGCCTAGAACATCTAGGTTATAGCGCTGGAATTCCTGCGTGAGGACATCAAGAGAATAATCTGTATACGACGTCCTCACATTCCACGTACTTGCAGAGAGAAAACGATCAGTTGGATTTTTAAAGAAACTAGGTTTATTGAGAGAGGAAGGGCCAAAAGTATCAAACAGCCCCCTGATCGCAGGCATGGGGCAAAGACCTGTCCCTCCTCCGCTAAAGGCTGAAGTCACCGATGCTAGTAGGAACTTCAGGCACCACTTTTTCAAGTGGATCTTTTCAAGAGCCATATGATCTGCCTGAGACACATTACTCCAGTTTAGGATTGGACGATTCCCAACTAGCTAAGTATGCACACATTTAAGTTAGCACACTATGTGCAAAAAAGTGCTGCTCAGAGGTAAAACAACCCAACCCAAATGACAAACATTTAATCTTAACCATAAAAAATTTGAAAAAAAGAACAAATACCAGGATCTCCAAGTAACGCATTAGATGCTCTATCAGTCGGTTTAGTCCGTAACGAATTACGTTTGCTAGGCAGATGAATCTTTTTTATTAGAGTATCGGGTTTTTTTTAATGGCTGACAGTGTGCACTCATATCTGAGGCGGGGGTGCTCAGTCGGTAGCGTGCCAGGCTCGTAATCTGTAGTTCCCAGGTTCGAGTCCCAGCTGAGTCAGCGTTGAGATTTATCTCCGCAAAACTCCCCTCCCTGCCTACGGTCAGTAGGGGACACCGATGGGCTTGGAAATTCTGCCGTCCGTCGGATGGGACGTTAGCCGTGGCCCGTATAGGGAGAGCCATACCCTGTGCACGTTAAAGAACACACTGGATGGCCTAGACGGGAGGCTACCATCTGTCTCCCAAAAGCTGTTCCAGTGGGTTCCCTTCCCCAACCTTCTCTGAGCCTTCGGGGTCTATGTGATCTGGCCATTTAGCTCATGGTGTGCAAAAAAGTGCCGCTCAGAGGTAAAACAAACCAACCCAACTGCACTCATATTTATTATACTACTGCATTCTTCCCAGCCTGATAACATTTCTCAGAATGATATGTATAATTTCTTGAACGGTTGTTGCTTTACTTTTGTGCGACACTTTTTTGCACCCAATGGACTAAATGGCCAGGTCACATGGACTCAAAGGCTCAGAGAAAGCCGGGAAAGGGACCCACTAGGTAGCTGTTAGGAGACAGATGGTCGTCTCCCGTCAAGGCTACCCAATGTGTTCTTTAACTACAGGGTATAGCTCTCTAGCATATGGAGCCACGGCTTAATGTCGCATCCGACGGACGGCGGCCTTTTCAAGCGCATCAGTGTCCTCTACTGACCGTGGTCAGGGCGAGGAAATATTCGAGATAAATCTCAACTCTGACTCAACAGGGACTCGAATTTGGGAACTGCAGATTACGAGCCTGGCGAGCTACCGATTGAGCCACCCCCCACCCCCGCTCAGAGGTGAATCAACCCAAACAACAACCTCGGCAATAGATCAAAATAAAAAGAAGATAAATTTTGCTCTTAGATGCAGGCACACATTTAGGTTATGCAAGCAAAACATGATGGAATAGTTATCGAATATTCGTGGAATTTAAGTGAAAATTAAAGGCAAGTTTTCACCTGAAAATTTGATAGTTAAAAATGTTTAGATCGTTAATTATAGAAATCCACTATCGTAAAAAGAAATTTTTCTATTTTTTTAGAAAATGTTTCATTCGTGTTGATGTTTCTTTGTTTCAGGTGCTGCAAAGTGCACGACCTCTGCTACGGTTTGGTGTCCGAAAAGGAATGCCAGAACGTTCAGCTGCACATCATTCCTTACGAATGGAACAATGAAAATGGAACCATTGTCTGTGGTAAGTGAAAAGAATTCCTCACAATTGTTCAAAGATTCATTTCTGGAAAGGTACGTCTTCTGCAATCCCGGAGGTTTTTTTTATTAGAAGTGGTTAAACTCATTTCTACGTCGTAATATTTTTGCAAGTCGAAGAAGAAGAAACGAGCCATTCCCCCCTTTGGGACTAGGATTATTTCAGTCAGTAGCGCGACTAGCTCGTAATCTGCAGTTCCCAGGTTCGAGTCCCAACTGTGCCTTGCGTTGAGATTTAACTCTCTCATCCTCGCCGTCTACTATCAACTCTGGGACAGATGGGACGTTGAACCCATGTGCACGATACCCACTATGCGTTAAAGGACATATTGTCTTGATGGGAAGCATCTGTCTGTCTCCTTACAGTTTGTAGCTGCTCAGTGGATGCCCTGCCCATGGGATCCTTGTGACCTGGCCATTTAGCCTACTGGCATACATCCTCTATTCCAGTTATGCTCAGAAACAGCAACAGAAGCGAAAACATGAAGTATCGGTTGGCTCATTTACTTCTTGACAGAGTGTTAATGCACAGAGTGGTAATGACCAGGTTACAAGGATCCCAAAGACTCGGAGATGAGTAGAGGATTAATTGGACGCTGTTATATGCCATGTGAACTCTTCCCTACAAGGTCACCCAATTTATTATTCAAATTGCGCAGGGGATGATCTCTCCTGCACATTGCACCATGGCGTAAAGTCTCGTCTGATGGAGAGTGGGCCTTTCCATGATCATTACGATCCTCTACCTTTATGAAGGACAGAGCCGGAGATTAAATAAGGAAGCCTCATCGCAGGAACAGTGGGGACTCGAACCTCAGAACATCAGACGAGTCTGGCGCGCTGCAGACTGTGCAACCGAATCCCCAAAAGATTTAAAGAATACCTGACTGCACGATTCATTTTATTCAACGGAAGAGGAAATAATCGAAGTGACAGGACTGAAGATGAATTCGGGCTCAATTTTTCAATTCTGATTTGGGGAAAAAATTTCTGACGCCTCAAATACATAGACACGATTGTGTCACCCGCAACTTTTTCCTCTTCGAGGCATACGGTATGAACTTAAAATGTTCCGCGTTTACTAAAATAACTATCTTATCTAGAACTGCATGTCAATAACTTGATGATCTGACTTCGAAATTTAATGCCTTCAAACAAATATTTTTGAAAGAGTGGCCGAAAGAAGATTTTAGATTCGAACCAGGAACAATCTACAAGCTAGCAATACGCAGTCCCGTATTCTCTAACTGTAGTTGCGACAAGTAGAGATTTCACATGATTGACCAAGACCCAATTTTTGTTTGAACAATAACAAAACTTTGAATTTATTTAAATTCAACACTTAACAAAGTTCCCCACTGGCTTTTAAAGGTGGATGATTTTACATTACAATTAATTGAATAAGTACTCACTCCATTCAGGTAAGCTTAAGTTCGAACAACATTCAAAACAAAATAATGAAAGTAAAACTTAAAAGTGAAAGTGACAACAAGCAGAGTAAATTAAATTAAAATAACTTTACCATGTTGAAGTTTCTCCGGAACGAGAACTGTATTCTGCTAAGTTATTGTGATGTGCACACGACAAATTTTCATGAAGCACCCACTCCAGATTTCTCTGATTGTGGTTTTTCCCAAGCAAAGCAAATTTCTTTAAATTTCGTCTAACGTATTTAGGTAAAAGTTTATCATCTCACTAATTTAAGAGATGTCTAAATTTACAGTTTCCCTCCCTAAAACATGGCCTAAAAGTCATCCAGTGAATTTCACTAAAGTTGGACTTAGCAAAGATAGCAAAAGAAAGATAGAAAAAGACCGAACCCTGGTCTGTTAGTCTGATCAACCCACACCGAACTGTTTCTCCCGGGTCGAGCGTGACAATATCTTTCTGGCAACCCTGGGAACTCTCGACCAAAAAGGGCCAATCAGAAGCGAGCCCTGGGCAAAAACCCGACTCCCTTCCATATTTCACAAGTGGGGTGGAGCTCTGTTGCCAGCCAACACTCGCCTTCCTTTCGAACGTCAATGTTTTTCTTTCGGGCGAGCTGCAATTGTTTCACTCGATACTTCCTGTCGCTTCACTCGACACCTGCCGTCACCTAACACGTGCCAAAGTCACCTCACACGTGCCAAGCTCCCTCTCGGCAACCAACGCAAGCAGACGAAGCTGAACTCCGAAGGACATTCGCAACTGAGGTCTTGCATCAGGATAGCAATGAAATAAAAAAAAATTAAAATCATTAAAATCAATAGGTCTGCGACCTATCAATTGTGAGCGATTGACTGACGACGGCTGACAGGGGATCATGCTAATTCTAACTTTGATACAGAAAGGGTATTGCACTGAAAATTCGCACCGAGAGGTAATCTGGATCGCGGATCTCGGGAAAAAGCAGAAATTTGACCTCCGACGTGTCCTTTAAGGTCAAACAGAGGTTGCCAGAGGTCAAGCCTTGATTTACAGGTAGCCAAGGGTAGGTGGTTACAAATTCTGTACTTTTTTGGCGGGGGTGGCTCAGTCGGTAGCGCGCCAGGCTCCTAATCTGTAGTTCCCAGGTTCGAGTCCCAGCTGGGTCAGCGTTGAGATTTATCTCCGCAAAATTCCCCGCCCTGCCCACGGTCAGTAGGGGACACCGATGGGCTTGAAAAGGCCGCCGTCCGTCGGATGGGACGTTAAGCCGTGGCCCCGTGTGCGGGAGAGTCATACCCTGTGCACGTTAAAGAACACGCTGGATGGCCTTGACGGGAGGCTACCATCTGTCTCCCAACAGCTGTTCCAGTGGGTCCCCTCACCCAACCTTCTCTGAGCCTTCGGGGTCCTTGTGGCCTGGCCATTTAGCCCATGGTGTGCAAAAAAGTGCCGCTCAGAGGTAAAACAACCCAACCCAACCCAACCCTTGATTTACAAGTAGTAGAAACGTGGAACTTGGTGTCTGGGGGTGTTTCGGGTAGTAGATGTTAGAATCGTTACAAAATTTCGTATCCGGAAGGTCCTTCTAGGTCTCGAAGGTCAAATTTAGATCTATCAGTGATAGGGAGCTAAAATTTGGTGTTGGGGATATTCCGTATTTTATTATAGTGATAGGGAGCTAAAATTTGGTGTTGGGATTATTCGTATGTGTATGAAACGCTACGAAATATCGGATTACGAGGGTCCTTCGAGGTCAAAGGTCAGATTTAGTATTGCCGGTGCTGGAGAGCTAAAAATAGATGGAGGTATTTCGGGTTGTAGATCTCGGAAACGTTTCGAAATTTTGGATGCAATGAGTCCTTCGAGGTCAGAGGTCAAATTTCTATATACCATTGCTAGAGAGCTAAGCGTTGGTGAATAGGACTATTTTGAGCAGCTGAACTCATGAATATTAGAGATGTTCAGATCCGTGTTGCTTTCAAGTTCAAATGGGAGTCGTAGGGACGATCTAGAAAAGGCAGTTCTTTATTTCTAGTAAAACACACTTGTATTTGCAGAAATGTATGTCGCTAATCATTTTCTTATTCTTCCTATTACAGAGCATTATACACATAATTCTAATCATTTTATGGCAAAATTGAAATCTTAATGCTATTCGGAGCGAAAAATATTAGAAATACAAGTGGAAACCTTAAGTGTTAACATTTATAGGAGCAATTCATTTATTAAAGACAGAGAATACATAAAACATAATTAAAGGCAGAAAGGAGCTCATTTTTAATCATTAAAGACTGATTGAAAGGTTAAAATTAAAATTTAAAAGTTTTACTTCTTACTTTTCACCGACTGATTTCCAGTATTAAGTATTTAACATGTTTGTTGGAGGATACTGGATTGAAGAATAGATTAATTTCTTCTAGGTTCAATAGTTGCGAAATTTTCTATGGACTTTTCCCCCCCAAACTTCGCGATAAGACTATGTTAGATAATTTTTATCTGTTTATTTGAAATCGAAAGGCAATTCCACATTGTTTTAGTCCTCCAACTGAAAGGTACGAAGTGATAAAGCCTATTGAAGTGAGGATGCCTGACCGACCATAGGAGATCTAACACTCTACGAACTTTAAGATAAATCATTGTAATTGATTGGCCATTTTTAAATGCCAGTGTTATACAGAGAGGAATATTTCAAATATTTTAAATGATTTCGGCTATTTAGTGTTAACCAGGCCCCGGATCTAGAAAACTCAAATTGTAAGGGTGGGGGAGTCGAGTGCGTAAGGGGGATCAAGTGCCTCAATCGAGCAGGAAAATAAGTAGAGGTGTATGTGGGGGGGATGATATGATGAGGTTATTAATATCAAATGCTCTGATGTTATGATATTAAAAAAATACCTGCTCCTGTAGGTGCTTGCCACAGAGGTCTGACAGGAGCCTGTCAGTTTATATGCCATAGTAGAAGGTCTGAGAGGAAAGACATCACAAACATCCATGCTTTAACTGGGGATCGAACCCAGGTCCCTTAGATCAGTAGTCAAGTGCGCTAACCACTCGATACAACATAACATTTCCTCTTCCATTTTAGAGGTCTTTAAAAATTCCCTGAAAAATGGGTGAAATACGCTCAAGTTTAATAAATGTTTTGATCCTATTACTCATAGTAGCATTCTAATAAGGGGGAGCATTCCCCCTGGTGTTAACTGAAATGTTTAGAGAGAATACGAAATATTTCACAGAACTAAAGAAACTGGAACATGTACAAAGATGTGTGCAATTTTTCAAAAAGAAATGATTTTTTCATAGAAAAAATAATTTTAACTTATAGAAATAGCAGTTAGTGAATTAAAGATATACGAGTTTCTGTTGTAAAAGAAATGGGCACAAATTGGTCGAGATTCCTGGTTTATTGATTGGTTTCTCTAAATAAGGAATACTAAAACGAGAATGGTTAATTAATAATTAGTATATGAGATATGGATAACGATTTTAGGGAAGTACAACAAGTAAATTGAAATGGTAACAGATAATTATTTGCAACAGAGAAATCATTTTTTTTTTATTTTTCTTAACTTTGGAAACAGAAATTGCAAAGGAGCAGACGATAGTAGAAAAAGAAATGTTAACTCGAACGACATTTGAATGTCGGTATCGCTTGAGTTCCTCTCTTTGAATGTTGCCACCAATTCCCTCAATAATAAACATATGATCGAAACGTTTGCAAGCTAAAGAGAAAAATTAATTAGGAATTCAAAAGGACTAAGTGGACGGATGTTGCAGATTTCCGTCCTTTCTAAGGACATAAAACGCGAAACATTTTCCCCCTTTTCACAAAAAAAAAATTAAATTATTTGAATTGAAAGTTTAATTTAAAAAAAAATGTTATTGCAATTGTAATAAATTGTTTTATATCAATAACCACATTAAGAATTAATGCACCCGAGTTATTCTGGCTCTAATTACATCAGAGCATTTGATATTAATAACCTCATCATCCTTTGGGCAGCAGTTATTTAACGCGAGATCACATGATTAATATGTTTGATACATCGCTATTGAATGCTTAAGTACATCTTCAGTACAAATAGCGAATGTTTGCGACACCTTGACAACTTGAACTAAATGGCAATACTTCATAGCAAGAGAGTAGCATCATAACCTTACTTAAGCAGCTGCGATAAGCCAACGCTTTAGCTCAATTGGTAGAATAACTGGAGCGTAACCACGAGATCTTCAGTCCGAGAAATAGTTTGGTGTTTTTTTCTTCACATTGGCCTACTTATTGAAAACTGAATTCCTTTGTGTGACTTTCACAGAATTGAGTGCCATTGTATTCTATCGGAATGTTTTATAATCACAACAAAATCAGTTTCCTTTTCAAAGGGGCTGGGGGTGGCTCAGTCGGTAGCGTGTCAGGCTCGTAATCTGCAGTTTCCAGGTTCGAGTCCCAGCTGGGTCAGCGTTGAGATTTATCTCCGCAAAATTCTCCGCCCTGCCCACGGTCAGTAGGGGACAGCGATGGGCTTGGAAAGGCAGCCGTCCGTCGGATGGGACGTAAAGCCGTGGCCCCGTGTGCTGGAGAGCCATATAATGTGCACGTTAAAGAACACGCTGGATGGCCTTGACGGAAGGCTACCATGTGTCTTCCAACAGCTGTTTCAGTGGGTCTCCTCCCCCAACCTTCTCTGAGCGTTCGGGGTCTTTGTGACCTGACCATTTAGCGCATTGTGTGCAAAAGAGTGCCGCTCAGAGGTAAAACAATCCAACTCTTTTCAAACGTTATTAACTTATCTCTATGAAAATTTGGGGGAAAAATTTCTCTGATGCATCATCTGATATACCTCTACATAGGCGATTGGCTGACGGTTGTCTGAGGGAAGGAAATCAAGTTAATTCTAACTATTTATGCGGAAATTGTAGAGCTCTGAAAATTCGCACCTAGGGGTAATCCAGGTCGGAGGTCTCGGGAAAAATCAGAAATTTGATCTCCGACGTGTCTTTCAAGGTCAAACAAAGGTTGCTATGGGTCACACCTTGGGGGTGACCCATAGCAACCTCTTAGGGGGTGTTTCGAGTTCTAGATGTTAGAATTGTTACAAAATTTCGTATCCGGAAGGTCCTTCGAGGTCAAAGTTCAAATTTAGATCTACCAGTGATAGGGAGCTAAAATTTTGGTGTCTGCGGGTATTCCAGAATGTCGTCCTATAAAACGTTATGAAATGTCGGATCACGCGGGTCTTTCGAGGTCAAAGGTCAGATTTAGTACTGCCGGTAAAATGCGGATAAAAATTGAAAATTTTGTTTCAATTTAAAAAGTTATTATCACTTATTACTGATGTTCGTCAGAATTTTAAAAGCCAGTCCATGACAAGTGCTAAGCGAAATTCAGAGAAATGCAAATGAACACAGAGAAACGCACGTTGCCTCTGGCGCATATGGGAATCTCATTTTCAAAGAGAATGAAGTTTTTCATTGAAGGGGAAAATTGCGAAAAGGAATATTTTATTAGTACTTAAACAACATAAAAAGTATTTCTCTTTTTATACCCTCATTTTTAAAAGTTGCTTTTCTCACTCCCTCTGATAAAAAGTGCAGATTTTTGCTGTCAGTGGGATGTCTGCACACTCTACAACCACAATTTCTGCCATAAAGAGGTCACTTGCAATGTTCGTTAAAAATTTTGCCGTTTCCACATTTAGTGATCTCTAATGATATAAATTAAAACTACCTAAAAATTTGAAGAACCGAGAATTATAAAATTTAATTAATACCACACCAACTGAAAAAGTTTTCCAATTACCTCTTAAAACAAAACATTTGCGTTTCCCACTCCCTCTGAGAGTAAGGGGTGAACTCATTGCTGCGTTGGGTTGGGTTGTTTTACCTCTGAGCGGCACTTTTTTGCACACCATGGGCTAAATGGCCAAGTCACATGGACTCCGAAGGCTCAGAGAAGGTTGGGGGATGGGACCCACTGGAACAGCTGTTGGGAGACAGATGGTAGCCTCCCGTCAAGGCCATCCAGCGTGTTCTTTAACGTGCACAGGGTATGACTCTCCCGCACACGGGGCCACAGTTTAACGTCCCATCCGACGGACGGCGGCCTTTCCAAGCCCATCGGTGTCCCCTACTGACCGTGGGCAGGGCGGGGAATTTTCCGGAGATAAATCTCAACGCTGACCCAGCTGGGACTCGAACCTGGGAACTAGATTACGAGCCTGGCGCGCTACCGACTGAGCCACCCCCGCCCCACTCATTGCTTCCAATGGACACATTCCACCACCAAAATTTCAAATTTCTAGCATAAATACATTGTTTGTCAGAGTCATTTAAAATTTGAAATCGTGGTATTTCATAGACACCTATCCAACATAAAAATAATTTTTAACTTTTCTCTCTAAAGATAAAAGTTCGATGTCTACAGACGACAAAGTGAACACATTTTCTCGGTTTGCTTTTCTTTTCTTGAGAACGAGAAAAAAAAGTGGATCTGACAGATATATTTATGGAGGAAAAGAAAAGTGAGTGAAGGAAATGTTTTGATGTTTCAATACACACAGTGAAGATCTTGGATCAATTGAAATTCAATGCACTGAGTAGCCCTATGCACTGAAGGGTTAACACTTCGAAAAAATGGAGGTTGGGGAGGGGGGAGGACTCAGTCGGTAGCGCTCCAAGCTCGTAATCTGTAATTTCCAGTTTCGATTGAAGCCAGCTTTGAGATTTATTTCCTGAAAACTCCTCGCCGTGCCCTCGGTCAGTAGGGGGCAATGGTGGTCTTGAAAAGGTAGTCGTCCGTCGGATGGGATGTTAAGCCGTGGCGCCGTGTGCGGGAGAGCCATACCCTGTGCACATTAAAGAACACACTGGATGGCCTTGACGGGGGCGTCTATCATTTTTCTGCTAATAGCTTTCCAGTGAGTCTTCTTCCCCAATCTTCTCCGATCCCTTGGGGTCCTTGTAACCTGGTCATTTAGCCCATTGTGTACAAAAAAGTGCCGGTCAGAGATAAAACAATCCAACTTCGAAAAATTTCATTCTCGAAAAGCCTCCAATGCCAAAGGGAATTTGTTCGGCGTCATCTAGCCCACATTCAAATGAATAGTAAAGTGTGGAGTAATAATAAACTGATATTAGTAATATTACACCGCTACTAATAATAATGTTAAATAAAACAAATAGGTACCTGTCAACAAAAGTTATTAGAAATTTGGAAATTGATAGTGGATGGAAATCTCTTGAAATATGAACCTTTCTTCTGCATCATAAAGATTTTCGTAAAGCATGTCTTGCCCTTTATCACACCTATTCCCTTAAAGCAAATGCCTTGTATTTTAAGACCAGGTATAATCGTAGAAAAAAATTAAATGCGTTTAATCGTCACGGTTGTCAGAAAATATCGACTGAAGAGATTTTGGTAAGATGAAGAAAAGAAAAGCCCTCTGAATGTTTTGCAGAAAAGAATGAAGATATGACGTCATGCAAAGGAGATAGTTGGTGAAAGAAATGAAGGATAAATTTACTGCTTAATAGGTCAAGGCAGGAGCAATGAAGAAAGCTTAATTATTAAAGGGATTTTTGGATATATCATTGTATTTGCTGCTATCTTTCTCGATTTTAATTTGTCATTGCAGATCCGGCAATGAATTGATTTTAAGATTGCTATCTATTGTGTGCCAGTCTATGAGGTTAAGTTTCGTCTTGCCAAACAATATCTTCAGTTCCTGTTTTAATCTTTCAGATGCCAACCAGCCAGCATGTGAACGAAAGGCTTGCCTCTGTGAGAAGGAAGTAGTCGCCTGCATATCAGAAAACAATGACGTTTACAATGATGACCATCGCTACGATGACCACCAGGAGAGAATTCTCCAGCAGCAACTTGCAATGTTTGCATCTGCGAGAAACTCACGGCCAAAAGGATGCGTTGCAAAACATCTGGAGAGCAGTAGGACGTCGAGAACCTTTACACAATTAAGCAGAAAACTCATTACAATATTTGAAATTTGGGAAATGTTTTGCGTTCCATGTGAATACTGTTTCCTGAGCTTCTTGCCAAGCATTCTCTGTATGTGATAGCATAGCGAATGACGCACGACGTTTTCATCACTATTAAGTTTCTTTTCTCAAGGGACTAGGTTCAGGAAACCTATACTATCATCGACTTCTAGTCGTGACTGCTTGGCTAGTAATGTCATTTCATAAGCCAGTCGACTTAGTGAATATTTTCCATGTGATGATTGTTTCAAGCTCTGGTTGTGGACCTGTGTCCTCTCTACCAAACTTTGAAAAGATACAACACGGGATCATTCTTTACAGTATTAGGAAAATCCAAATAAATGATAAATTCTCTACTAATTTTATTCGAAGGTTTATGTTGCACGTAAATTTCAAACATACTTGTCTCATTATATAAAGAAAAATCACGTGATGTTATAATTTAAGGTTAATTCTTGTAACGATTAGAAAATCTGCTAATATATGCTAATAAATCTTTTATGCTATTTTAATAATTATATGTCAATTATTGCAAACAAATAATATGTTCAAAGAATAAAGTTCCATCCGTTGAACAAAATGTAATTAAAATCCATCAGATACTGTCGCTTTTTATTTTTAAAAAGAACTGAGATTACCTGCAAACGTTTGGCTTCTCGTACATACAAGAAACACTTACACAAGGAATGCAACATAGAAAGGACATTCCCCTCTGGAATAATAGTCCGGTACACTTAACCACTAACCCAGGTAGGGCTCTCCGATCAACTGAAGTTCTAAATCACTGGTTCTCAACCTTTTGAAATTTTTCTCTTGTCAAACTAGTTGAAAAGATATTTTTCGTGTATAGGAATTTATAAAAACGCCCATACAAATTTCTAAAACGCCCCTATTTGGAACTGAAGTCTTCTGTAAAAGGATAACAATTTCAAAAGTCTTTAAAATCTACAAAGCAAATAACTTTAGATATTCTAAATTGTATTCGAATATGATGATGACGACAGCTGCGAGATGGGGGGGGATGATAGCCTCTTGTGGTTGTTTTAGTCCAGTAAATTAGGAGAATCGGCAGAAGATTGGAGTGACTCTTTGTAATGAATGTATTTACGATGCAATCTCTGATGCCAAATTTGCTTGTTTTATCCCCCGCATCATTTCTTCCAGAGGATACCAGTGGGTTTGGTTGTTTTACCTCTGAGCGGCACTTTTTTGCACACCATGGGCTAAATGGCCAGGTCACATGGACCCCGAAGGCTCAGAGAAGGTTGGGGGAGGGGACCCACTGGAACAGCTTGGGAGACAGATGGTAGCCTCCCGGCAAGGCCATCCAGCGTGTTCTTTAACGTGCACAGGGTATGGCTCTCCCGCACACGGAGCCACAGCTTAACGTCCCATCCGACGGACCCAACGCTGACCCAGCTGGGACTCGATTCATCTCCACAAAATTCCCCGCCCTGCCCACGGTCAGTAGGGGACACCGATGGGCTTGGAAAGGCCGCCGTCCGTCGGATGGGACGTTAAGCCGTGACCCCGTGTGCGGCAGAGCCATACCCTGTGCACGTTAAAGAACACGCTGGATGGCGTTGACGGGAGACTACCATCTGTCTCCCAACAGCTGTTCCAGTGGGTCCCCTCCCCCAACCTTCTCTGAGCCTTCGGGGTCCATGTGACCTGGCCATTTAGCCCATGGTGTGCAAAAAAGTGCCGCTCAGAGGTAAAACAACCAAACCCACTGGTATCCTCTGGAAGAAATGATGCGGGGGATAAAACAAGCAAATTTGGCATCAGAGATTGCATCGTAAATACATTCATTACAAAGAGTCACTCCAATCTTCTGCCGATTCTCCTAATTTACTGGACTAAAACAACCACAAGAGGCTATCATCCCCCCCCCCCCCCCATCTCGCAGCTGTCGTCATCATCATATTCGAATACAATTTAGAATATCTAAAGTTATTTGCTTTGTAGATTTTAAAGACTTTTGAAATTGTTATCCTTTTACAGAAGACTTCAGTTCCAAATAGGGGCGTTTTAGAAATTTGTATGGGCGTTTTTATAAATTCCTATACACGAAAAATATCTTTTCAACTAGTTTGACAAGAGAAAAATTTCAAAAGGTTGAGAACCAGTGATTTAGAACTTCAGTTGATCGGAGAGCCCTACCTGGGTTAGTGGTTAAGTGTACCGGACTATTATTCCAGAGGGGAATGTCCTTTCTATGTTGCATTCCTTGTGTAAGTGTTTCTTGTATGTACGAGAAGCCAAACGTTTGCAGGTAATCTCAGTTCTTTTTAAAAATAAAAAGCGACAGTATCTGATGGATTTTAATTACATTTTGTTCAACGGATGGAACTTTATTCTTTGAACATATTATTTGTTTGCAATAATTGACATATAATTATTAAAATAGCATAAAAGATTTATTAGCATATATTAGCAGATTTTCTAATCGTTACAAGAATTAACCTTAAATTATAACATCACGTGATTTTTCTTTATATAATGAGACGAGTATGTTTGAAATTTACGTGCAACATAAACCTTCGAATAACATTAGTAGAGAATTTATCATTTATTTGGATTTTCCTAATACTGTAAAGAATGATCCCGTGTTGAAATATCGAATCCACTTGGTAAAATATAGGCGAGTTGTGAAAAATGAGATTTGTTTGTGAAATTAAGGAGTGTTGGACAAATTGAGGAAACTTAACAAAATGTAGGACAGTTGGCAAAAATTGGAATCCGCTTTGAAACTAGGGGGGAGTTGTGATAATTGGGATTGGGTTTGTGAAATTCAGGAAGGTTGACTAAAATCGAGAAAGCTTGGTCAAATCTTGGGGAGTTTGAAAAGTTTGAATTGAGGAGAGTTGGCCAAAATAAGGGAAAATTCACGGTGACATGATACAATGCAGACGAGATGTAAATATTGAAATTATTTCTGTGAAATTGTGGTAGTTGGGAAAATCGAAAGTTAAATGGCAAATAACGGTTAATTGGCAAAAATCGTGAGTCAAATGGTAAAATGCAAGAGAGTTGTGAAAAATGCCTCAACCCTCCCCCCCCCCCCACTACGGAGCGAAAATAATTTAAGTAAGTTTTTTCAGTGCTGTTGGCAAAATTTTAATTTCGAGTTGGTAAATTTCTTGGATTTTTGACTCCTTCCCCCCCCCCCAACCATAGTCCTTCGCTACGCCCCTGCTTGTGCACGTTACCAGCAAAACCTTTAACTCTTGTAAGTTACGTGGTTGAGCTGCCGCATCGAATATGTTGTTCCAACACAAACCACAGAAGCTCGATTAGATTGATGTTTGGTGAATTTGGAGGCCAGCGCAATACCTGGAAGTCTTTCTCATGTTCTGCGAACCATTCTCGAACAATCCGGGCAGTGTGGCATGGCTCATTATCCTGCTGAAAGAAAGCACTACTAGAAGGATATACCGTTGTCATGAAAGGATGTACCTGGTCTGCAATGATGTTTAGGTAGGTGGTAGACGTCATAGTTTCCTGCACATGAATGACTGGACCAAGGGTTCCCCAGCAGAACATTGCCCAAAGCATTACACTTCCTCCACAGGCTTGTTTTCGTCCCACAGTGCATCCTGCTTCCAACTCTTCACCAGGTAAAGGATGCACGCATACTCCACTGTCCATATGGTGTAACAGGAAGCAAGATTAATCGGACGAGATTCATCGGACCAGACGACCTTCTTCCAATCATTAAAGGTCCAGTTTTAATGCTCGGATGCCCATTGTAGGCACTTTCGCTGGTGATCTGAGGTTAGCATGGGCACTCGGGGCGGCCTGTGGCTACGTAGCCTCATTTTCAGCAGGGTTAGATGTACTTACTGTGTGTTGTGATGATACATTACTCCCGTCACCAGCATTCAAACCATGGGCGAGTTGCGCCACAGTATCCCTTCTGCTGTCTCATACCATACAGGATAACCTTCGCTCACCTCTAGCATTGATTAGCCATGAACGGCTCACACCTTGCCGGCGGCTCGTGGTTTTTCCTTCCTCAGGCCACTTTTTGAAGGTACTAACCGTTGCTGACCGTGAGCACCCCACAAGCCTTGCCATCTCGGAAATGCTCTAACCCAGTCGTCTGGCCATTACAATTTGGTCTTTGTCAAACTCATTTAGGTCCGTTGCCTTTCCAATCTGAAGAACAAGAATAACCTTGATTAACAGAGCTCAGTATCAGGTGTTACTTATACCGTTTCATGACCTTCACACGCACCGTCGTTTACATGCAGTTGCATAAAGACGTGCTGGTCATAAGGTTTTGGCTCTTCGGTGTATAATCGGAGTTCCTAGCATGGCAATCATCTATACTGAAACTTAAATCGAAATTTCCAAGGACACCGTCCATTGGAAGAGTGGATTTCATTTACAGTTGTGTTTGATAATTTTCGAGTGCATAACTCTTGTGTCGTTTAGAAACAGTATTTTTTATTAACAAAATCATGTTATGTGTACGAGAGAAATTTTTATATTCTGATTAGCACGGCTCTGATTCTGAAATCTGTATTAAGTTAGGACTAATGAAATTTTATCCCAAAATTTCAATTTCGCAAACTCGGAATTATTTGTTTAAAAAAAGATTTTAAATTAAAAGGCCCAAACTGATTTTAATATATATGGAAAATGGCCACCATAAAAAGTAAATAGGTAAATATTAATATGTGAAAATGATTCTCATTGTTATATGCATCTGGCATTAGAAACATTTAGCAAACGCAACAAGGGAAGTTCTTAATTATTGAAAATTCTGAACAATGTAAGTGAAAAACAATTAAACCGTTCAGATGATATTTTTCGTTAGAAGCGTTAAGTGTAAATACGTCTTTGGTGTATTAGTGAGTATATTATCATTTGTGAATTGATTGTACGCGAATATTGAATAAGTTAGTAGAGAGTGTTTATTTGTATTGTCTTTTATATTATTGATTATATTGGCAGTATGTCAACTGTCAACTGTATGCGCAGAGCGCGTAATGTACGCCAAAGCGCTTCACAATTTGTTAGGAGGCGCCGAGAATGCCTCCGTACTGGATGGCGGCGCTTTAAAAAGGCTGTCAGCTGTTGTTTCGGATCATGTTGCAAAGGGAGAAAGAGTAAAGGGAGAAATGATGAAGGGTGTAGCATGGAAGGGAGAAATATCAATATCCGCCCTTCACCACGATCTATACTTACTCTCGCCACCACTCACAATGTCTGTATTGCCTCGAGCATTGATTCATTAGACATTCCAGAGGAAGGCTTTTCCTCAGACTCTTCTTCTGTTGATTCAGACTTCCTTCGTGAAATTGAACGATTTTGTTCATTCGTCATGGTAAATAGATATCATGAAGAGTCTTCTGCCACTTCTGAATCAGCAACTTCCGATGAAGATTATAGTTCCACCTCTCCTGGCGGAAGTGAAGAAATGAACGATGAGTTTTTCGAAAGAGATGAAAAATTTTCTGCTGAAGCCAGTGAAGTTGATCAGATCACCAATGACAGGGAATCAACTCCATCAGTAGATGAGGAAGATGATGAAGACACACCTGCAACTTCATATGAACCATCTCCATTGCAGGCAAAGGAAGATTTGCACTCGAAAGAAGCTAACGATGATTGTCTTTGTGATACACAAGATCTCCGTGAGGTCACATGTGACGATATTGGATATGAAGATGATTTCCTCCTGTTGCTTGTCATTGTATTTATCTTGAAACTGTTCTTGCCTTGGATTATCTTGTTTGATGTCTTCAGAGATTAACGAACTTCTAATTAACGACATGTAAAATCAGGTGGAAATAGTGAAACAAATATCATTTAGAAGAAAAAAGATGAAATTAAGGAGAACAAAATAAAGACAGAAATATTTGAAAAAAAAAAAGATAAAGAAATAAATAAAAAAAAATGTCTCCTTACAAAACCCATCCTCAGACGCCCCGATCGTGGGAGACGGGCAACATCCATCATCTCTTGATTTCCCCATAAGTTCATTTCACCTTTAGGGGAAACCTCAGATAATGGATGGCTAACACGAGGCTCTGGTACAATAGAAACGTTCACTCACTACATACACACCTACTGCATACACTCACTCCATCTAGTCACTCACTCACTAGATGCAGTCACTATAGGCAGTCACTTTATGCAGTCACTTTATGCAGTCACTATATGCATGCTATGTATGTACACACTCACTCATTCTTTACACACTCGCTCACTCATTATATTAACTTTATAACTATTAAGTCACTCACTCACTGTACACTGTCACTCCCTCACAACATAGTCACTCACTCGCAACACACAATCACTCCCTCACTCACTACTCACTATATGCATACACTCACTCACTGCACACATACATAGATACATGTTACACATGTGGCGGCTCAGTTAGTAAACCGTCAGGCACGTACTATGCAGTTCCTGGTTCGAGTCCCAGCTGGGACAGCACTGAGATTTATCTCCACAAAACACTCCGTCCTGCCCATGGTCAGTAGGCGACACCGATGGGCTTGGTAAAGGCCGCCGTCCACCAGATGGGACGTTAAGCCGTTGTCCCATGCACCGGAGAGAATGGTACCTTGTGCACATTAAACAATATGCTGGATGGTCTTGACGGGAGCTTATCATCTGTCTCCCAACAGCTGCCCAGTGGGTCCCCTCCCCCAACCTTCTCTGACCCTTTGGGTTCCTTGTGACCTGGCCATTTAGCTCATTGTGTGCAAAAAAGTGCCGCTCAGAAGAAAACAACTGAACCTACATACAGTCATTAAGTCGCTATATTCATTCACTATACACAGTCACTACAAAGACTTCCTTTTGTGACTACCTTCATGCACATTTATCCAATAACCATATGTCCAATGTATACCTTTTAAAATGTATTAGAATCTAGATGGGTAACATATCGCCCCTTGTGAATATCGAATGCTCCGTTTTCAGAGAAATCAAAGAAAATTTTAGAAAGTTCTTCATTTTCCTGAATTTGCACCCTTTCACAGTAGTAATTCGTACTAATGGGTGATTGAAAATGTCAATATAGGACTAATAATGCATTGGTCTGTCCTGAACCTGGTCTGCAATGACGTTTAGGTAGTTGGTAGACGTCACAGTTTCCTGCATATGAATGACCGGTCCCAGGGTTCCCTAGCAGAACATTGCCCAAAGCATAACACTTCTTCCACCGGCTTGGTGGAAGAAGTTGGCACCAGAATGCACCCCATGGTGCATTCTGGTGCCAACATTCCCCCAGGTAAACGACGCACACGTTCCTGGACGTCACATGGTGCAACAGGAAACGAGATTCATCGGACCAGACGACCTTCTTCCAATCATTAAAGGTCCAGTTTTGATGCTCGGATGTCCATTGTAGGCACTTTCGCTGGCGAACCGAGGTTAGCATGGGCACTCGGGGCGGCCTGTGGCTATGTAGCCCCATTTTCAGCAGGGTTAGATGTACTTACTGTGTGTTGTGATGATACATTACTCCCGTCACCAGCATTCAAACCATGGGCGAGTTGCGCCACAGTATCCCTTCTGTTGTCTCATACCATACAGGATAACCTTCGCTCACCTCTAGCATTGATTAGCCATGAACGGCTCACACCTTGCCGGCGGCTCGTGGTTTTTCCTTCCTCAGGCCACTTTTTGAATGTACTAACCGTTACTGACCATGAGCACCCCACAAGCCTTGCCATCTCGGAAATGCTCTGACCCAGTCGTCTGGCCATTACAATTTGGCCTTTGTCAAACTCACTTAGGTCCGCTGCCTTTCCCATCTGAAGAACAAGAATAACATTGATTAACAGAGCTCAGTATCAGGTGTTACTTATACCGTTTCATGACCTTCACAGGCGCCGTCGTTTACATGCAGTTACTTCGATTTGCATAAAGACGTGCTGGTCATAATGTTTTGGTTCTTCGGTGTATATACTGCATATATATATATATATACATGTTGCTAAAAGAAATGCAAGTTTAAATAACAATGTTGAACAATTAATAATAATAGTAAAATATTCTCAAGAAACTGCTTGTCGCAGAGCCTGTCAGTTTATATTCCACATCAAAAGGTCTGTGAGATTGGCGGTTTGGATTGTTTTACCTCTGAGCGACACATTTTTTTGCACACAATTGGCTAAATGACCAGGTCACAAGAACCCCGAAGGTTCAGAGAAGGTTGGGGGGAGGGGTCCCATTGGGCAGCTGTTTAGAGATAGATGGCAGCCTCCCGTCAAGACCATAGAGCGCGTTCTTTAACGTGCACAGCGTATCGCTCTACTACACATGAGGCTATGGCTTAGCATCCCATCCGAAGGATGGCGGCCTTTACGAAGCCCATCAGCGCCCTCTACTGACCATAGGCAAGGAGTTTTGTGGAGATAACTCTCAATGATAGCACAGCTGGGAATCGAACCTGGGAACTGCCGCGCTAGTGACTGAGAGGAAAAATGTATAGTACGTTTGGAGGTATTGGAGGTGCCTACCACTATTTAAAGAGGGAGGTGATCTTTTTGGCGAGAGAATTAAATTCGAAGGGGGTGGATGCAAACGCTTGCGCTGTTTAAGTACTGACTGAGTTTATCGGCTCTAGCACTTACCGTTTAAAAGCAGTACCAACCTCTTTTTAATATGGGATCTTTTTTTGGGAGTCCTGAAAACAGAGAAACAGAAAAAAATAAGAAAGAGGCAGGCTTAGATATAGCAGATTACTTTCTTGTCTGACATTTAGAAATGCTTTGATGCCACTCACAGATATAAAACTGTGAAATATTGGTTGTTGAAAGAAAAAAGAATAGTGCTATTATTTATTGCCTATAATAGATTACTACGTGTTCAATGATAATAATATGTTTCAAATTAGTAAAATAAAAGTTTCACTAATTGTCTTCAGAGACATAAAGTACTGTGCGAATTAGTTGGGACAAGAGAAGCCTGGAGAACCGCTTCGATCCGGCCACATCCAGCAATCCCCCAAACACCCACCCAAGGTCATGTTTTGGGGATGTTTCACAGCTTCCGGGCTACAGATGCTTCACCCTATTGAAGGAATGATGGACAGCAAAAAGTACATAGGCATTCTGGAGGCGAAAATGGTCCCAACACTGCAGAAGCTGTTTCCTAACGGCGATGGGGTATTTCAACAGGATCTGGCTCCATGACACAATTCTAAGCTTGCTAAGAGCTTCTTTACCCAGCAACATTTGAAGGTATTGGAGTGGTCAGGAAATTCGCCCGATTTAATCATCATCCTCAAGCAGCCATGGGCTACGGAGGTCCAACCAGACCGTGCAGTTTAATTCTCCAAGCATATCTGTCCTGAGCTACATCTGCTGCATCCGGCCACTGCACACCAATTCTAACAAGGTCCTGTTTGACATTGTCTGCCCACCGCATCCTAGGCCTCCCCCTCCTTCTGAGGCCTTTAGGCACATTGTTCATAACCCTATTCGCCAATCTATAATTATCCATACGGGCAACATGGCCAAACCAGCGGAGTCTCTCTCTGCACAATATGCTGCTTAAAGGAGGTTGCAACCTCCTTTGCCTAACCTCATCATTAGTTACAAAGTTAAACCACCTAATACCCAAGATACTGAGTAAGCATCTAGAATCAAAAGCATCTAGTTTCCTGTTATCTTGTTTACACAGCGTCCAAGTTTCACTATCATAACTAACCCTAGAAAGAATCAAACTATTATACAGTCTAATTTTAGTCTTTAGGTGTATAGCCTATTTCTCCACAATCTTCATAGATTCTTAAACGTCCCGGCAGCAATGCCCATTCGTCTGTTAATCTCATGCCGCACATCACTAGTATCTGTTACATAGCTCCCAAGATAATTAAACTGTGACACCTGCTCAAGACTGCAACCATTAAGATTAACTGAATCACAGCCTGCCTGACCAATTTTCATCACTTTAGTTTTCTCTCTGTTTATAACCAAACCTACTCTACTACCAGTTTGATCAACAGCCCTAATGAAAGAGTTCATCTCATCAACATTATTTGCCAAATGGGGCTAAATCATCAGCATAATCTAAATCAGAAATATTCGTGTCTCCAGTCCATTTAAGGCCAAAATCTTTCCCTTGAAGTGAATTTCGCATAACATAATCAATAACCAAGCTAAAGAGAAAAGGAGACAAAATGCACCCTTGTCGAACACCAGAAGTAATGCTAAACCAATTGCTACAAGCCTTACCAACTCTCACACACGACTCAGTGTTATTACAGAGAGCTTTCATTATGTTAACTAACTTGTCTGGTATACCATATGATCTCACAATCAACCACAAATTATGACGATCAACAGAGTCGAAAGCCTTTTCGAAATCAACAAAGCTAGCAACCAAAGGTTTCTGAAACTCTAAACATTTCTCAAGAATCTGCCTAAGTAAAAATATCTGGTCCACACATCCCCTACCACTTCTGAATCCATATTGCTCATCCTGCAATTGACTGTCAACCAGATTCTTAATTCTATTAAGCAGAATCATGGAAAGAACTTTACCTGGAACAGAGAGTAGGCTGATACCCCTATAGTTATCACAAGAACTGCAATCACCTCTTTTTGAAAATAGGGAGTTCTCCCTATTTTCAAAAAAAAGTGGTAAAATAAAAAAGAAGTGGTAAAATCTTTAGGAACCATGCCTTTATCATAAAAGATATTTAAAATTTCAGTTATCCATGTGAAAGATGTAATTAAAGCTAAGGTGGGCCACATGCAGTATTAACTACACTGTTAAACAAATAAATATTTTAGTTGTGTTTTTGTTACTGCATTTTCCTATTGTCCCAACAAATTTTCACAGCACTGTACGTGTGTTTCAAAACATGTGTGTCAATGTGTTGTCAAAACAGAGACATAGTATATGTGTTTAACGTTAAGAAGCATATCATTGGTATATGAGACCCAATGCGACTATTTAAAGCGCTTGCTCCATATTTTTTAAAAAAAGTTAAAACTTAATTTCCGAAATTTCTTTAATATTTGAATATACATAACAAAGGTAAATTGATTAATTTAATCCATTAACAACGTTTGATTTGCCCTTTAATTCCAGAGGATGAGAAAACTTTCTCATTTTCAAGGGAGAAAGGAGGAATTCTTTTTGTGTTGTACAGGACTAATAATAATACATTTACAGACCAATGCATTATTAGTCCTATATTGACATTTTCAATCACCCATTAGTACGAATTACTACTGTGAAAGGGTGCAAATTCAGGAAAATGAAGAACTTTCTAAAATTTTCTTTGATTTCTCTGAAAACGGAGCATTCGATATTCACTAGGGGCGATATGTTACCCATCTAGATTCTAATACATTTTAAAAGGTATACATTGGACATATGGTTATTGGATAAATGTGCATGAAGGTAGTCACAAAAGGAAGTCTTTGTAGTGACTGTGTATAGTGAATGAATATAGCGACTTAATGACTGTATGTAGGTTCAGTTGTTTTCTTCTGAGCGGCACTTTTTTGCACACAATGAGCTAAATGGCCAGGTCACAAGGAACCCAAAGGGTCAGAGAAGGTTGGGGGAGGGGACCCACTGGGCAGCTGTTGGGAGACAGATGATAAGCTCCCGTCAAGACCATCCAGCATATTGTTTAATGTGCACAAGGTACCATTCTCTCCGGTGCATGGGACAACGGCTTAACGTCCCATCTGGTGGACGGCGGCCTTTACCAAGCCCATCGGTGTCGCCTACTGACCATAGGCAGGACGGAGTGTTTTGTGGAGATAAATCTCAGTGCTGTCCCAGCTGGGACTCGAACCAGGAACTGCATAGTACGTGCCTGACGGTTTACTAACTGAGCCGCCCCATGTGTAACATGTATCTATGTATGTGTGCAGTGAGTGAGTGTATGCATATAGTGAGTAGTGAGTGAGGGAGTGATTGTGTGTTGCGAGTGAGTGACTGTATGTTGTGAGGGAGTGACAGTGTACAGTGAGTGACTTAATAGTTATAAAGTTAATATAATGAGTGAGCGAGTGTGTAAAGAATGAGTGAGTGTGTACATACATAGCATGCATATAGTGACTGCATAAAGTGACTGCATAAAGTGAGTGGTGACTAGATGGAGTGAGTGTATGCAGTAGGTGTGTATGTAGTGAGTGAACGTTTCTATTGTACCAGAGCCTCGTGTTAGCCATCCATTATCTGAGGTTTCCCCTAAAGGTGAAATGAACTTATGGGGAAATCAAGAGATGATGGATGTTGCCCGTCTCCCACGATCGGGGCGTCTGAGGATGGGTTTTGTAAGGAGACATTTTTTTTTATTTATTTCTTTATCTTTTTTTTTTTTCAAATATTTCTGTCTTTATTTTGTTCTCCTTAATTTCATCTTTTTTCTTCTAAATGATATTTGTTTCACTATTTCCACCTGATTTTACATGTCGTTAATTAGAAGTTCGTTAATCTCTGAAGACATCAAACAAGATAGTCCAAGGTAAGAACAGTTTCAAGATAAATACAATGATAAGCAAGAGGAGGATATCATCTTCATATCCAATATCGTCACATGTGACCTCACGGAGATCTTGTGTATCACAAAGACAAACATCGTTAGCTTCTTTCGAGTGCAAATCTTCCTTTGCCTGCAATGGAGATGGTTCATATGAAGTTGCAGGTGTGTCTTCATCATCTTCCTCATCTACTGATGGAGTTGATTCCCTGTCATTGGTGATCTGATCAACTTCACTGTCTTCAGCAGAAAATCTTTCATCTCTTTCGAAAACATCATCGTTCATTTCTTCACTTCCGCCAGCAGAGGTGGAACTATAATCTTCATCGGAAGTTGCTGATTCAGAAGTGGCAAAAGACTCTTCATGATATCTATTTACCATGACGAATGAACGAAATCGTTCAAGTTCACGAAGGAAGTCTGAATCAACAGAAGAAGAGTCTGAGGAAAAGCCTTCCTCTGGAATGTCTAATGAATCAATGCTCGAGGCAATACAGACATTGTGAGTGGTGGCGAGAATAAGTATAGATCGTCGTGAAGGGCGGATATTGATATTTCTCCCTTCCATGCTACTCCCTTCACTCTTTCTCCCTTCACTCTTTCTCCCTTCACTCTTTCTCCCTTTGCAACATGATCCAAAACAACAGATGACAGTCTTTAAAAAGCGCCGCCATCCAGTACGGAGGCATTCTCGGCGCCTCCTAACAAATTGTGAAGCGCTTTGGCGTACATTACGCGCTCTGCGCATACAGTTGACAGTTGACATACTGCCAATATAATCAATAATATAAAAGACAATACAAATAAACACTCTCTACTAACTTATTCAATATTCGCGTACAATCAATTCACAAATGATAATATACTCACTAATACACCAAAGACGTATTTACACTTAACGCTTCTAACGAAAAATATCATCTGAACGGTTTAATTGTTTTTCACTTACATTGTTCAGAATTTTCAATAATTAAGAACTTCCCTTGTTGCGTTTGCTAAATGTTTCTAATGCCAGATGCATATAACAATGAGAATCATTTTCACATATTAATATTTACCTATTTACTTTTTATGGTGGCCATTTTCCATATATATTAAAATCAGTTTGGGCCTTTTAATTTAAAATCTTTTTTTAAACAAATAATTCCGAGTTTGCGAAATTGAAATTTTGGGATAAAATTTCATTAGTCCTAACTTAATACAGATTTCAGAATCAGAGCCGTGCTAATCAGAATATAAAAATTTCTCTCGTACACATAACATGATTTTGTTAATAAAAAATACTGTTTCTAAACGACACAAGAGTTATGCACTCGAAAATTATCAAACACAACTGTAAATGAAATCCACTCTTCCAATGAACGTTGTCCTTGGAAATTTCGATTTAAGTTTCAGTATAGATGATTACCATGCTAGGAACTCCGATTATACACCGAAGAGCCAAAACCTTATGACCAGCACGTCTTTATGCAATTGCATGTAAACGACGGCGCGTGTGAAGGTCATGAAACGGTATAAGTAACACCTGATACTGAGCTCTGTTAATCAAGGTTATTCTTGTTCTTCAGATTGGAAAGGCAGCGGACCTAAGTGAGTTTGACAAAGACCAAATTGTAATGGCCAGACGACTGGGTTAGAGCATTTCCGAGATGGCAAGGCTTGTGGGGTGCTCACGGTCAGCAGCGGTTAGTACCTTCAAAAAGTGGCCTGAGGAAGGAAAAACCACGAGCCGCCGGCAAGGTGTGAGCCGTCCATGGCTAATCAATGCTAGAGGTGAGCGAAGGTTATCCTGTATGGTATGAGACAGCAGAAGGGATACTGTGGCGCAACTCGCCCATGATTTGAATGCTGGTGACGGGAGTAATGTATCATCACAACACACAGTAAGTACATCTAACCCTGCTGAAAATGGGGCTACGTTAGCCACAGGCCGCCCCGAGTGCCCATGCTAACCTCAGTTCACCAGCGAAAGTGCCTACAATGGGCATCCGAGCATTAAAACTGGACCTTTAATGATTGGAAGAAGGTCGTCTGGTCCGATGAATCTCGTCCGATTAATCTTGCTTCCTGTTACACCATATGGACAGTGGAGTATGCGTGCATCCTTTACCTGGTGAAGAGTTGGAAGCAGGATGCACTGTGGGACGAAAACAAGCCTGTGGAGGAAGTGTAATGCTTTGGGCAATGTTCTGCTGAGAAACCCTGGGTCCAGTCATTCATGTGCAGGAAACTATGACGTCTACCACCTACCTAAACATCATTGCAGACGAGGTACACCCTTTCATGGCAACGGAAAATCCTTCTAGTAGTGCTTTCTTTCAGCAGGTCATGTCACACTGCCCGGAGTTTTCGAGAATGGTTCACAGAACATGAGGAAGACTACCAGTATTGTCCTGGCCTCAAAATTCTCCAGACATCAATTCAATCGAGCATCTGTGGTTTGTGCTGGAACAGCATATCCGATCGGCGGTGGCTCAACCACGTAACTTGCAAGAGTTAAAGGTTTTGCTGGTAACGTGCACAAGCAGGGGCGTAGCAAAGGACTATGGTTGGGGGGGGGGGAAGGAGTCAAAAATCCAAAAAAATTTTCAAACTCGAAATTAAAATTTTGTTAACAGCACTGAAAAAACTTACTTAAATTATTTTCGCTCCGTAGTGGGGGGGGGGGGGGGGGAGGGAGGGTTGAGGCATTTTTCACAACTCTCTTGCATTTTACCATTTGACTCACGATTTTTGCCAATTAACCGTTATTTGTCATTTAACTTCCGATTTTCCCAACTACCACAATTTCACAGAAATAATTTCAATATTTACATCTCGTCTGCATTGTATCATGTCACCGTGAATTTCCCTTATTTTGGCCAACTCTCCTCAATTCAAACTTTTCAAACTCCCCAAGATTTGACCAAGCTTTCTCGATTTTAGTCAACCTTCCTGAATTTCACAAACCCAATCCCAATTATCACAACTCCCCCGTAGTTTCAAAGCGGATTCGAATTTTTGCCAACTGTCCTACATTTTGTTAAGTTTCCTCAATTTGTCCAACACTCCTTAATTTCACAAACAAATCTCATTTTTCACAACTCGCCTATGTTTTACCAAGTGGATTCGAGTTTTGCCTACTACTCTAGATTTTGCCAACTCGCTGTAATTTTACAGAAAAAAATCACAATTTTGACATCTTTCCTGAATTTGCCAAGTCACTTTGAATTTTATCAACTCTCCTGAATTGCACAAGAAAGGCACAATTTTCACAACTCCCCTGTATTTTACCAAGTGGATTCGAATTGTGCCAACTGCCCTAGATTTTGCAAGTTTCCTCAATTTTGCCATCTCGCCACAATTTTACAGAAAAAAAATCACAATTTTATACGACACCTGATTTTTGCAAAGCCACTCTGAATTTTTCCCAGCTTCTCCATGATTTTCCAACTCTCCTAGATATTGCGAAGCTGCCTCGATTTTGTCAACACGCCATAATTTTAGAGAAAAAAGATTGCAATTTTTACATCTCACCTGAATTTTGTCAACTCTCTGTCACACGATTTTGCCAACTCGCCATAATTTTACAGAAAAAAAATCCAAATTTTCACATCTCACCTGAATTTTGCTAACTCCCCACGATTTTGCCAAGTCACTCCGAATTTTGCCTACTGTCCCTAGATATTGCAACTCCCTACGTTTTGCCAACTCGCCATAATTTTACAGAAAAAAAAACTAATTTTTACATCTCACCTGAATTTTGCCAACTCCCTACGATTTGGACAAATCACTCCGAATTTTGTCAAACTCCCGAAAATTTTGTCAAGTCACTCTGAATTTTGTCAAACTCCCGAAAATTTTGTCAAGTCACTCCGAATTTTGCCAACTCCCCAATGTTTTACTAAGTCACTCCGAATTTTGCCAACTCCCTAAGATTTTGCCAAGTTGTCCCGATTTTGCCAACTCACCTGTATTTTACTAAGTGGCTTCGAATTTTGCAAGTGCTCTAAATTTTGCCGTATCTCCATTTTCCAAATTGTCTTAGATTTGCCAAGTTGCCTCGATTTTTACAACTCCCCTTAATTCCCCCCCCCCCAAAAAAAAAAAATGCAAATTTTCACAACTCACTTAGATTTTACGAAGTCACTTCGAATTTTGCCAACTTCGAGTTACTTTTGGGGGGGAGCCTCCCTCCCCATCCCCCCATGCTACGCCCCTGTGCAGAAGGAAACACTAAGTACTCCCAATCCAAGCAATTTTCTACATTTATTGATATTTATAGAATTATACATTATATATATTTATAGAAGAAGATGCCAAAAGATAAATATTAGTTTTGACCCAAAAATTTGATCAAAATGTTTTAGAGAAAATCCGGTTTATGTTTGAACCACCTATAAATATCCATTTCTTAGTCGAAATTAAAAAAAATTAAAATTGACATCAAGCTTCGCTCAAATAGTTTTCAACTACAGTCTGAAGACGTTTCCAGTGCAAGTCGCAGGAAAGTTGCAGTCGTGTCGCTAGCCAGTTGCATTGCAGCTGAGTTGCGACTGCTGCGATGTGCGATACCCCCAGTTTTGTACATGCATTTTTAAGAGGCAATTGCAGTTATCTTCGAATTACAGTTTGAAAAATTTCCATTAGAAAATATATGAGACAGTTTGGGACTCAGTAGTTCAATGCTTAAACCTCTTTCTTCTTCGATATGCTCAAGCCATTTTGCACGAAGAGTGATTCAAAATTCCTCGTGCTCTATTTCGTAAGCATGTGGAAAACTTTCCATGTCGAGTATGGACTGTCATCTCTGCTCTAGCAGGTGCAGCGAAGTATTATCTTAATTACAATTATTTGCGCAAGCAGTGTATATCTTGATTTAATAATGATGCCAGATGTAGAGTAATAAGATTTTCTAATGTTTCTTTTTTTCTTTCCGTTTATAGTATTCATTGCAAATTTTTAATTTGCAATATCGATCTTTTAAAAAATAATATTCATTACTAAGGGCGAAACTGGCACCCTTACCGTAAGAGTTCATGTTAACCCACTAGGGGTTTATATAGAACGCTAAAATATGAGATTTTTTGCCAATGTAAAGAAGTTGAGATAACTTTGATGTAATTTTCCTACACTGTACATTATTGAATTTGTCATAATACAAACCAGGAATTATATTTTGAGGAGATTAGAATCTAGTTGAGAACCATTAGCTAGCCGAAAACGTGGATCGAACCCTCTTAAATGTGTTGCTCATAACTTGTCTCTTAAATGAGAGGAAGACTTCAAAATATTCAAACTAATGTTCTCGGATTTAATTTGGGTTGTACTATGAACGCCTGAGAAGTGGCCTCGACCCTTTAATTATGATTTTCTGGGTTTGAAGCCTTTCAAATTTGCTTCTTCATAATATGGCTTTTAATCAAGAGACAGACCTCAAATTAATGTAGTTGGATTCCGTTCGACGAATATTACAAATTGAATACATCGGAAGCAGTATCAAAGCGCAAGTTGTGATTTACTGGTTCGACACTTTTAGAATTTACGAATGGCGATGTCTGTTGTAATTGAGTTACGATCATGATTTTCATAACGATAATTAGGATTAAAATATGAGTCGAGATCGATTTCGTGCTTCCCTTTGTTTATAGCTGGATAAAGTATTGCGATATGTGGTCTTTTGCTTTTACTACAAATTTTCACTAGACGATTTGTTCTTGTCAACTTCATCATAAAGAGTTTCGGATTATGGATGGAATGGATCATTAATTTAAGTTAAATTTTAGCCTACGAATGCTACACTTATTCCCGATGTCTTGGACCATTCGGTTTCATGTGAATTGTGTCAAAACTACTTAATTCTCATTCTAATTGATACGACAGATGAAAGTGCTTCAATGAATTTATGATAAGCGTGAGTAGTATCAATGCACTACCGCTATCAGTAAATCGATCTATATCGAATAATAATCGTAATCGTTTAAAGACAAGTTCCCGTTACCGCGCCCCTTTCTAGAAAAGTTCCCGATTTTTCTTGATTACAGACCTGTATTTTTAAGCCCCTATTTAAAGAACCCCTGGTTGACCCACTTATATTTTTAAGCCTCCTCTGAAAAAGTATCGATTTTTGTAATTTATTTCTGATTGCGCCATTTAGTGTATAACATAAGTACTATACTTTAAAAAAAAAAACATATAATGGTCTGTTGGATTCGTTCCCGCGACCTTAGGTTTAACAAAAAGTTTTAACCCACTACACCACGGGTTTTATATAAATTGAAATGCTTAAAGATAGATGATCTCTTTGAAATTGAATAAACGTATTTTTTATTCTTAGAAAACCACATTTAACTTGGGGATAAATTATAAACGAATTTTTTTTATTCCTTATTAAATGACTTACGTATAAATTATATTTTTATTCTTAGAAAACCACATTTAACATAAGAATAATTATATTTTTATTTACTGTAAATTACATTTAACTTGGAAATAATTATTTTAAAATCACCTTTAACTTACGAATAAATGTAATATTCCTTGTAAATTAGGAATACATTATTTTTATAAAAAAATTTTGTTTCAACCTACGAATATATTCTTTTCATAAATGTTTTTTATTTCCCATTTGGAAATAAGCACGTCAACCTCTCACCCCTACTGTGGACCACGTTTTATTGACGGATGAATCTGAAAAGTCCTGCTAAATAAATATTTTATCCCACGGGAATTAGACTCTTTACTGTGAAAAATGGGAATAAATTATAAATGAATTTTTTATTCCTTATTAATTGACTTACGAATAAATTATATTTTTATTCTTAGAAAACCACATTTAACATAGGAACAACTATGTAATGAATTTTTATTCCGTGTAAATCACATTTAACTTGGAAATGAATTTTTATTCCTGAAAAATCACATTTAACTTGGGAATATATTTTTATAAATTTTTTATTTCACGTTGACTTCTCACCCCCTACTGTGGATCACGTTTTATTGAGGGATGAATCTGAAAAGTGCTGTGAAATATTTTGAAACATTGTTTTTTCCAAAGAAGTACACCTCTTTGCTCCGTATAATCATTAGTGGTGCGATTCTGAGAAATATTTTTAGAAATAAATTTTCCCATTCTGTGAACTAAATGAAATAGACCAAGAAATAAATTTATGTCTTCATCACACATCATCTCCCTATCTCAAGTCTTCTGAGGGACCACATTTTATTGACGAACGTCGCAATAGCAGAAATAAATGCTTGAAAAAGAAATAACTGTTTTCAAAAGTCCCAGTTTTCGAGCCCACATTCTGCTGGTGGCTGATTTTTTTCCCTCCCTATCATTCTGTATTTTCACAGAACCACGTTTTATTGATGATCGTTGCTACCATAAGCATTATTTCAACAATCTGTGGAAAGTCCTAGAGTCCGATTTGTTTCGCCTTCCTATCATCCTGTGTTTGCACGTTATCACGTTTTAATGATGGATGGTACTGCGAAAGAGACCTAGAAATAAACACTATATTTTCCAAGTGCACATCTTAGGAATAAAAATTATCAGCGTAATTTACTTGGGAATACTTTCCCAATCTGAGAACAAAAATGAAACAGACCAAGGAAAAAACTAACTCGAACATTCTCAACCACGTTTTATTGACGGGTCCTGCGAAATAAAAAAAAATATTATTGCAAATCACGTCTCTGAAAAATAATTTGCAATAAACTTTCCTAATCTGTGAAATACAGAGTTTTCAGAACTGATTAATACCATCGTTAATTCCTGGGAGATTAAAAAATCAATTAAAAAGGGTCTAGAATCGGATTCGAAATATATTTGTTAAAAATATGGATCCAAGATAAAAATTACTTCACGTTTTAAAAACACTTATTTTAAGCATCTACTACAAGTTTTAACACGTCATGTTAACCTTTTATCGTGACAGAGGTCATGGTCTCTTCTTATCGAAGATGTCAAGGGGGTGACTGGAGACTGAACTCGAGAACTTGCTGCTTCGCAATATTTGCATTGCTGCTGATCAGCTATTTCCCTTCATTAACGAAAGAGCTTGAGTAAATAATCCTTTGAAACAAATGGTCCCGCTTTAGACCTTTGTCGACTTCGAAGGTTAGGGAATGTATCTTACAATTTCTCTTGAGCTCGGTGTTTATCAGACGCTGACAGGGCAAGAATGACTGATTTGGCGTGTATTACGGGTTGGAAAAGAAGAGGAATGTATTAGTTTCTTCTGAACTTCAGTCCATAAAGACCTATGACCGTAAAACCGAACACTTCCCCTATTGAGAAAAACTATGTGATACGGACAAAATTTCAGCCAGATAGGCTTTTAAATGCTGTGAAGAAATTTGACTCTTGTCACCTTAACGGGGAAGAACGATATTTAGGGAAATGCATTCAGACGTATTTCAGAAAAAGATGGAAAATGTTTGAAAACATGAACACACGAGATTTTACTTTGACAAAATAAGGACAGAATTTTTGCGAGAGAGCGACTTGAAACAGTCCTACGGAAAATACATTCAATTGCATTCATTAAGAGCACAAACGGATTTCATGCTAAAGCATCTTCTTTCACACCAGATTTAAGCTTACTTTGAAAACTAAGGTTAAAAATTTATGTGAGCTAGCGCCTTGACAGATGGAAACACACATTTTCTTAAGAATATACGATTATGGCATAGAGTCGGGAAAAAATATGATTCAACGAAAAAATCATTCAATTGCATATATTACGCTCAGAAAAATAATTTGGTTGCCAAATTTTAAACAAGAAAACATGTTCTTATTTCACACCAAATTTTATCTAATATGAACAAAATTTGAGTAATATACGAAATTAAAACGAACAAAAATTAGTGTAACGAATTTCACTTCCATAGAGATAACAGAATTTGCGCTTTAGCGTGCAAAACACGCGTTCGAGAGGAAATTTTTTTAAAACTTAATTTGTGTTGAAACAAGACGCGTGTTCCTATACATATTTTTCGATAAAAAAATAAAGACAAAATTTATGCAGAAATATTAAACGATCAAAGAACGTTGTATGGTGAAATTTTACTTCTCTAGGGATAACATGGGATTTAATGTACAAATTTTGTGTCGGATACAAAACCATTTTAAACATAAAATTGGTTTGGTGATGAAACACAAAACTGAAAACGTGTTCTTATTTTAAACCAAATTTTAACTTAGTTAAGAAATAAGATCAAATTTTGGTGAGCGAGTGATTAGAAACGTTCAAAAAAGATAGGAAGAAATCTGACAGGCATTGATCTGCATAAGTGTGCACATACGGAACGCATTTATGTAGCATTACATTCGCTAACATCAATTAAGAACTGTCTACATGGAGAACGAAAAGTATGTTCTTATTTCGTACCAAATTTCTGCTTTCAGAACGAAATTTATGTAAGGATTTACAGGAATATTTCACCCCGACCTGCCCACGGTCAGTAGAGGACACTGATGGGCTTGGAAAATGATTGTGATATCATATGTAATCAAATTGTGATATCTGATTACATATCATATCACAATCATTTTCCGACTGAGCCACCCCCGCCCCTGTAAATCAAATTGTGAATATGATTTACAGGGGCGGGTGATTTACAGGGGCGGGGGTGGCTCAGTCGGTAGCGCGCCAGGCTCGTAATCTGTAGTTCCCAGGTTCGAGTCCAGCTGGGTCAGCGTTGAGATTTATCTCCGCAAAATTCCCCGCCCTGCCCACGGTCAGTAAGGGACATCGATGGGCTTGGAAAGGCCATCGTCCGTCGGATGGAACGTTAAGCCGTGGCCCCGTGTGCGGGAGAGCCATACCCTGTGCACGTTAAAGAACACGCTGGATGGCCTTGACGGGAGGCTACCATCTGTCTCCCAATAGCTGTTCCAGTGGGTCCCCTCCCCCAACCTTCTCTGAGCCTTCGGGGTCCCTGTGACCTGACCATTTAGTCCATGGTGTGCAAAAATGTGCCGCTCAGAGGTAAAACAACCCAATACCATTATAACAATAACAGTCATATACTCATGAGAATTGCAGTGATATCGTGTATAAAAACTCACTTGGCTGAGGTACGAACTGTTACGTTTCAAAAGTCGGTGTAATGCGACATAAAGTCCTGTCTCAAAAAGATACAATGAAATGGATAATAACTGGAAAATGCGATGAAATGGGAAGAAAATATGAAAATGGGAGGATGAAGAAGCGTAAATGACAGGGTTGGGTTATCTCTGAGCGGCACTTTTTTGTACACAATGGACTAAATGGCCAGGTCACATGGGCCCGAAGGCTCAGAGAAGGTTGGGGGAGGGGACCCACTGGAATAGCTGTTGGGAGACAGATGGTAGCCTCCCGTCAAGGCCATCCAGCGTGTTATTTAACGTGCACAGGGTATGGCTCTCCCGCACACGGGGCCACTGCTTAACGTTCCATCCGACGGACGGCGGCCTTTCCAAGGCCATCGGTGTCCCCTACTGACCGTGGGCAAGGCAGGGAATTATGCGGAGAAAAATCTCAACGCTGACCCAGCTAGAATTCGAACCTGGGAACTACAGATTACGAGCCTGGCGCGCTACCGACTGAGCCACCCCCGCCCCTGTAAATCATATTCACAATTTGATTACAAGAAGGGGCGGAATTGGAGGGGCGGGGGTGGCTCAGTCGGAAAATGATTGTGATATGATATGTAATCAGATATCACAATTTGATTACATATGATATCACAATCATTTTCCAAGCCCATCAGTGTCCTCTACTGACCGCGGGCAGGTCGGGGTGAAATATTCCTGTAAATCCTTACATAAATTTCGTTCTGAAAGCAGAAATTTGGTACGAAATAAGAACATACTTTTCGTTCTCCATGTAGACAGTTCTTAATTGATGTTAGCGAATGTAATGCTACATAAATGCGTTCCGTATGTGCACACTTATGCAGATCAATGCCTGTCAGATTTCTTCCTATCTTTTTTGAACGTTTCTAATCACTCGCTCACCAAAATTTGATCTTATTTCTTAACTAAGTTAAAATTTGGTTTAAAATAAGAACACGTTTTCAGTTTTGTGTTTCATCACCAAACCAATTTTATGTTTAAAATGGTTTTGTATCCGACACAAAATTTGTACATTAAATCCCATGTTATCCCTAGAGAAGTAAAATTTCACCATACAACGTTCTTTGATCGTTTAATATTTCTGCATAAATTTTGTCTTTATTTTTTTATCGAAAAATATGTATAGGAACACGCGTCTTGTTTCAACACAAATTAAGTTTTCAAAAAATTTCCTCTCGAACGCGTGTTTTGCACGCTAAAACGTAAATTCTGTTATCTCTATGGAAGTGAAATTCGTTACACTAATTTTTGTTTGTTTTAATTTCGTATATTACTCAAATTTTGTTCATATTGTTTAGATAAGATAAAATGCTTTTGATAAGATAATGGATTCTTCTGAAATCTTATCTTTATATTGATATAGAACTTCGTGCCAGTTGACTTAGTTTGTATAAATAATTTCATCCATGTCTTTGGAATAAATTGCATTGTTTTGTAATTATCATTGTCATATATTTACTTGAACTCACGCTCAGTGTTCATTCATTTAATTATTAACATATATTTCCGCATATAAAGAAAATGCACTAGAGACGATATATTTATTACTATGCATTCTTAACTTTCATTATTGATATTATATAAGTGACCATAAAATTAAAAAAATTGCCTGAAATTTAAACAACATACAAAACATACACTTACAAAATTCAAGCTGTTTTTTTTCTCAATTTTTGACTATCAAACGCATCAATTTAATGTTCGAAATTTAAATTAACATTCTTTTTAGTAAAAAGCAAAATAAATGCCGCCCGATACTGTTGCACGCACGGTAGTGCCGCTCGTGCCTATCCCACTTTAAAGAAATTTTCAATTTCCTTATGAAAACCAAAATTTTGATTTTTCTACTGATGGACAGAAAAACAGACGAGAAAATAAAAATATTAGCGCTCTTTTTTGTCGCTTTTTCTTTTGGTAAACGAGGTTAAAATTGAATGGCAAGTGATCCCGAGGTGGGGGGAGGGTCTCAGGGACAATTCCAGTGTACTTCTCGTCTGGGGCATAATTTGTTTTAGGAAGGATTATTGGCCGTATGGGCCAATTTTCATTCATTTGCCCAGGTCCGTCCCTGTCCATAGCTGCCTGTACACCTCGTCAAATGTCGTTTGCTGTGGATTTTGGGGGTGCTACGGCTTGATATCGAATGCGGTGATCGAAGTATTCGGGCATCCACCTATGTGCCAACCCCAATACGGAGACGCATGTTTCCATCCTCCAATCACTATTGCCCAATTCAGCGGACAGTTGTTGCATCCCGATGCGTTTGTGGCACGATGCGAGGCAGGGACCAACCAGCTGTACATAGTCCTATGATGAAGCCTCTGGTAAAGGTGTCCGTGTGAAGGTAGGTTTCGCGATGACGTCGCCCAGGCATATTCACTGCTTACACATACTTTCGTCACCGAAATCACTCCGAAGCATTGGGTTCAGGTGAGGACGACCAAACGTAGCTATGAAGCCATTTTGCCCTGTTTAGCTCCCTCACCTATCACGTGATTGGTTCGCAACTCCACTCATTTACCTGACGCAACTGTCGACACTACCCACTTATTTGCATGGCTCTCCGACAAATACTTCCTGGTGTGGATATTTTCTATGTCGAGCAGTGTAGCACAACTTCAAAAACGCTTTTAAATATTGAAAAATATTGCTTAAAATGGAAAGTTTGATATATTTGATAAAGAACTGTAATTTTTCCCTATTTTTTCTCTAAAACGCCAAGTTTTAAACTTACAGAGTTTTAAATGCGGATTTTCATTCACCTAACATTGAAGTGCATCAATCCGTTGGATAATATGCTCTCAATCCCCACAATCGATATCCTTGAAAAGTTCCTTTTCGATTGGCAGAGGACTTCTTTGAACCGCTCTTAAACTGTGAATATTGGTAACTTGTATTTATTCCTCTTAAGAACTCAAAAGGGCATTATCCAATTGATACTTAGTAAACAAAATGAAACTCTTGAATATTGTTGCCCCTAGGTTAGTGCCTAACGTGTCTCATAGGAAATCCGGCCTCGCACACAAGAATACATACATCATGGAATCTGTGGGACTATCAAGAAAAAAATCAATTTGTCTCGTGTTCACTAGTTTTGTGTATTTTTTGCAATGTAATCATGTGTTCATAAACTAACTGAAAAAACTTCAAACAATAATTGTGAGGATCTCAGCTAGTTTTAATATAATTGGTAGCAAAAGTGTTTGTATTAGACTGTTTATTCATTACAGTGGCAGGGAATTTTTCTCTAAAAATGTAACTCAAATTCTAAGCCATATTACGAAACAGATAATGAATGAAACAGTTCACTTTACATACTAAGAGAAAGAGCATGTAATTCTGAACAAAAAATGCAAAAATTGAAAGGAAAGAAAATGTAGCCAAGCGAAAAAAACGTATTGCCCGGCCATTTTGTAGTGATTTTTGAAAATCATTTAATGAGCTCTTGGCTGCAAAATGATTAAACTGTAGCCGGATACAAGCAAAAAATTGTAAATTGTAGCTGGAATTACCCTTCCAGCATTTAGGGTGTTACTATATGGAAATTATTTTCATTGTTTCCACATCTGGCATCAGAAACTTTTAGCATTGTTGGCAAACGCAACAAGGGAAGATTTTAAATATTCAAAATTTTGAACAATGTAAATGAAAAACTCCTTTTTTTAATAATATGTTTGCTAAGAATCGTTCAGTCGATTTCGGCCGGCTTTAGCAAAGGTAATGCGCTCTTAGCGAATTTTATGTTCTTGATTTATAAGGCGAAAAAATACGATTTAAGGAGTTGCGTTGTAGAATTATAAGGAAAGGGAGATTGTGTTATAAAGCGGAGAAATATTATTCCCGCTACTTTGCATTAAGTTATTGTTATTGTATATTCAGTAAACATCTCTGTTGTGCATCTGATCGGCCAGCATGAAAGGTGCTGAGAATTGTCATCGCGAACTGTTCATAGCACGCGATCGACTTGTTACTTTCTTTAGGAGACGTATTCACAGCCTCGGTGCTGGTTTCAGGAATGTCAAAAAGACCTGCACGTGCTGTTGTGGTGGTGGTTGTGGTGGTGAAAAGAGAAACGAGGGGGACTCCATCTGCATCCCCTCGTCATCCGGCACTGTTTTCTACCTGCCTTCCACATCTCCTGAGACAGAAGATAACCGTGCAATGGATTCACTTCACCATGATGGAGTGAAGGATGAAAAGGTTCCCACTGCTCAAGACCTTGATGCGCAAGAGTCCAAAGGTTCAGCTTCCAAAGACTCTGTCCGAAATGCAGTGGACGACAAAACATCCGAAAAGGAATCTGCAGATTCTGGCACTGCTACGTATGAGGATGCCAATCCTCCATTGCTTGTAAGTGATTCCGAAAGCACACGTGAAACTTTATCATGCATCACTGATGATGTAAATGATTCTTCTCCAAGAACATCCGAAGAATCCCTTTATTTTGAAGATGACACTGAGATTACAGTGTTTGAAGAATGTGAAGTAGCTGAAAATGAGGGACAATACGAAAAAAAGAAATTGTATCCTCTATGGATTATTTATGCGCTGACATGCATTTTGCTTCTCTGTGACTTGAGAAGATTTTATGTTTACTTATTATATACTTACAGAAATTAAACAGTAATCCTCACTAGAAAATGTGCAATTCTTTTGATATGTATACCTATGTCTGTTGTACCAGAGCCTCATGTTAGCCATCCGAAGTTTTCTCTAAAGATAAAATTTCCTCTTTGGGAAATCAAGAGATAATGAATGTTGCCCGTCTCCCACGAACGGGGACGTCTGAGGATGGATTTATCGAGAGACATTTTTTTTATATTTTTGTAGTAAATACCTATGTATTTACTACATGCAATATTTTTGATATTATGCTATATTCTTAAGTCTGTGTATTTATTGTAATCATAAAAGGAAAAAAGAAATTGTAAACAGTTGCAAAAATATTACTGAACGTAAAAAAAGAAAAAATAATAGAAGCAACAGAGAAAATAAAAACAATCGAAAAAGAAAGAATTTGAAAACTTGAAATGAAAAATAAAAAAATTGAAAAGAAAAAAATATAAAAAAAAAATATAAAAAAAATGTCTCTCGATAAATCCATCCTCAGACGTCCCCGTTCGTGGGAGACGGGCAACATTCATTATCTCTTGATTCCCCAAAGAGGAAATTTTATCTTTAGAGAAAACTTCGGATGGCTAACATGAGGCTCTGGTACAACATATACATGAACACACACTACATACATACAAATACTCTATACATCCTCCTTTTCTTTAATGACTGCGCGGAGGGGGCGGGGGGGTGGCTCTGTCGGTAGCGCGCCAGGCTCGTAATCAGTAGTTCCCAGGTTCGAGTCCCAACCTGGGTCGAGAGCTAGAGGGCATTGAGATTTATCTCCGTAAAACTCCTCGCTCTGCCCACGGTCAGTAGGGGACACTGATTGGCTTGGAAAGGTCGCCGTCCGTCGGATGGGACGTTAATCCTTGGCCCCGTGTGCCGGAGAGTCATACCCTGTGCGTGTTAAAGAACACGCTGGATGGCCTTGACGGGAGGCTTACGTTCTCCCAACAACTGTTCCAGTGGGTCCAAACCTTCTCTGAGCCTTCGGGGTCCATGTGACCTGGCCATTTTTCCCATGGTGTGCAAAAATGTGCCGCTCAGAGGTAAAACAACCCCCTCAAATTAATGCGAGTAAAGCGATTCCTTTTCAATAGCCATCCCTTGCCCCAATTGCGTTTCGATTTCTTATTTTCGTTGATAGCACAAACTATGGCAGCGTAACACAACAATTCGTCAAGGTTCGCACTACCTAGAACTGTTCACACCGCAAACACAAGCGAACCGAGCAAATGCCTTCAGACTAACTGAGCCGTGTGTGGGATAATTCTCTCCAGCTCGCACTGTTCAGTCCTGAAAATTTCCGTTAGACCTGAACGCAAACTCACACGTCTTAAACAATCACTTTTGAAACGTGCCAGAATTTTCCTGCCACTTCGATGTTTCGACATTTTGTTTCTCGGTTTTCATTTGGAATTTAAAGAATATTTTAAACTAATTTCAAGTTTGCCCTGGATTCTATGATAGGTAACGAATTGATCTTTAAGACAATACGATACAACTTATTAGGCTGAGTGATGTATTCCTGTAAATTACCGGTATTAGCAAAAATTGTTTGAACAGGAAAAGTGGGTAATTCTAGTCCCCATATTGCATCTATATGTTTAAAGAAATTGCTCATTAAATCATTATCGCGACGTGCAATATATTCGCTCAATAGTAATTCGTGAATATTGAAAAAAAAACGAAACGATGCACAGTTCTGTGTGATACATTTGTCACTTTAAATTAGGATTACCAGATGCCAGTTTATAAGAGGGGGGCAGAAAGGGTAGAAATGGAGGACAATGGAGTAATAATGGAGGACAAAATGAGGACATGCTTTCATTTTGTGAAAAAAAAATGTTTTTTTCCTACTAAGTTTTATTTCAAGTACCGACTAATTCAGTCAGAAAAAAGGCCTAATTCTAATTATTCAGTGCACTTCAAAATCCATGACGTGCCGATTTTTATTCATATTTGATAAGCAGTCAAACTATCTGCTATTGGAGGTGGCAAATTTTGTATGTTTCTATAACTCTGATTGAGATAGTGATCAGCAGCGACTTCAGTCTTGCTAGGATATGCTCTTGTACAAACTAGGAGTAGCTCCTAATTCCTTCGCTGTCCTTTTATGTTACAAATAAAAATATGAAACTGCTGTCAACTTTCATAGCTCCAACTATCAGTGGAGAGAAGCAAAATTTTATGCAATTTTGAAAAGCGCGTACTTTTCTCAATCTAGCATATAAATTGCACATATTGAGATTACAGAGAATAGTAAGTTTTACAATAAGAGAATTAATTTAGCATTCATGATTTGCATTTACAATATATTATTTCATGGTTATATTGTAGTCATAGGTTCAAAAAATTAAAAAAAAGGTAGTACAAAAAATTAGTGCCTTAATTTTAATTTAAAACCTGTTATGTGTTTATACAAAAAGGAGAACATTTCATGACTTTTGAAAATTCTGGGAGGACACGAGATAGAAAAGGAGGACCTGTGCTCTTTTCGGAGGACGTATGGTAACTCTGCATTAAGAGTAAAGTTCCTAAACGAACTTAATATCTGGCAATCACTTCCTGTATCCAGGGCCGTCTTAAGGCATGGGCATACTGGGTTGTTGCCCATGGGTCCCATCAGTCCCAGGTCCCCAATCAGTGATCTGGCAACCTATGTGTAACATGAAGGTTGCCAGATCACTAATTTCTAAAAAACGTTGCCAGATATTTTGTCTGAATTTTGTAATCAACCATAGTGTTCGGATATTTTTTTGAGCGACTGTGGACAAGTTTGTGATTTAGTAAACAACAGAATTTTCGGGGGAAGTCCGGACCCCATGGTATATATAGTTATCGGCGATTATGAGAAAACTCTCTTTTATTTATAATCTTGTACTAATCACTATGCTGTGACATCTCTGCACGTCCACAGACATAATTCCATATTTTTACGAAACACGCCAAAAACTTTACTTAAATTGACAGCATGTCATGCTTTGCTGAAAAATAGGATCTTTTCTCTCACATAAGTTTTCCAATTTGTGGAACTTTTTGAAAACTTTTTTTTGTAAAAAAAAAAAACATTTTTTCCATTTGAATAGCTTAACTCTTGAGGAAGTGTCTTATTTTAATGATCATGGAAGTTATGTAACAGATACTGGTGATGTGCGGCACGAGATAAATAGAAATTGGAATTTATGCTGGGACTTTTAAGAGTTTATGGAGAGTCCGTAAAAATAAGTGTATACACCTAAAGACCAAAATTAGGCTATTTAATAGTTTTGTTCTTTCTAAGATATGGTAGCGGAACATGGATCCTTTGTAAGCACGATAGCAAGAAACTTCATGCCTTTGTTTCTGGATGCTTGAGCAGTATCTTGGGCATTAGGTTGCATGACAGTAGTGGAAGAGCAGAATACGGTTCCCCTTTCGCACAGTGCTTTCTCCCCTATGACGTCACCCACCACGCCCATATGCGCGCCCACTACTACCGCCCTTATTAATATTTTAAACGGACCACGCCCCCTCATTAATATTCATAATTAGTAATGCATAATTAATAATTAATTGAAAATTAATTAATATTTCATAATCAATCCCCCTTTACAAAAAATTTATTAAAAATTCCTCCTCCTTTATTAAAAACCCGTGGCGCCCTCTAGTGTATATGATGAGTATTATATTTAGAAAAGCCCTCAATTTTAGTCGTAATTTTTCCAAATTTTAACACCCCCTAACTAAAAAAAAACCCTTATCAAAAGTTCTGTCCCCCCCCCCCTTCATTAAAAACCCCTGGTGTTGTCTAGTATATACCATGAGTACTATTTTAGCCATAATTTTTCAATTTTGACTCACCCTCTTTAAAGACCCCCTGGTTGACCGACCTGTATTTTTAAGCCCCCTTTTTAAAGACCCCCCTGGTTGACTCACCTGTATTTTTAATCCCCCTCTCTTTAAAGACCCTCTGGTTGATCCACCTGTATTTTTTAAGCCCCCTGAATTTCTTAACACCTGAAAAAGATTGTTGGTGGAGCCATCTAGTGTATACTTTAGCAAGATTTTAACCGAAATTATTTCCAATTTTTAATCCCCCTCATTAAAAAACCCCCCTTATCAACAGTTCCGTCCCCCTTTTAAGGACTATCCCGCAGTAACTGTTTTAAAAGACTGTCCCGCAGAAAATGAAATGAAAAAATGCTATTGGGTAAAAATAAAAAAATTAATAAAAAAAAATAACAAAAGGAAAACGGCAAAAAGTCTAATTTAAAAACAAATTATTCGCAATTATGAAAAATATTGAGGGGGTAATATGGTCTGGAGACCTGTATGGGCGACATAAAAGACCCGCTTTAGAACACGCAACAAGCGTTTGGAACCTCACCCCCAACCACGTTTTACTGATGGATGGTTTTACAATCTGGAAAGTCCTGCGAAATTTAAAAATATTTTTCCAAACGGGGAATCACAAGGGGACCACGTTTTATTGATGGATGAATCTTGGATGACGTCACCCCCTGCGCTGTCGATACCCCTTTGCTTCCATATCAGGTGCGATGTCTTACAACATGAAACCCCACTGGCACTCTTGATTGTAGTTTTCGGACTCGAAATTTTCCCAACTCCAGAGACGGATGACTAAACCCATATTGTCTACCTCATTTCAATCTCTTTTCGTTTCAGGCCATCACTGGATATAGAAACAATGTTTTCCATCCTCTTATCGAAACATCCCCTTTATGATAGTGTTGTGCCCCCCTTAGTATATTTTTAGGGCGGCACAACTTTCAGGCCGTGGTGCGTATCTTGTTACTAAAACCAAGGCAAATTCCTGAATTAATAATCAACTAGATAGTCATTTATAATAAAGAGAACTGAGCTTATTGTATAATTATAAAAACATAACATTTATTAACACAATTCAGTTTTTTAGATATTTTTCACACACATAGTTTCTTCTCTCATGACAATTCATCAGCGCTTCTAGCGCGGCCCTTTACAATGCAAGGGAAACTCTATACGTGGTGGAGAACAGTCCATCTAAACGAATGAAGTTCATGATGCGCGAGCTACCTGCTCGTAACTCTAGCTGTTCGTACAGCTAAACAGGTCCCTCTGGGGGATGACGTATGACACTAGTTCACGGAAAATACGTTAAGTGGAAAAGTTAAGTGGAAAATCGTCCGCAGATTTAGATTTAGATCTCTATCCCCCTACCTTGTCAGTTGACGTCTCTAGGGACAAGCATTGCTGACTGCGGGTACGCTGAAGGCCCTGGGCTGCATTCCCATTGTCTCCGTCTCTGAAGCTCAGCTCACTGGAGAGACTCGTTTTCCTTCCGCCGCACAGCTCGGACGAGAGGAGAAGACTGAATTTTCCAAAAAATGTTTTTCATCTCTTTTCGCTGACCTCCTCGCAGAGCTCACCTTGTTGACCTGGCGTGGATGATGCTGATTGGTGGAGCTGGTCGAGGTGCGAACAATCACCCATCTGCTGTTTTCCTGTTTACCACACCGGGGCACGTAGCCTCAGTTCTGGTGCCTGAGGGGAACCAATGGATCCATCGAATGTTCTATGCCAGCGGCACGTTTTCCACAGAGAGAGCTGAATGCAGAAAAATGTCACAAATAAAATGGTAGGCAATGTTCGCTGCTAGTCCTTCTTCCAGGCAGTCATGTTCACGTTATAAAATCACGTGGGCATGACAATAGGTCAGCTATTTTTTTTCAATGTAGCCCATCGGAAGAAGACAAACCATTTTGAAATTACGCGCCCCTAAACCTCCAAGTGTTGAGCTTCTCTTATTCAATCTCCGTCGGATTGAAGGATGATGCCGTCAGATGTTTGTGTTCTATTCGGCACAACACATCGTGATTGCAAAAGTATGACTTAACTTTTTTAATTCCCGTATTATCCGTTACGCGACATGGTTTAAAATTTTTTATTTCTAATACTTATTACCGCTGTATCCTCAGTACATGATGCAAAATATTACTCGTTCCTAGGAAGGAACGCTATGCAGTAACAATCGATAACATTATTTCTTCCTACGAAGAAAAAACAGCTAATTTTTTGGAAGTACGATATCATTTTTTTTATGAAAATGCGTGGTCGTTTCGCTTTATAAGGTTAGTTGTCTTTCATAGGGTAAATTCTGTAAAGAATTTTGTAAGCGGTTGAATGCTATAGAAAGTAAGCAATGCTAAAAGTAAGTTGCAGGTACTCTGGCGTTTCTCCTTACAGTGCGTAAAAACTTTAGTTCTACATCCGAACACAACTTAAGTGTAGGTTATTGAAGTAGGGGATATTAGTTTTAACAAATACTAAGTTACTATAAAAATAATACATAAGTCTCACTCGAACGTACCCTCTCAACATACCTGAGCTAATCCATCGAAATGAGAAAGCTTCTTCTTCGATAGCATAAAAATCCGCCTAACTATGCTTTGTCATATATGTTCTGATAGGGTCTCAGTAAAAGAATTCTGTACTTATGTTACAAAAATCGATGTTTTCACGTACATTGAATATACGGGACAGACGGAAAAATAATGTCTTTACAAACTAAGAGCGTGAAATATCCCTGCAATACCCTTCTAAAAATAGGAAAATTTCCTCCATACACGCTCCCACTATCATTGTCACGTGATCTGCTGAATGACAGGGACACACCGCACCAACAAGTTGTTCAACTGGTGACGTACAAAGGTCATGGGGTCACTCGCGCACTGACCTATGGAAAGCAGATAACCCGAAGCATGTCTAATTCCTTGTGAGCAGACTGCCAGCTCCTGCTTTATCTTCCTCAATGATCTTTTGAACACTAATGAATAGGTTAAATAATTACTGTTACATGTCAAAATGCTGCACGTTATCAGAACAGGCCAACGAAACTCTCCCTGTATGCTGCCTTCGGATCTTTTGGGACTTAAGCACACAGCAGTTTATCGCGTGCAAAAACTCCAATCTGTCAGCTGATTTTAAAACGTCCTCTTATATTGTTCATTACAATTAAAGAAACAGAAAATTGTTAATGTCATAAGAAATGCGTGATGTAAAACGGTACCGATGTCGCAAAATAATGTATGAAAATTTCAATCCCAGTGTGATATGTAGTAATATACGAAATCTGTAGTCTTAATCCCCCACATCGTTTGTTAGATGGTGATAGTGTCACATTCGGGGTTATCACTTAAGTTTCATTATATTATTTTTATTAAATATTATTTATTTTTATTCCAAATCAATAGCGACGATAATGCACAGTTTCTGCGGAACAGTTCCGGTGGTTACTTCGATGCAAAAATGGTGCAGGGGGCGATCTTTCTCACAGTGGCGATATGACCATGCACTTTGCTAAAAAAACAAACCCGGTTCATGCATTTCCCATAGACAATAAAGATTTGAAATGAAAAGTCATTAAAACCGTGAATGGACTGATCTGATTGATAAAAAAAATGTGAAACGTAATGCACTGAACTTGAGGGTTGAGAACATTAATATAGACAGGAACCGCCTTCCTCTTGTTTTCTCTATACTATCATAATTTGAGGAACCTCGATGCTTGAGAACTGATTCATTTAACTATCAAAGATGAATAGACCTTTGTAAAGTGTAATTCTCCACACAATCTTCTGAGTTCATTCTGTTGTAGATGTCTAATTCTGTCAGCATCACAAGGGATATTTTACACATTCAATCGAGGACTTTCTCTTTTTCTGGCATCTTATTCACCAAATGTACTCATCAAAGTGTCTATCTACAATAGATACTACGCATCAGACGTTAATGACTCATCATTACACAGACAAACTACCTATCTGGTTCAGATGTTGTGTAAGCATTTAGAATGGAAGACAACATGATTACAAGTTTCCTTATTAAAGTTTCACTACCATACAATCTTAGAGATAAACTCATTATATACCTTAATCTTCAGATGCATGTTTCTCCACAGATTCGTAAAGCTCTCATTATCTATTCTTTGCTTTCTCTGATACAATACCACTATCACACATCTCACAAGATAATTAAAGTAACTTGCTCAAACACTGATTCATCTTCCACATATGCATATTTACTTTCATCGCACCATTTGCCGAAAAAGGTAAAATCGCAAGCATCATCTGAGACAGATTATTATTTTCCCATATATCTTTACAATGAATTCGTCACACTAACCTGGAAAGAGATGAAATGGATACTCTTCAGTACTTTACCCACGAAGCAGCTATAAGTTATGATAGTCATCAGATTAAAAGTTTTAAATCCATCCCACAGACAATTGGTTAACACACGTGGCTTCTGATCTAACAAAGCCAAGGTTTGAGATCCATAGTAAGACATGAACGTTTGTGTTGTTTTCCTGCTAAGATCCCGACATCCTCTCACCCCTTCTACTGTGTCGTATGAAAGGATCCTGTAACTGATATGACAATTAGCTGCGCGAAGTCGTATTTATTTTTTAAAGATACACTAATTTCGGACTCGCTAGCTAGAGAACAATATATTAAATTCCCTGCTAACGTTTGATTTTAACGATCAGATAGCGTATATATCATCACTTTTTCAGTTCATACTAATAACTTCCAACTTTTAGAGGAAATATTGTCTCATTATAAGCGATTTCATACAAAGAGATACGCACTCTATGGTTCACATTTAAATCTATAGAGAAAACGATCACTACCCATGGAACACATCTGTGAAAAAACACGCTATGAACGGGTTTGAGAAAGATTTTTAGCCTATCGGGTGCTGCACTGCAGGAAAGCACAACAACTTTGATACCAGAACCTACATGAAAGTTATACTGTTTGGGTTTGAGAAAGATTCTTTAGTACACAGGGCACCACATTGCAATAAAGCACACTGTCTTGTGCGTATGTATGTGTATGTCTGTTTCTGCGAATCATATGTTAATATGTCTGTATGTATGTTTGTTTCTCTGTGTGTGTGTGTATGTGTAAATATGTATGTTTGTACGAATTGTCTGTACGTGTAGGTGTGTGCATATATGTTAAGATCTTACTGTGTCTTCATGTTTGTTTCTCTGTGTGTGTTAATGTATGTTTTTCAGCGAATTGTGTATGTGTGCGTGTGTTTTTGTTTCCATCTGTGTTAAGATATCTATATTGTGCGTATGTGTTAAGATGTCTATATGTGTGCGTATGTGAGTGTGTGTATGTTCGTGTATGTTAATATGTTTCTTTCTCTATATGTATATGTTTTCGTGCGTGTGCGTATGTGTTAAGATGTCTGTATGCACATAGTCGTTTCTCTGTATGTGTATACGTCTTCATGTTTGTTTCTCTCTCTCTCTGTGTGTTAAAGTGTCTATATGTGTTTCATCTTTATGTGTATATGTTATCTTATGTGTGTGTGTTTGTTCACATGCAAGAATAAACATATTGTCTTTCGGACACTTGTTTGCTGCAGAAGAAGTTAACAATTTAAAACGAGACTAGTGGTTATGCAAAATATCACTGATCTTAACTTCAATACTCATATTTCAGTAGGTGTAAGGATTTTTCTTCAACACGTTCGAATATTTTTTGAGCACGACTGTCTTACGTTACGTCTTACGTTACGTTTTCTGTCAGATGTCTCGTAACGAACAAAACGGGTGTGTTTTTGTTAATACAAAAGAGGCCATACAAATGAGAATTTTTAAAACTTAGAATAACACAACATCCTGATGCGTTAAGAACGAAGCGGAGGGATGCTAACAGCTGAACCATGACCTGAAACGGGCGAAATCCTGTTGTTTCGCGCAAGGGCTAAAGGGGGGGGGGACGCTTTAGAATTAGCACATTCCTGGTAATTTTGGATAGACTAACAGATAATCGAAAAAAAAGGAAGGCTGATTTACTAGTATTTCAGGGAAGTTTGCTGAAATAACAAAAGTATCGAAACTCACCACATCACAGTTGGAAAGTGAAGGAAATATACTCTTGACAAAGGTGAACTTTAAAAGTGAATTGGGAGCCTCTTTGGTGAACGAAGTAGTCCATCTAAAGGCACCTCTGAAGAGTCAGCAAATACACTGGTTTCCATAAATTAAGGAAATCCCTATGTTAAGTCAATGGGAAGCTAAGGTCAAAGCTCTATGATTTCTAAAAATAAGTTTGTTTTTTGCTTTGAAAAACGGGTGTGTTTTTGTTAATACAAAAGAGGCCATACAAATGAGAATTTTTAAAACTTAGAATAACACAACATCCTGATGCGTTAAGAACGAAGCGGAGGGATGCTAACAGCTGAACCATGACCTGAAACGGGCGAAATCCTGTTGTTTCGCGCAAGGGCTAAAGGGGGGGGGGGGGACGCTTTAGAATTAGCACATTCCTGGTAATTTTGGATAGACTAACAGATAATCGAAAAAAAAGGAAGGCTGATTTACTAGTATTTCAGGGAAGTTTGCTGAAATAACAAAAGTATCGAAACTCACCACATCACAGTTGGAAAGTGAAGGAAATATACTCTTGACAAAGGTGAACTTTAAAAGTGAATTGGGAGCCTCTTTGGTGAACGAAGTAGTCCATCTAAAGGCACCTCTGAAGAGTCAGCAAATACACTGGTTTCCATAAATTAAGGAAATCCCTATGTTAAGTCAATGGGAAGCTAAGGTCAAAGCTCTATGATTTCTAAAAATAAGTTTGTTTTTTGCTTTGAAAAATGTGATTGAAGATCTTTATCAAATAAATCAATATCTCGATTTGCAGTAATATTCCTTCAGTATTTAATGAGTTATGGAAATTTGAATATTTAACAATAACAATGCCAGTCACAAAAATGACTTCATAAATTAATTAAAACTTAGTTAAATTAGTATTGCATCAAAGTGTTTAATAAAATAAATTTGTATTTTAGAACATTGTGTAAAGAATTCTTTCACTATTCTTCAGTTTTGTATAAGTTTCTTAAGACTGGCATTGCTATTGTTAAATATTCAAAGTTCCATAACTCATTAAATATTGAACGAATATTGTTGGAAATCGAGATATTGATTTATTTGATTCAGATCTTTTATCTGTCATCACAGTTTTCAAAACAAAATACTTATTAATATATAAGTTATAGAGCTTTGACGTTAGCTTCCCATTGACTTAACATAGGGATTTTCCTTAATTTATGGAAACCAGTGAAGAAATAAACGCATCGTCAGAAAGATCTTTCTCTTGTTTGAAAAAAATAAAATGTCATTTGAGGTCAGCCATGAACAAGGAGACAAAACTCGCGTGTCCTGCTTTGTATTGAAACAGAACTCACAAAATCGGTGGATTTCACTGAAGCTATCGAAGCTTTTCCACGGAAGAAAAGCAAGCCGTAAATAGTTTTAATGATAATAAGCTAAATATACTGTAATTAATAACTCTGTGAGTAATAATTTTATTGGGTTCCCCATCCCCTCTAAAACTAAATAGTGTTGATCCGTCGATAAAGGCTAAATTAAGGTTAAAGGTTCCGGTGTTAAGGTGGCGGCTAAGCGAACTCTGGCTTACGGTGACGAAGAAGGTTAATCCGGCCCTGAGTTCATACAATTATCCACTACGGCCACCACGCGGAGTCTTAGCATTATCTGTTATAGCAGTAGCACAAATGCGCATGTGCATGGTACAGTAGCTCAAAAAAGTATCCGAACACTACGGTTGATTAAAAAATTCAGAAAAAATATCTGGCAACGATTTTTTTAGAAATTAATGATCTGGCAACCTTCGTGTCACGTGACACGAAGGTTGCCAGATCACTAATTTCTAAAAAAATCGTTGCCAGATATTTTTTCTGAATTTTTTAATCAACCGTAGTGTTCGGATACTTTTTTGAGCGACAGTACAGGTCACCAGTTCATAGTGGCCAGTTACACCTCGTTGGTTGATTCAACCACTAGTTGAAGGCCTTGCAACTTAGTCTAAACACTAGAGCAAAAATAATTGTGAAGAAATCAAGACTGATGAAACTATACATTATGTATAACCAAGGAAATTAAGTTCTAATTAAATTCGTATTCTAAGCAAAGACGATCAGTGATTGGCTGCGCTAAACATGTAAAGATAACAAAAAGTTGCTTTTTCTCGAGGTATAGGCATATAACATTTCATCAGGTAATATTTAGGAAACAAATTTTTTTAATGCATTTTCTAATATTTTTTCCACATTATTATTACTAATAATAATGTGGTAAATAATTCCACATTATTATACCACATTATTATTACTACACATTTATATTACTAAAAGTGATAAATGTGAACATTAAGTGTTTTAATTTTTCTCTTGAGGGGGAGAGGGTGAAGAAGGGGACATAAATTGAAGTGACCTGTGATATAACTCCTTCGGGTCATTAGTCGTTGAAGTATTTCCCCATTTCTGCTGAACCTTTTACCTTGCCTAAGGTCCGACGAGAGGTCCAAACTCTGATCTGAGGGCGTTTCAGCTTATGCGATATTCCCCACGAACGTATCTCCCCATCCCCGATCGCTCACTTCGCGTGTAATACCACTACAAACCTAAACGTAATCCCCTGAAAAAAGTTCCTTCTCTCTTCTCATTTAGCTGAATGAGCAGCCCTCGGTTTCACGCAAAGTAAGGGCATTTCTCGGAGAAAGGAAGAAAAGTAGTGTGGTCACACCTACCGTGCTTGAGTTGGGAGGGAAGGAATATTAAAAACGATAAATTACCTCTCAAGCAGACGCTTAGGCGCAGAGGTCTGACAAGGAGCCTGCCAGTACATACGTAGTGGAGATGATTTGTAAGGAAGACGATTCCTCTGCAGAAGAGCAACACGGGAAAGAAAACATCCAGAAAAGCCATGGAGGTGTAATTAATCTTTTTTTCATTTAATGTTATGGGAATTTTGAGGAATTCAGCTTGGTTCACTCCGGCTTTGGTTGATCCCAGCGGTTTACAAATTGCATGAACATTCCTTCATCAGAGGAAAGATTAGAGGCTAAAATTTTAAAGACTTCTAAAGCGGAGGGGAAAATGTTATACTTCAATGTAAAGCTAGTCTCTTGCTTCCCCTTTTCGGCTCCGTTGAGTCACTTGCACTCGCCCCCATATTTTTTTCCCATCCTCTTTATATTTTTTCAGATCCTGGCCTGACTGATATATCTCGTGATTTATATGTGTACACTGCAAAATTAAATTAAGAAAACGATAAAACAATGGTGTTTCTATTTCATTAAAAAATGTTTTCCTAATGTTTTTTCTAAAATATGTTTTTAAGGAGGGGGAAGGGGCTCAAAAAATAAGGATCGCGAGAAAGCCCAGTCACCTTGCTATGTCACTGTTAGGAACCCTGTCACTGAGTTAGGATACCATTATAACGGAATAATACTATCAAGGAACCATTGCGCGGAATACGCATTAAAAGATTTTAAGTCAGAATGTATCATTTGTTTAGTCAAAAAGCTTTTTACGGATATTTCGTTCATGGTGTAGTCTTTCATCTCGAACAGTTGTATTTAATTTTAACAATGAACAACGTAGGTAAAGCAAAATAAAAATAACACGGAATTAGGTAACCTTGCCTCCAATTCCTTTACACTGCCAAGCATTGCTTGAGTTGTGAGTGAGGCAGTGGTGAAACAAACTCGCAAGTTTCATGAGCATAGTCAGTATGCTTTGTATACACTTGAAAGTATGCTTTGTATATTTTGAACAGTATATAGTTAATGATAGGGCATGTCCTTGTACGGGGGGGGGGGCTCAGTCGGTAGCGCGCCAGGCTCGTAATCTGTAGTTCCCAGGTTCGAGTCACAGCTGGGTCCGCGTTGAGATTTATCTCCGCAAAAATTCTCCGCCCTGCCCACGGTCAGTAGGAGACACCGATGGGCTTGGAAAGGCCGCCGTCCGTCGGATGGGACGTTAAGCCGTGGCCCCGTGTGCGGGAGAGCCATACACTGTGCACGTTAAAGAACACGCTGGATGGCCTTGACGGGAGGCTACCATCTGTCTCCCAACAGCTGTTCCAGTGGGTCCCCTCCCCCAACCTTCTCTGAGCCTTCGGGGTCCATGTGACCTGGCCATTTAGCCCATGGTGTGCAAAAAAGTGCCGCTCAGAGGTGAAACAACCCAACCCTTGTACGGGAAGTCCTGGAAAATTTAGGAGTAGGATTCTTTGCCCGAAGTGTTGCGAATTATTAGAAAACCAAAGAGTCGGCAATCAAATAAAGCTTTTTGGAAAATTTAATTACCAGAATTAAAGTCTAAGAGCAAAAAGAAAGTTCTATAATACGTTGTTTTTTAATAACGCTCCTGACAGCTATTGCAGACTACTGTTCAAATGGAATTAGCGAAAACTAAAGCAAGATTAGAAATAGTTCGCTTTACCCAATAATATGAAAAGATGACACTATATAGCACACAAAAACTATAATATAGACCTGTGGCTCTCAACCTTTTATGCTTCACGTACCCCCTGGAAATGTGTATGTAACCTGGCGTACCCCTTGTGTAGATAGATAAAACTATAGTTATAGTATAACGATGGGAATGAAATAAAACTCAATCCATCTTAGATATGCGCCCTTTAATATATAATTATAACATATATAACATGTATCTAGCGACTTTTGAGCTCTCACGGCGTACCCGAAAAAATTTTACCGCTTACCCCCACATTGAGAACCCCTACTTTAAAGTGAACTAGTGGCATCTGTCGGACGAATAGAAAATGTGAAATTCATTTTAATATTTTTTATGCAAACTTTGCGGCCTTACTGGTTCACTGACCTCGGTTTTTACGATATGCTGTTAAAAATCGAGTCCGACCCAAACTTAGTGAAGAGCCACTAGGAAAATAAAAAACCATATTCTGAAACAGCCGCAGGAAAAATTCTCTCTCTTAAAACCAAAAAAATACAGTTCTATTAAGTAATGAATTTGAAAAACACTCTATTTTTTAGCAATTATTAAAATATTTTGATTAAGAACCAAAAACATATATTTTTGATGAGTACTATGAACTGATTATTATGCACCTAAAAGGATTTGGTCAAAACATTTTCTAGAAATGGATCAGAATCGTCATTTTTATTGTTTGTATTATGTACCTAGGTTTGGTATGAAAACTATTGGAATATTCGAAAAATACGAATCGTAACATTTCATCAATATCTATCCAACTCAAAAAGAATTATCTGTAAAAACAAAAAAGTGAATATCTACACACGACAAAGTGAAAACATTGGTGGTTTTTTTTTTTTGAAAATGAACTAAAAATTCTGTGAGCTGTAATTCTATTCTTCCGCCAAAATCGTATTCCACTGTCGTCTGTCTTGAGACACTTTAATAAACTAACAATTGTTATGGATCTGGAACAGGAATTCAAAAAATTCTTTGCTCATAAAAATTTATACAAAGCGTGAACAACTCATCCCATTCCGCTTGAGACGTTCTTACGTTCATCACATCAAGTCTCTCATTGGTATAGTTGCAATGAAGCTTAGCAGAAACGAGTTCAGGACGGGATCAATTTTACGAGCCTGAGCTCGAAGCTGTTGAATCCGATACTGCCTGAACCATTTCTTCAATTATTGAGCCCGAGTCAGTCTGAGCCTGAACCATTTCGTCAATTACTGAGCCCGGGGTCCATTTCGTCAATTATTTGAACCCGAGACCCATTTGGAGAAAACATTCTCTGACGCATCATAAGACCTACAGTACTGTGCGAATTAGTTGGGACAAGCGAAGGAACGTTAAGTCCCTTCCGTTGCAGAGTCTAAACTGCTGCAAGTCTAAACTTGTTCATAACCTTCTGCTGCAAGTCTAGAATTGTCTGTTGTGTTACTCTGCTATTATTTACACTTCCACTTTAGTCGGAATTGATATTTCATAGGCTGAGGACTTACTGCTAGGCAGATAGCAAAAGCAGTTGGCGTCGTGAAATCCAGCGTTTAACGGATCATGAAGCTACATAAGGAGACAGAGTCCATGGACACGTCCCGTAAAGGACATTGTGGAAGAAAAAGAAAAACCACCCCTAGAGATGATAGTCTACTTCGAAAAATTAGTATCATAGACCCGAAGAAGACCAGTGGACACATCAAAAGGGAGATTGCGTCTCATGGGGTAAATATAGATGCTTCCACCGTACATCGTCGCCTTCTGGAGTGGGGCCGCCGGACTTGACGCCACTCCAAAAAGCAACTTTTGACACCCGCTATGAAGCAAAAAAGGCTATCCTGGGCAAAGAAGCATCGAGACTGGACTGTGGAGAATTGGGAAAAACTGATATTTTCCGACGAAACTCACTTTGAGTTGCATGGCGACAAGTCAAATTTCGTCCGTCACTCGCCTGGAGAACCTCTTCGATCCGGCCACATCCAGCAATCCCCCAAACACCCACCCAAGGTCATGTTTTGGGGATGTTTCACAGCTTCCGGGCCACAGACGCTTCACCCCATTGAAGGAATGATGGACAGCAAAAAGTACATAGGTGTTCTGGAGGCGAAAATGGTCCCAACACTGCAGAAGCTGTTTCCTAACGGCGATGGGGTATTTCAACAGGATCTGGCTCCATGACACAATTCTAAGCTTGCTAAGAGCTTCTTTACCCAGCAGCATTTGAAGGTATTGGAGTGGCCAGGGAATTCACCCGATCTAAACCCCACTGAAAATTTGTGGGCCATTATTAAAGGGCGCATATCTAAGATGGATTGCACGACGAAAACCAAAATGATAGAAAGTGTCATGAAAGTATGGTACCACGACCTTGAAGTGAAGGAGATGTGTGGAAAGCTAGTGGCATCAATGGTTGAGAGAGTGTAAGAAGTAATTAAAGCTGGGGGGGGGTCACATTCACTATTAACTACACTATTAAACAAATAATTATTTTAGTTATGTCTTTCTTACTGCATTTTCCTATTGTCCCAATTAATTTGCACAGTACTGTATACAGAGAAATGCATGTCGCTAATCATTTATTTTATTCTTATTAATTATAATCATTTTATAATAAAATTAAAATATTAATGCTATTTGAAACGAAAAAATGGAAATACTTGTAGAGACTGAAAATTCGTAGGCCTCCTGCTAAACGAAAAGAGCTATTCATTTAAAAACGCTAGAGAATATGTAAAAAAATAATCGAAACCCACATGGTGCTTATTTCAAATTGCTATGTATTTGAAACTTAAATTATTCTGGCCCAAGTTCGCTCGAGCTCGAACTCATCTCAGAGAGCCTAAGTTCAATATATATAATTAGGAATCTGAAAAAAAAAATTAATTACATATTGAGCACTTGAATTTCGTTTACTCATTTATAAAAACAAATTTCACGTAAAAATTTAAAATTCAACAAAGGAATGGTATTTAGAAAAATGTTAATAATCGGTATTACATTTCTTGCGATATTCAGAAGCATTCAGAGATTATTTTGTACAGTTATTTTCGCATATTTTAGATGTCAAATTTGTGTATAACCATTTCGAATTAGGTCAAGGCAACGCACTAAATATTTCAGCTAAACTTCCAATGGGCATTAGGAAAGACTTTTTCAGAGGGGGGAGGAGTGGATCTTTCAAGGACTGCAAAATGTTTCCAGGAGGGAGGGGTAATAAACAAATCAATGTTCCAAGAGTGAAATATTTGAGCCGTTCACTAATGAGCGCAGTTACAAATACAGCAATTATGCCTACATCTTACTCTAACGCAACTACGGATAGCCGAAAACGAAAAAATAGGATCGTCAATGGTTTTACCTCTGAGTTACACTTTTTTTGCCCAAAATGGGCTAAATGGCCAGGTCACAAGAACCCCGAGGGCTCAAAGACAGTTGAGGGAAGAGAATTCACTGGACAGATTGTAGCTCCCGTCAAGGCCATCCAGCATGTTTTTAAGGTGCACAGGGTCTCCCAGAGACGGGGCCACGACTTTACGTCCCATCCGAAGGACGGCGACTCTTCCAAGCCCATCGGTGTCCCTTACTGACTGAGAGTTTTGCGGAGATAAATCTCAACGTTGGCCCAGGTGGGACTCGAACCTGGGATTTACAGATTACGAGCCTAGCGCGTTACCGATAAAGTTGCATTAAAGTGTCAATCAGCATTTTCTGTTACATAGAAATATGTCTGCCAGATGGTTTAGTGAAAAGCTCTGACGCCACGTCAAGGCACCATCCATGTCAGAGTGTTTTGCTCTAACCTGGAGAAAACCCCTCCACACATAGGCAGCTAGTGTGGAAGGAAAAAGAGGGATCAAGGAAATTTTTCTTCTTCAACACTTAAGGAGAATGCTGATCCAGCTAATTCGCATACCAAGAATCCTTTTCGGATTTTCCTTCAAAGATTTCTTAGAGCAGTGAAAATGTTCCTTTACTAGATAATTTATTTTGTACGATCGGGCATCCTTTCTACACAATATGTGGCTCTTAAAAGAGCCTTTTGTTTTGGGTGTGTTGATTTATAGTTTACTTCGACTTTCAGCTAACTTTCTTTTGATTTTTTTCTTTGCCCGGGAATTCTTCTTGCTTTCGTTACTCACACCATCAGAAACGGAATCTGGCTGCTTATAACCTATCATTACTCTTTTAGGATGCATTTCATGAGAAGGCAGTTCATTCACTTTGTCAATCTTAAAATCTTGCCTTTTATTAGTAGACGTACAGCAACAACTCATGCAGAATATTCTTCTGAAAAATCGTGCGATGCACTTGCGTAATTGCATCATCCTTCTACCATCATTAGTTGGTGAAGCTTTATCACATTCTTTCATTTCAACATCTGGATTTTTATTCGACGAAACAGTTTTTGGCTTTTTCGAACCTTCAGCTTTATTAGCATGAGCGCCTCTTCGTATCACACGAAAACAGGGGTCCATCACTTCGGCACCATCACACCCAACCTTATTATTTTGATCTTTCAAGAAGAAATCATGAAGCAGCGCTGTTTTCGCCCTTACTCTTTTCTGCGGCTGTTCACAAATAAGAGATCTAAAAAGGTGATTAGTTGATTAGCAGCTTCAATTTTAACGGATGAAGCAGGATTAGCCTTTAACAGAAGCGAACGCATGAACCGAGGATCTTTCAGGCTCGTGAGCATCGGTTTAACGTGATTGTCGAAAGTAGGACGAGGTACACAAAGTTTAATGCATTTTGAAAAATATTGTTTTGTCATTATCTGAAGAATTACGATTTCTGCCACCCAGAGCTCAGCATCTATGGCATCAAATGGGCCATGCATTCTAGCAGATACAATTTCCGGTGGTAAATACAGAAAAGGCGCAGCTACCTTGCTAAAGTCTGTTTCAAACGCTTTCTTAAGGAATGAAAAATAAGTTATGACAGCTTTATTCATTTCTCTATTAACGAGGATGTTCACTTCCTTTAAATCATTGTGTGTTAATCCTTAACTATGTAAATAATCCAATCCTTTGACAAAATCAAAAATGAATCTCTTTTTTCTTGTAATACAATCTGGAGCAGTAAAAAATTCAGGTGCATGTATTAAATTAAAAAGATCCGTACCCATTAAGGGCATAAAGAATGCTTTCGCTCTTCCAATTAGTGTTTTTGTTCCATATAAGCTCACAATATTTTCGTGGCATAAATGTGGCCATAACATAACTTCACCATTAGAAGCTTCTGCCACTATCTTAGTTGCTACCTTACAAGCTTTTGCTTTGTCATACAACGCTATGACTTTGCCGTAACCTCCTTCACCAATATCATGAAGGAATTCATATTCATCTTTACGCTTAAGTAAATCTACCGGCGCTTCAATAACATGACGCCTACTATACATGTTTATTTTCATTAATTCAACTCATAAGAACTTACCTCTCTTCATATTCGTAACGCGAATCACACAGTTCTCTTCATACGATGCTAAAACATCAACTCCTTTTTTTCCCCATTCGCTTTCATTTTTGAGTTGCGATCATTGTTACGTATCGATGCAAAACAATTATTTTTCTTCTTCTGCTAAATCCACTGATTCAGTGACATCATCGGAATTGTGTTGAGTAATTTTTCTTTCAATTAATAATAAAATGGTAGCCAAGGGTAGGTGGTTACAAATTCTGTACTTTTTTCATTCTCAATTTGCTGTAAATTATTTTTTTTTAAAAAGTGACATCTAAAATTTTTTTCTTAATATAAAAATTCACATTTTACGAAATGAATGCATTTCTAATTTCGTTTTTTTTTCCATAGCTCATAAATATCAAAATCGTGCTTGGATCAGTTTGTTCGTTAAAAGACATGTTGTCACTAAATCAGTTGCAATCAGTTGAATGGTTTCATAAAATTTTGACCAATACAGACAACGAAATTTTATTCATGGTTCGATAAAACAACTCAATTTAGGTCTCAGTTTTCAAGTAGCTATTAACGAACCCATTTTGCAAACCATCAACTAATGTTGCGAAGATTATCTCCTATATGTAGTCCATTATTTTAGCAGATACATTTCATAATCATTTACATATCTAAAAAGACTTTTATTTTGTGTCGGAAACTTTTTATTCTGTTACAACTAATCCCAGAAGATTTCTAACAAACTGACTGGATAGATATTCCACATTTTTTTTTTGGTTCGTCAATTGCACAAAGGAATATTTTGCTTAAACTTGAAACAAATTCAGAATTAATAAACAACGAACCTTACAAACAAAAAAAAATTACGAACATCATATCGTTACGAATATATTATTTAAAAATCGTTATTTTTAGCTGTTTTTCTTTCTAAAGAAAAACAAAGACGAGTAAATGTTTTCACTTTGTCTTCTGCATATATGGCTGTCCGTTTGTAGACATTCATCTTTGTTTTTAGTGATATATTAAAAACGTTTTTTGTGTTGGATAGGTGTTGACGAAATATTATGATCTGCACTTTCGTAATGTCGTAAAAGTCACAATTGCATTGTCTGACGGTGGAGAAATTTCGAATCGGCAAAATTTAAACGAATATTTCAAATAATGTGATTATGTTACAATTTAAAAAATTTGTTGGGGAAATGTGAAGGTCATGACGTTTGGATTGAAGAAATGATTTTCACCAATACCTCCGGGGGGGGGGGAGAGAAACGCAATTATGTAGTTCTTAGGGATGAATAAAAAATTATTTTGGGTTCCGTAGGAATTGATAAACTATTACGATTCATTCTTTTCGAATCTCTCGAAAGTTTAAAATGCGCCCTTTGAAAGGGGGGAAAATTTGAAAACTTCAAACGAATATTTCTAACGATTTATTTCGGCTAGAAAATTGATATTTGTGTGCAGTCTAAATGTTTTAGCAGTTTAGCTTTTGTTTCATTGTTATTTGTTTTTGAACTAATGAATCCCGCATTTGCTAAGACTGGGGTTGAACACACATCAACAGCGTAATGGTGGCTAAATACACTGGTGGAAATTGAAAAAAGAACACCAGAAGGAATTCCTTTAGGAACGTCTTATGTTAATAGTTAAGGGCAGCACAAACCGTGATCCAAGATTGAAAGTCATTAGATGAAATAATGACGTCACTGAGGACGACAACATGCAAATATACGCAGCGTGTATTTAAAACAATACTATATGACACAATTGAAACATTGTATACAGAAGAATGGTGAAACTTTGCAGAATTTGCTAGTGATACTGAGCGTCTACCTAGATTAGCTTATAGTAACTGTCCACCAGAAATTCAAGATAACTTAACTCAATTGCAATTTATTGATTCTGTTACTGACCCTGAGACTCAACAATCTCTGAGGATGTTGGAAGGTGAAACCTTAAAATCAGCTGTGGTACATGCAGGGCCGGCCCTATGGTTGCTGGCACCCTGGACAAGCTGAAATTCGGCGCCCTTTTTAAGTATAATTATAAAAATTTTCACAAGGAAAAAACTAAAAATATAGAAATGAGTTTATTACCTGGGTTGTTTTTTTTAACAAACAATGAGCAATAATATTGTTTTTTTTTTCTCGACCAGTATTTGGACAGTATGAACAATTAGCCTACCTAAAACATTTTTTTTTTCTAGCCTTTAAATCAGCAAATCTTTTCATGGCACTTTCTATATTTATATTCTTTGCAATATCATTTTCTAGAGACAAAATTGGCAAAGATTCATTCTGTCTTGAGACATGGATGACCGTAAGTATGTTTTTATAAGCTTTTAGTTTACTAAAGCTTCTCTCGCCAGCGGCCACAGTAATAGGTATTGTAAGCATTATTCTTAATGCAACCCACAGATTTGGCATGACATCTTGTAACTTATTAGTGTTTATGAACCTAGCGGTTTCTATTGGAAGCTTTACATCTTCAGGAAATAATTCTTTGGCTATATCTCATTCAGTCAAGAGATCACATCCATTTGTATCACTATTTTCTTGGTACCTTAACTTATTCTCCAAAACTGAAATTTAAAAAAAAAAGAATCCAGGGAAAATCGTCCGACCTCCGAGTGAGGCTTGGAATAAATATACCATAGCAAGGATCAGAAATAGCACTGAATGCTCAGATGTTGCACGACGAATCTCTAGTTATAAAATCTCTTAGTTATAAATGATGTCGGATTTTTATTCAAGCTCATACCATTATTCATTTGGTCACCTCATCAAACATGTATTCATTTGTTGCCCAAACTTTATTGATTAGTACCTCTTGCATTTATCCTGGTGGACAAAAGTCACGAGAGGAACTTCCTTCGAATTCCTTTCTTTCATTCAGATTAGGGTGGAAGTTTTGTTTTCCTTTTGCTCTCGTTTTCCCAAATAGTAACTGGTGTTCGCAGGCTGAACTCTCGACTTTGCTAACAAAGAGACTAAGGAGACGTCCTTCAAATTCTGACGAAATGTTGGGTTCCTCTCATTGTTGGAATAAATGTCGTGCTTATGATGGCCATGAGAAGGAGGTGCTATTATTTGGGTATTCCTCAAACTCATTTATCTCCTTAGAAAACGTGTCACGAAGTAAATATTCCGATTCAGAATGACGTTTAAATTTGCATGCTTTATATGAAGGTAAACTGACAAGGCTCCTGTTTGTTTTATCTTCATATAACTAGTAGATCTCTGTGGGTCAATATATATACCATATATGTATATATATATATCTTCCCGTTGGATGCAATGTTAAGTTGTGCCTTTATGAATTCAGCCTGCGAACACCAGTTATTATTTGGCAAAACGAGAGCAAAAGCAAAATAAAATTTCCACCCTAATTTGAATGAAAGAATGGAATTCGAAGGAAGTTCCACGCATGATTTTTGTCCACCAGGATAAATGCAAGAGGTACTAATCAATAAAATTTGAGCATCAAATGAATACATGTTTGATGGGGTGACCAAATGAACAATAGTATGAGCTTGAATAAAAATCCTAGACATCATTTATAAATCAGAATTATGTTCATCATGCAGCATCTGAGCATTCAGTGCTATTTCTGATCCTTGCTATGGTATATTCATTCTAAGCCTCACTTGGAGGTCGGAAGTGTTTCCCTGGATTCTTCTTCCAGCATTTCTAAAATGTTTTGCAAAAATATTCTCAAGTGTTTGATTGCATTAAAATCTTTTGCATTTTAAGACACATGGCCAGTTGTTTCTTTGGTCTCATATATGATGATTTCTTGGAAGGAAACTGTCCGAAGTCCTTGTTCAGGGATTGGCACTGAGAGAACTGAAAGGCAGTATTTGACGCTACATGTTTGCGATGAATATATGTCTCATGGGGGTTTCAAAAAGGGGGCAACCGTCTATTATATTTTTCTATTTAAACTTAACAAAAGACACAAATTTCAAAAGATGCAAATTAGACATACATCTACCTTTACAAAAGACGTTGAAAGTGATTTCCTGAAACCTGGATGCAGGTTCGTACCCGTTTCATGATATTTGCAACCACCTTTCATAATGTTTGTTTCTTATGTTTAAAATCTCTCTTTAAATGTTAGCCTTCAAGTCTTCAAGTGTATGAGGATTGTTTTGAAACACTACACATTTGAGGTATCCCCAAAGGAAAAAATCTGGAGGAGTCAGATCTGGGGATCTTGGGGGACACAAGTTTTTTTAAATCAAATGATCACCAAAAAAATTCCTGCAACATGGTCATTGTCTCATTTGCAGTATGGGCGGTCGCGACTCTCGTTCATTCACATCCAACAGTGCAATAAACTGTTGGATGAGGTCACGATAAACTTCAACAATTATAGTTGAGTATAGAAAAAAGGCCCCATCGCACGACGACGGGAAATTGCACACCAAACACCAATTTTCCGTTCGTGTAATGGTCGTTCTCGAAAAGTGTGAGGATTTTCCCTGCTCCATATCAACAGTTTTGACTGTTTACATACCCATCAAAGTAAAACCAAGCCTCCTCACTGAAATAAACGCAGTCAAACACCTCAATTCCATTTTCATCAACAAAAGAACGACACCAACGACAGTACCATAAACGTTTTCATAGTCTCGTTCTTTCATTTCCTGAACGACACCAATGCGGTAGGCATGAAATTCTAACTTCTTTTTAGCACTGAAAACAATAGCTGGTGACAGTCCAACCTGTGAAGAACTTTCTAAGAGATTTCTGGGTGAGCGAGTTAAATGCTGAGACACATCATCAAGAACTTCAGCAGTTAACAGTAATGGCCAGTCTGGGCTCTTTCGATCCTGTGCAGACCCATTGTCACGAAATATATCAATCAAACGAGATATTGTCGACTTGTTGGGAACTGCAGACTGAGGAAACTTCAACTCAAACTCCTCTCTCACACGTTCGGAAGATTTGTACGCAAAATATCATCATCATCATCATCATCATCATCACAGTTTATTACTTTTATAGAGATCGCAATAAATTTTTCAAACTTATTGTTATAATGAGTGGACAAAGCAAAAATACAAAAATATAATTTCAAGCAATTTTTAATAATAATATTGTCCTAAAGAAATAGGTATTAAAATAAATCTGAAATTAATGAGATATCGAAAAATCAATTTATTGCAATCATTTGCATTTTCAAAGCATTCTCCTTTCAGCGAAATTTGTTTTATTCGTGACTAGCAATTTGAATCCACGTTTTTACCTCAATCCTTTATAGTTAGTTATAGTTCTACACATATACTATTAATTTTAGAGAGCTACAATTTACCAAAAATAATATTATAGTTCACAAAAGGATTTGAGTCATATATAATTTTCGTTTTCCTATTTTTCTTCAAATATATATCTCTCAGGATCGATCAGATTTCTTCTCATTTATATACAGAGTGTCCCTGAAATCATGGCCCAAACGTGAGGGGATGGTAGTACACACCGAACCCACCAATATTCGTCATAGAATATGCTGTCGCAAACGCAGCCCAGTGCCGGTAAGGGATGCAGACGAGGCAGCACGGCTTAAAAGTGCTGGATCGACTAAACCCCAGCATTCTCAGCGTCGACCAGACAAGAGATGGAGCAGTTTACGAACGCAGAGAAAGTCGATATGCACCTGATGTACGGCATAGCCAAGGGCAATGGTAGAGAGTCGCAAAGACTCTACTGTGAGCGATATCCTATGCGCTGTGTGCCCGATCATAAAATGTTTGCGCGACTGCACTGCCAGCTGTCTGAGGCACACACCTTCCACTAAGTCAGCATGATGCCAGACGAACACGGACGGTCAGAACGCCAGCTATGAGCGAGGACATCTTGCATATGGTGACATATAACCCAGGTACAATCACGCGATTCGCCGCCCAGAGACTGGGTATGCATCGGAACAGTGTTTGGCGAGTACTGCATGAAGAAGGGCTACACCCCTATCACTTGCAGCGAGTGCAGGCATTGACAGCTGTTGATTATCCCCTGCACATGGATTTCGTTCAGTAGTTCCTGCAGCATTCCGATTTCCCCGCGCATGTGCTCTTTACGGATGAATCAACATTCTCACGTGAAGGAGTAATGAATGTCCATAATGCGCATTTGTGGGTGGACCAGAACCCCCATGGTACACGTCCAAATTCGAACTAGCAACGGTTCACCATCAATGTCTGGGAGGGGATCGTTCATGACTACTTAATTGGACCCTACCTACTGCCAGATCGCCTCGATGGGCGAACGTACTGTATTTTTCTGCAACAGGTTTTGCCGGAATTGCTTCATGATGTTCCAGCCGCAATCCGCGCTCGTATGTGGTTCCAGCACGATGGGGCACCCGCCCATTTCAGCATGGACGTGCGTCAGCATCTTCATACCACATTTGGGAACCGATGGATTGGGCATGGTGATCCCATCCCATGTCCTCCCAGATCGCCCGATCTTTTTTGTATGGATTTCTTTCTGTGGGGACATTTGAAGGGTGTCGTGTACGAGACGCCCGTGCAGGATCTGGTGGCCCGACTGTCCATCGCAGCCTTCGATGTGCGTGACAAACCCGGTGTTTACGAGCAGGTACGCCGATCACTACTCTGTCATTGTGCCACCTGTATCAAAGTTGGTGGGCGGACGTTTGAGCATTTGTTGTAATGATCTCCAATAAATGTCACTCTGGAAACCTCTGTGTCTGTCCTTTATTTTCGACTCCTCACTGCGTTTGCGGCCACATATTCTATGACGAATATTGGTGGGTTCGGTGTGTACTATTATCCCCTCACGTTTGGGCCATGAATTCAGGGACACCCTGTATATACTTATTCTTCCAAATATAATTTCCTACAATCATCAACTGTTCTTTTTTTTAGTTCGTTTCGAAAACCAACTATTGTTTTAACTTTGTCGTCTGTCGTTCTCTCCATATGTAGATATTCAAATTCTCTGTTTTAAGAGGAAAAAATAAACATTCCTTTTGGGTTGGAAAGGTGCTAATAAAATATTATTTTCAGAATTTCGAAATCTTTCATTCAACTGAATTTACAGCTTTAAAAGCGACTTAGTTGGAAAAAAAACTTTGCTAGCTCTGAAAAAAAAAAAACTTTCTATATTCTCCGGAGGTTAATGAAAGCTCTAGCTTCTCTTACTTTTAAGACCACTCACTTATTTTGTTTCCGGTCTTTCTAGTGCCGAGAATGAATTAGAGAACACCTAATGCTGATGATAAGTAGTGTGTCACTTTGTAAATTATCGTTTTATACTTATTTCTCAATTTTTTTCTATTTACATCAGAAAATTAATTACCAATGCTTATGCCGTCATCCCAAAATAATTCACCTGCAACCTCATTCTTTTTAGGGAAAACGTATAATGTAAAATTGCTTTTTATACTGTGAATAAAATAAATTTTATTAGGTATTTTACTACCTTTGCTCATAAATATACTTATTATGAATGCTGTAAATTTATAAATATATTAATATACATTGGACTCTTAATTATCCAAAATGAATGGGGGAAAAACAATCGAACAAGAGTGTAGGACCGTGGTGTTTAGTGACAAATCTCGTTTTTGTCTTGGTCAGCACGACGGTAGACAACGTGTTCGCCGTCATCCAGAGGAAAGGAATGCCACCCAGTGCGTGCGACCTCGTCACACAGCTCCAGCACCTGGTGTCTTGGTATGGGGTACCATTAGTCAGACATCTCGGTCAAAACTGGTCATCATAAGGGGATATCTAACTGCCCAAAGATATGTTACCAACAATTTGAAGCCAGTGGCTGTCTCATTTGTTCAGCAGCACGGAACATTTTACCAGCACAATAATATCCGTCTACACACAGCCCGCAGTAGTTGCAGCATCTATACGAGCAAAACGTTCAGGTATTACCAGGGCCAGCACGCTCGCCGGACCTTTTACCTATTGAACACGTCTGGGACATGATGGGCTGACAGCTCCAACAGCACCCAAGAGGTGTTCCAACCATGTCTGAAATGGAACAGTGACTTCGCTCTATTTGACGTTCTATCGCTCAGGAGGACATTATAGAGCTCTACGATAGCTTTCCCGCAGTGTTCATGAATGTTTTGTTGCATGGGGGGGGGGGGAGGTTCAACATCATTCTAATTATACCACTTTACCGGGTAGGCAAAGTGGTGATTTTCCATTTTTGTTTTTGATGATGTAATCAATCGCACATCTCAGTGTTTGCTAACAGCTGCCTGCGTTTCAATAAAGTGGCATTACTCCTTGCAGGTGTTGTACTTGTTTTTTCTTGCAGTGTATAGATGAGATTTTTTTCTTAAAAATACTGAAGTCTCATTTTATTTTACGTTATACCCTATTATCCATGAAAAGGGAACGAAAAAGTAGAGCAGTTAATAGGAAAAATATTTAAATTTAGTTTTAGTACGTCAACACTTTAGTACTAGCATTTCAAATTGTTATGTAATTGACTCTATGGAAATTATTTTTTAAAATTAGCTGAGTGAGCAGAGATCGATGTTTTAATGTATTTAAACATTAAATACGCTTTTTGTGCGGAGATTTTATAGTGTTTTAGAAACTGGCGCGACTGCATTAAAATATCTTTCATTCTCAAAGAATACAGTTAGTCACAAAAGTATTCAAAACCTTGAAAATAAATGCCTTCTTGACATTGCATGCGGCATTTAAAAAAATAGGATCCATGCGCTGTTTATCATAACTGCGATGCAAAATAGAAAGTGGCATGCCGTGGTCGAGTTGGGTTGAGTTGTTTTACCTCTGAATCCACTTTATTGGCACACAATGGGCTAAATGACCAGGTCACAAGGAGCTAAAATGTTCAGCTAATGTTAGGGAAAGATAATCCATTGGAAAGCTGTTAGGAGACAGATGGTAACCTCCCATCAAGCTATTCAGCGTGCTCTTTAATGTCCACATGGTATGCCTCTTCCGCACAAGAAGCCACGTTTAAAGTCCCATTTAACGGACGGCGGCTTTTCCAAAAGCATCGGTGTCCTTTACTGAGTACTAAAGGGCATGGAGTTTTGAGAAGATAAATCTCTAAAACTGGGTCAGGTGGGGCTCGAATCTACATAACTGCAAATTACGAGCCTGGCGGGACACAACCATCCCAGCGCCTTCATGGTCACGTGATCACTGAGATTTTGGGTACTCATCTTAGATACGAAAATAATTCGATAATATACAACTAGGATATATCAGAAATGATGTTTGGAGAACTGTAGAACATACAATTCATATTAGTGTACAGTGTGGTGTACATATCTAAGATGGGAGCAAAGGGACCCCTTTGAGAATGCCAGTAAGGGTAATGAATCCCGCATTTTTCGAGAATATTTTTAAACCTTTGAAACGAAGAGGAATTTGTTTCACTGAAATGGAAACCCAGTCTCTTGCCTTTTCTTTTCTCTGGTTCTATTGTGACATACTTTCCCACCCCCTTCTTTATTTTTTCTAGCTCCCTGCCTGTTAGAATACTTTTTTAACTAAACAGAAAAGTTTAAAATGCAAAAAAACAAAAACACTCAATGTTTGTGGAATGTAAAACATGTGCATCCTAGCCTTTGGGAGCCTCCGGGTCCTGGGACAGTGACTCCACTTTCTCCCCCTCCTCGACGCCCCTGTAAAGAAGTGTTATCGTGGTCATCACCCTGTAAAACATTGGTGTCGATACATCGTTACACCAAAATTGAACGCCACAACTATTTTGCTGAAGTGCATCGACATTAGACAGTGCGCAAAAACTCTATCTGTCGCCATACAACTCTAACCGTTTTTCACCCGACCTAAACTTCAAATGTAAAATCGCCTCAGAACATTTTCAATCTACGAGGGTGGTTCATTTAATTCCCAGACTGCCGTCACCAAAAAATTAGCAGCTTTCCCTACTAGTTAATACGAGATTTGTGCAGACAGAGAGACTCTTCATGAATACGTAGCAGTGTCTGCAAGTTGAAACTCGTCGAGGTAAGATAGTAACCAAGAGCAGAACAATGCACAGTCAGTCTTTTTGCACGCAATGGCTGATCTGCAAACTGATCATCTGTATGTGATACCTTATTATTTACAACGAAACTAAAATGGTTCACAGATTGTCGCAGAAATGACTCAAGTACATGGAGAAGTGTTTAAAACGAAGTGCGATTTTCAAGTAGCACAAGAGTTTCATAGACTGGCGCTATTCCATGGACGATCACCCAAGATCTGGGCAACCAAACGCTGTTCTCGACGCTTCAGTATAATGGAAATATCAGCTTAAGAAAATAAAAATTTATCGCGATACAAAATGAAGGAGCAGTGTAACGAAATTTGTAAAAGGAAAATGATTAAACAATATGTATAACGCATATTTTTTGCATCTTTACGTGTTTTGGTTTTTAATATCTGGTAAATCTCCAATGATTTAAATGCTGTGAAATATTCAACCAATCACAGCACAATGAATCACGTGCTGTTGCATATTTCCCGGAACACATTTTTGCCGACGTTTCAAAAATGTTCTCTACACGTCCCGACATAATGTTTTGAAGTGGCGTTGCCACATTTTTCTTAGCCTAAAAACGTATTTTCAAACTTGGACATCTACGTGAATTTCATTGCAAGTAATGGTCGAGTCAACGAAAAGTTCTTTCAAATCAGTTTCAAACTTTAGGTTTTATTATTATCGGTCACTAACTTTAAGCTACTGTTATATTTATTCGTTATTAATGTTGTTTTATTTAAGTTAGTTTCGTTTCGTTATTAGCAGTCAAAATGGCACGAAGTCTTCACCGTTTCGTAATAACACGGAAAGATATTCCGGATAATCTGCTGCAGAGTTGCCACATCATTTAAGAATTCACGGAGAGCTGCTTTCGAATCAGAGAGTTTAAAAATATCATATTACCGGCTGTTTATAGACGACGATAGAGGTAAACCCTAATACACGGTTAATATTTTTCTTAATGATTATTTTGTAGTATAGAACTATCATAGCACGTTTCCATTGCATTTCAGTATAACGAATGTATTTTGATCACTCCCTCAGTTTCGTTATTCTGACATATACTGTATACATTCCATTTAGATTAATGTTTCATTCTTCAAACTGCTACGTGATTGATTCAGATCAAAAGTTCATTCTGTAAGTCTCATAGTTCATTACGTGGAATAAGTTTCCGAGATGCCATGTTATGTAAGCCAGATGCAGTGTTCTACTATAACCCCAGATAAGGCATAATTTCGGTTTTTCAATGAAATGCTTACCTTTCTCTGGTGGGAAGGCCAGCCTCTTGAGTAGGAAGAATGGATCCTCCGCGCACATGAACTGGAATTTCTTCTAAATCTGATTCAGTCACAGAACGTCCAGATTGATCCTTTGTGCTCTGTGAAATTCAAAATGGGTAATTAAAGACCTGTAGTGAAGAAACTAAGCTCAGCTATAAAATTACAGCTATTTATTACAGTAGACTGTAAAATGCTGCAAGTTTCATCCTAGTTGCAAATTATAAAAGTCATTTTATAGCTAAGAATATAAATTTCACCGTAGTTAAGAAGTTATAAAATGTTGCAATATCTATATGAAAAAATCAGGAAAATATGTGAGGTCGTGCACACTTTCAGTAGTTAATTAAGCAATCGTTTTCCATAGTTTGTCAGCTTCTTGTGGTCGTTGAATCTTCCCACAGTGTATCTCCGTTAGAGTAATAATCACGTTCATCTTTGGAAGAGGTGGTTCTTAGATGACGTGGTCCTGGCTTTCGAAATATTCGCTCTGCCTACTGGAATTGTCGCCGAAATAAATAGCCATAACCTGAATACCACCATTTTCAGAACATTTGTAGACTTGCAACTTCACTTTCCTACATTATAGATCGCCTTCAATGAAAGGTAATACCTAATACACATCTACGTTCAGTTCTTTGTATGCGGTATAAAAGCAACTTTACTGTTAAAACGCAGAAGAGTAGGAATAGATGGGGTTAATACAGTGTGATATTTATAATCATATCCCTTTGATGTGATTATAAATAATCACATCAAAGGGATATGATTATAAATATTATAAATAATCACATCAAAATCACCCTTTTTGCATATTTTGGTAGCATATTCGAATATTTCACAACTTTCAAATGATCAGGGAACAAATGATTTCAATTTGTTATTAAATATCCAATTATCAAAACGATCGAAAAAAATTCTAATGTGATTACCACCAATGTATATTTTATCTACGTTTTCTGCATGAAAATATTCACTATACAATTATTACTATACACATTTACACTTACAGGATGCTATTACTATTATAGATGCTTAACATCTATTGCCAAAGTTGTCAGAAGCCAATTTAGTTTAAGAATTTCGAAACAATTCTGGCTGTTTCCAATAGCTCTGATTTCCGCAACTTGTTTTCAGTGTAAAATTAATTTTTCTAGATCAGTGGCTTGGACTAATGTTCAGTTACATTTTAAATTCATTTATTCTTTGTGTGATATTACAAATATTTTAGTTCCAAAGAACATTATTCTTTAAATTTTTCTTTATATTATTTTAATTCTTTTTTTTTTACTTGAGGTAGCTTATACCATGAAAAGTTAAATAATCATTTAATGGCAATTCATTTATATATGTATTTATGTATGAGTTTCGGGTATATGCCATCTTTCGAACGAAAGGAGAAATATTAAATACCTGTTAAGTTTTTACTGATTTAATTTATCTAAAGTTTAATTAAGAAATATTTAGTTCAAAAGGATGCGAAATGAAATAATATATTTACTACGATTGCATTAAAATATTATTGAATAATTTAAATCAATTATTAGCGTTTTTGAAATAAATATAAATTTGATTAAATCTTATATCTATAACTTTAAATACCTATAAATTAACCTTTTATATAAGTATATTTCTTTCTGTTAGTGAGTTATCTAGAAAGGCCGATTCCCATCCAGGTAGCTTTGGTTCAGCTAGGCTCAGCACAGTAATCATTGAAATAATTCGGATTCGAAATAGAATTCATTTCCAATAAACAATAAGCACATTTAACTGGTTCCGAGGATGACACGAATATTACAAGTTACACTGCAAAATTCAATGTATCCCAATTTAGAGCGCTTCGCATTCGAAACATTTTTATGGAATCCTTATTAAAATTCTTGTATTTGAAGCTAAGAAACTAAACCAAACATGGATAATAAAAATAAACAAATTAAAGAAGGATATGAAATCAACATATTATTTAATTGCACATGTTTAGAAACAAAAGTCATATTTTTAATATTTTATAATTCCAATAATTAAATTCAGTATTTTTTCAGTTTTCAATAATTTTTAATTATTTTTTCAATTTCGAATACTTTACAACTTTCAAGTGATCAGAAAACCGTATTTCAATTTGATATTTAATGTCCGATCGCAAAACCGATGGGCTTGGAAAGGCCGCCGTCCGTCGGATGGGATGTTAAGCCGTGGGTCCGTGTGCGGGAGAGCCATACCCTGCGCACGTTAAAGAACACGCTGGATGGCCTTGACAGGAGGCTACGATCTGTCTCCCAACAGCTGTTCCAGTGGATCCCCTCCCCCAACCTTCTCTGAGACTTCGGGGTCCATGTGATCTGGCCATTTAGCCCATGGTGTGCAAAAAACTGCCGCTCAGAGGTAAAACAACCCAACCCAAATCCGATCGCAAAAAAATCTATTTGCCTTCGATTTTAAATAGCAATATAAATTTTATCTACATTTTTTACACGAATAATACCATTATACGATTATTACTAAGATATGCAAAGTAGCATGCACCGGTGTGGTCGGATGCTCGCGGTGCTCGCGGAGCTCTTCACGGAATGCACTTGTTTCATCAGCTTTGAATTCGTAAGATTGCTTGTGCTTTATTTTTAGTGCTTTTGCATTTTACTTTGGTAAAATTAGAATTTAGCATGTCGTAAACTAGAAGCGAACTGCTCTTTTAGCACATATAGGACTGAGTGATATTTGGTATTTAAATTTATCTATCGTTAGTGTATAAATTTATTTCAAGGTCGAGCTTTGCACTTCATTGGAGAAAAATTCGTATAAACATTTTATTCACTAAAGTGAAATAAAACGTGATTCACTAAGCAATGGCGAAACCACCAAGTGATTCAAAGAGGCAAAGAGTTAGCGAGGCAATACCTCCTTATATCAATGCACATTTTACATTGAACAGTTAATACTCAAAAGAAATTCAGCGAGAGGAGCTGATGAATTCTCAATTGAAACTATAAAACATCTACTAGAACAACCTTTCAACAATCTACTCCACATCTATAACAAGATGTGGTCATCGGGCAATATTTCTCAAGCATGAAAAACAGTATTAATCATTCCTATTCTGAAATCTGGGAAGCAACGTAGCACAGTAGCAGTTTACCGAGCAATTGCTCTACTGTCACACTTTGCTAAAATAATGGAAAGTTAATGAACTCCCCAATCCCCATCACTTAGATCATCACCCGTTACTCGGTGTTTTCAGAAGCAGTTCATGGATTTCTTCCACATAAAAGAATGCTTCATGTACTGGCACCTATTCATCTTATGATTAGACAAATAATAAAACGACGACAGTACTGTATTATAATAAAATAGACCTTTCTCCTGCGTACGATTCTGTAACTATTGAAGCTCTACTAAATAAACTGAAGACACTTGGATTTCACGGCAAACTATTCACGTGGTTTAAAAATTATCTTGCATCCAGAAACATTATATCCACTGGACAAACACTCTTTCTTTAAATAGAGATCAAAATGTTGGCTTTCTTCAGGGCAGTGTTCTATCACCTTTTCTCTTTAATATCTATCTTCAACTATCTTTACAGTTCAAATTTTTTCAAGTTTTTAAAGTCAGTCAGTAGACGTTAAATAATATTTTACAATGGACGAAAGAATGGGACTTAAAATTATATCAGCACCAAAAGGTGCTGCTTTGATTATGACTCGATGCCACAATATTAACTCTGTTAAGTTTATGCTTGGATCAGATACCATTCCATGGGTGTCGTCTATATTGAAGATTTTAGGATTTATTTTCCGAGTCAAGCAACATTTCATTAACATAAAAAATAAAAGCCTTCATTTCCTTAACGTAATCAGAAGCCTAGCGTCTCCCAAAAAATGACTTAATAGACGCACCTTAATGCTATTAATAGCAGCAACCATTAAATCAGTGATAAAATACAGGCGTTCCACTTTTTATCTCAGCTCCCACCTCTTACTGTTGTATCATTTCTCATATAAATCAAGCAGCTCTAAGATCAGCAACTTGTCTTCCCAAAACCACACCTTAACCACTTATTTATGCTGTAACGGGGACACTTCCCCTCTCTTCACTGGTTCGTCTTACGTCTGATAGGAGCAAAATAAAGGAAATGACTTCTTCGGTACCATCGGTTCTGCGAACAATCTGCCATCAACCATTGTTTTTTAATTTCATCGTTGAATCGGGAGGAAAAACCCTTCCCATTTTTAACACATGTTCGATTGGAATCGTTATATATCAATCACGCTCCTTCAGTCAGACAACTGTCTGCAATTCCGCCCTGGATCTGTCAAACAAAATTCATACTAACTCTCTCAAATTTCAGCAATTATCTTCACAGCCTACTGCTGTGATCAAGCCATATTTCTACTCTGAATTAAAGCAAAGATGGCCAGAGGCTTTATGGGTCGGAGCCGATGCTTCGGTATCTAATGAGCAAACTGGAATTAGAATTATCTTCCGTTCTCGAGTAATTTTTATATGTGAAATATTTTCAACAGGAACATCAGTATTCTCGGCCGAAGTTACAACACTGATCAGAGCCATCAACTCTGTTATTCAAGAAAATAATCATTTTCCCTTATTATCTAATTCAAAATCGGCGCTCACAGCACTTAACATATCGACAAAATCACATTCGGCACTATTTGATCTACAACATTCTCTTCAATAAGAAATGTTTCGGGCCTCTTCCATTACTTTTCATTGGATTGTTGGATATCGGAATCTTGAGATCAACGCGTCAGCAAAAAAGGGCAATAACTCTTCCGAATTTGATCCAGACTGTATGCAGAATACATCATCGGTTTATGCCATAAGGAATTATATAAAGATCTAAGGTTCGAATAGGAATATTCTTCTCTGTCAAATGTCTTGTCAATTCCACTCGATTCCCTGTAAAAGCAAGCAACATATACACTTCAAGAAAGCTTATATTAAACTTGAATAACTCTCTTTCGTCTCGATGTGGCCTCTTCCCAAACATTTCTCCACAGATGTCATCTTGCCAACAGCAGCAATTGCCCTTACTGTGGGCAACATGAAACAACAGACCACTTCAATTCTCCATTGCCCAAGTGTTTGATAACATGCGAGCTCCAATAATAACATTCTTTAGATTTACGGACTAAACCTATATGCTCCTTACATCGGGTGGGAGATTTTCTAGCTATCAAAAAAAAAAAAATCTTCCTTCCGAAGTTTGAAAACTACATCAGATTTCACTTAGAATTTGTTAAAAACTCTCGATTTCAGCAAGAAATACTTCTTTAATTTAACTTTTTGATATTTGAAAAAGCAAATACTTAACCATCCATGTCATCTCTTAGCAGAGACTGATATATTGGGACATAAAGCCTTGAACTAAAGATTCCATTAACTCCAGACAAGAAAAGGCAAGACAAGACAATTATTACTCTACACGTTTACACTTACAGGATGCTATTATTATTATAGATGCTTAACATTAATTGCCAAGCTGTTGGAAATCTCTTTAGTTTAAGAATTTCCTAAGAATTGTGGCTGTTCCAATAACTCCGATTTTCGCAGCTTATTTTCAGTGTATAATTAAATTTTCCCGATCAGTGATTTAATTATTATATATGTTGCTGTTTTATTATTATTACTGTTATTATTTCATTTATTACTGTTATAATACTGAATTAAATACTATTTTAAATTAAATTAACATAACGAGTGTAATATATGTAGATGATATTAATATAAATTTGTTACACGATAATGCTAACGGTAATGAATATATGGGAATATTGTCTGAAAATGCTTTTAGAAATATTTTAGAACAACTAGTAGAATTATAAATAATAGTTCCACTTACATTAGTCACGTATTTATTTAAAGGGAAATAGCTCAGAATTGTGATATATTTGTTCAAGACATTGGTATTACAGATCACTGCTTGATTAAGATTAACCTAGAGAATAAAATACAAAAAATAATAGAAAACAATGTGCCAAAAATGGTAGATTTTAATAAATTTAAGGAAATAAGTGCAAGGTTAGATTGGAATTCAAAATTTGTTGAAGGATGTGTAAACACAACATTTTAAAATTTAAATAATAAATTACAATGGTTAATAAACTAGGTTAAAATAATCAAAAATAAAAAAAAATCGTAAAATAAAACCATGGATTACTAACGAATTGGTACAGTTAATTAACTATAGAAACCAGCTATACAGGATGTTTCAAAACTCTCTGTATAAATTTCAATGGGAGATAGGGAACATCAAGACAAACTTTATCGTCTATGAATGTATGTCGCTGACGTAACCCTTCGGTGCTGGAGGGGGCTGACAGAAATATCGGTAGAGCTCATACATAATGGAATGGAAACAAGTGTAAACAACAAGTTTATTTAAAGAAGGTGCTCAAAGTTGCGACCGGCAACAGCATTGCATGCATGACAGCGTCGAAGCATTGATTGCCGTACATGTTGAAAGATTCCCGGAATTTCGCGAACAGCTGCAGCAGCGATTCTTGCGACATCGTCTTCTTCTGAGTCAATGGGAGTCTCGTACATGAGGTTCTTCAGGTGTCCCCAGAGGAAGAAATCAATAGATATTAAATCGGGCGATCTTGGTGGCCAGGCGACAGGTCCATCCCAGCCTATCCATTGGCCCCCAAAAGTGGGGTTCAGATAATCCTGCACATCATTGCTGAAGTGTGCTGGAACCCCGTCGTGTTGAAATCATATTCATCTGCGAATAGCCACGGGAACATCTTCCAGCATGTTTCCGGCAACGTTTTTTCAAGAAATACCGGATAAATCTGCCCGTTGAGTCGGGGAGGCAGCAATTATGACCCAATCAAAATGTTATGGACGATACCCGCCCAAATATTGACAGCGAACTGTTGATGATGACCATGCGTCTTTGTGGTATGTGAATTTTCGTGCGCCCAAACGTGAGAATTATGCACATTAAAGACACCCTCATGTGTGAAAGAGGTTTCATCTGAGAAGAGCACATAAGCTGGAAACTGAGGCTGCACACCGGTCTGTTGCAGAAACCAGCGCACGAATTCCACACAAAGAAGGTAATCCTGAGGTTGCAATGTCTGGACTCTCTGACGATAAAACGGATGTAACTGTTGCTCGTGCAACTCTACACACGAGGGCGTGGTTCACACCAGCGCTACGTGCAACAGCTTGAGTGCTTATGCCTATATTGTCCTCAGTCCGTCGTAGGATCTCTTCTTCCATGTCAGGAGTGCACATGGTTCTCTCCCGACCAATGTCATGCATGTTTGCATGGAATGTTCCAGTTTCTCATAGTTGCCGGTGCAAACGCGCAAATGTTTGATGGTTTGGCACACGTCTGTTTGGGAAGCACTGTCAGTACAACCTCACAGCATCTCTTCCATTTCCATTGACAGCCCCATACGCCAGAAGTATGTCAGCCATCTCAGCAGTCGTGAAACACTCCATGTTACACGTAATGTGTCTGATTTACGAATGCCGACAGCAAACACAAGTCCGTTCTCCGTTCCCACTTCGCCCTTCTAGCAATTGCAGCACCGCCAAACAGCGCCCTCTAGCACGGAAGGGTAACGTCAGCGGACATAGATTCAAAGACGAAAAAGGTTTGCCTTGGTGTTCGCTATCTCCCATTGAGATTTGTACGAAGAGTTTTGAAACACCCTGTATAAAAAAATGAAAAAAGATGGTACGAATTTCTTTTCTTTTCTGAATTTAGAAACTTTGTAACTAATAAAATTAGAGATATTAAAATGCAATATCAAAAAAATAAACTTTTAATTGCAAATAATAACTTTAAAAAAGTGGAATGTAATAAATGAGGTAAATGGTAGTTATTAAAAAAGGGAAATTTTCCAACCCTAATTAAATATACATTGGTGGAAATTGAAAAAAAGAACACCATTAACAATTGAAGCGCAATCTATTAGATTTATTTAGTAGAAACAACTTGTTGAGAAAGGACAGCCATCACACGTGTGAAGTGATTCAATGCTTATTTTACCTTTTAATGAGTATTACATTTTTCAGAAGGCACATTTTAATAAGGTGTTGAAACTACTCGAGCAGCAATTCAAGCTTTCAGTCTGGCATGCAAATGGTCGTACAAATGCTAGATATCACTCTGGGGGATACCACTCCATGTACTTTCAACTTGGGCGCATAATTCAGAGATGGTCGTTGCCTTCCACGGTCCGCAGAAGAATCTTTGTTCGATCCAGTCCCAGACATGTTCGATTGGAGTTGGTGCCCTGCCTGAAGAGCATGTTGAGATGCCCGCGTGGAGTGTGGGCGGGAGTCATCCTGCTGGAATATCGCATTTAGGATTACACTCAAATATGGCAGGACAACCAGCTGTACGATATCGCTGACGTACGTATTGCTATTCAGTACAGTTCCTGTACAAACACCAAACAGGTGCAAGAGTGATAGCTAATCGTTCCCCACACCATGATGCCCGGCGTGGGCCCTGTGTGTCGCTGGCAGAAGCACGATGTAAGAAGCCGTTCACCTTGTCGCCTTCGAACGCGTAAACGACCATCATATGCTCCTAAGCAGAATCGGCTTTCACATAGACTGCCATTCTTTCCCCCCAATGAACTCGTTCTTAGCACCACTGCAAACGTGCTCAACAGTGATGAGGTGACAGTGGTAACTGTGCCAGTGGCACACATGCTTGTAATCCTGATTCCAAAAGACGATTGCGTATCGTTCTTGTAGACACCCTTGGTACGACACAGGATCGAATTTGTGATGCTGCTCTGCCACCACCGCCCTCCTGCTACGCCGCTCTTCTCGTTCATCCATAATTCTGTGTTGCCCAGAACCATGCCTGCGAGTGTGCAAATGTTCTTCTGACCATTGACGCCACCATCGTACCACTGCCGATACATCTCGTTCAACGCGATATGCAATTTCACGAAAAGAAATCTCGCTCTCTCTCGCTCAAACTCCCGCTAACTGAACAAATGTTGTGCGTGATAGCGTGATAGCTTCTTCAAAGAGCACTGAACAACATGACACAAGGTGAATAACTTATTTCTTCCCGCCCTATTCCTTAAATACAGGCCGCGTGCATTTGCATGTTATCATCCTCAGTGACGTCACTGGGTGTGTGTGTGTGTGTGTATGTATATATGTATCTATGATATGTATGCATGTACGTATATATGATATGTGTGTGCGTATATGTATCTATGATATGTATGCATGTGCGTATGTATGATACGTATATGTGATATTTATGTATGGTATTTATATGTATGATATGAATGTATAATAATTAAAGAGACCTGGGTTCGAGCCCGGGTTGTTTGTATTGTCTTTCTGCTGAGGTCTCGCCTTCCTCACAAATCTGCTCTATGGCGTATTAAACTGATGGGCTCGTGTCAGACCTCTGTGGCAAGCAACTGTTTGAGAGGGGTAATTTATTTTTATATATGTATGTATGTATGATACAGTATGTACGTATGAGAGGTATGATATGTATGTACATATGATATGTATGTATACATGATATGTATGTATGTATGTATGTATGTATATACGATATGTATGTATATATATATATATATATATGCATGTGTGTGTATGTAGTGTGTTGTACCAGAGCCTCATGTTAGCCATCCATTATTTGAGGTTTTCCCTAAAGATGAAATGAACTCTTGGGGAAATGAACAGATATTGGATGTTGCCCGTCTCCCACGATCTGGGACGTCTGAGGATGGCTTTTACGGGAGACATTTTTTTTTAATTTTTTTTCTTTTAATCTTTTCAACATATTATTTGACTTTTTATTTCATTTTTTCCATTTCTTTCACTTTTTTGACAGCTTTTAATTATTTCATTTGATTATTTCTGTTGTGTTATCCAGATTTTGATTTCAGGCTATTTACAGTCATACACGGAGTTTCATACAAGCAAATGTCTATTTCTGTGGTGCGGACTGTACTTAAGAAAAACAGAAGAAGGAGACAACAGATCTGTAGATATCGGTAGCAATATAATCGATCATCAGGAATAAAAAGGTCATCCAAATTAGAATTAAAGACATTAGAGACTCCTCTTCAGAGATGTTGATTGAGGTATCTGATGAGCACTGAGGACTGCTCACTCTGGCAGAGCGAACCGTTGCTTCCATTTCGCTGAAGCTCTCTTCATCCAATGAACTCCCCTCCTCATCCGTTGAGTTGTATGGAGACCAGCTGAGCTGGGAGGAGATGGAGTCTTCCTCAGGAGTTATTACTCTGCCTTCGGGTGGAATATCTCTGCTATCCACGGATGGAGAGGTATCGAGGGATCCGATATCACTGGTGGATCCGACATCACTGGTGATGGGGAGATAGAAGATGCCGCGTGTGAGTGATGACGTCGGCATGTACACTTCACTCTCCTCTCCATTGCAGTTGGCACATACGGAAGCCTTTCTCAGGCGCTTCCAGAATTTGCGGAGGCCTTCTCGGCGCCTCCTTCCAAATCGCAGAGTGCGCTCGCGTACAGACAACGCTTGGCACTCAGAATGTGCAGCGTTTAGCATCCTGCGATAATCCAATCAATATACAATAAAACCAATCGATAACTAACAATTAATCAGCGCTTATCCAATATAAATATCAAAGCTAACACAAAATAAGCACTCAGCAATAATACCAATTCGTAGGAAATATCACCTTAATCCGCTAAAGTACGCTTGACTCTCTTACCAAACGAAATTCGATTGAATGATTCTTAGAAACATATTCTTTCAACTCTTCAATTGTTCTTCACTTGCATTGTTCAGAATTTTGAATATTTAAGATCTTCCCTTGTTGCGTTTGCGAAACGTTTCTGATGCCAGATGCAGGAAACAATGAGAATCATTTCCACATATTAATATACCAGAAATATTCGAATAGTAAACCCGGGACTACAATTGATGATTTCTTGCTTGTATCTGGCGACTATTTAGACTTCGTCAGTGTTCAATTTTACTCCATATTCGTTATAGGACATATTGAACGTCTGGACCTAAATAAATAGTAGCCTGAAGGGCAGGATTAAGGAAGGGGGTAGAAAAGATGAGGGAATCCCAACATCCCAGATCCATCTATTTTAGCGCATATTTACTCAAAAAATCTTGAAAGAAAAGGGGTATAATATATGGATATAAGTTTCATTTTTTCCTCTCCTACGCTTACTGACATTCTCCATAGCGGGATAGAAAGGGGGCAGACCCCCCCCCCTTCCTCGTAAATCCAACCTTTCAGGCTATTATTTATTTAGGCCCCCGACGTTTAATATGTCATATACGGTGTATGGAGGTAGATTGAACAGCGAAGTTTAGTGCTTTTTCAATGATGTTTTAGGGGCTGTAAGAGAAAAATATATGATGGAAAGATGGATTTTGAAGCGATATCTGTGAATTCATAAATATATTTTGGTTCAATGAGGATGAGTGAATTGAAGATGAAAAATGTAAACCCATTTGGTGCTTGTAAGTAATTAAGAAAACCAGGAAATATTTCGCGAAAATATTCGAAGAAGAGTTTTTTTTGCACTGATGATTTTCTGAGTGATTTTTCTAAATGAATTTCGGGGGTCCGCTCTACAATAAAAAATTGCAAATTTCAGCAGGTCAATGGGTTTGGTGGGTGAGTCATAATTGGCAAAGAAACTTGATGTTATCAAGAACACGAAAGTAAGACGGGAATAGGATTTCCTGTCTCTCATGAAGTAAACAACACTTCAGCTGCTTCGGAAGTTGAGAAAAAAAGTTGATGTCATCTAATTGTATGCCATTGTGATGAGAAATTGATGGATGTCATCTAACGGAATAAATTATTATATATTATAATATTATATATATATTCTTTTTTAGATTGATGTCATCTAATTCAGGATACCAGGCTAACTAATCCCACTGAACCTCTCTCCCTTTCTATTCCGACTCAGACGGTCAGCTGCGAATGAACTGGCCAGCTCAATCGCATCTGACCGTCTGCCTCGCACCTTCGCCCTCTTTTTATTGTAAGATTTAATAGAGAAATCCTTAGCCTAAATGTCTCAAAATTTATTTTTTTTTGCAGTGCGTCAGTTTTAGTTCACTTTTTTTTTTAATTCCCATTCTTTAATATTAGCGACATGTTCGAAAAAGCTATGTAATATTAGCACAGATAGCAGAACAAAAACAATAAGATTAATATTGTTAGAGACGTATCCAAGGCAGACAGGGGTTCCAAACACCATATATAGTATCCACCCGAAGATCCTCTCATTTCATACGAAATCTCAAACTTGTCTATGCGTCCCCCCCCCCCAACCTTGAAAGTAAATCCTGTCTATAACCACGTTTTATAAGTTGCGACTGGCATCCTATTTCTGGCTTCGATATGTCTCACATCGGAGATAAACTACATTGTTAATCCTAATCGATCATTAGCATAAAGGTGCATTTTTACCTTCAAAAAACTATTTGCGCTTTAACTTTCACCATTCAGAAAATAAAGGTTATTTCAATAACAAACCTTACAGAACGTATTCGTGACGACACACTACCGTTGCCACCATTGTTTTCTCAAATATTTTAAATATTTAAAATCCCTTATGAGAATATATGAGGATAAAATAGTTTATCGTTTCTTATTTTTGAATTCGCGCGGTGAATCAAAATTATTTATGAATGTTTTATAACAGTTCCGGTGGCTCAATGGCTACCGCACCTAACATCTGATCAAAGAGATCTGGGTTCGAACCTCGAATAAGGCAATGGATGATTACGCTCTTGCATTGTCTGTCTGCTGAGATCTCTATGGCATATCATAAATATCAGGCTTCTGTCAGAGATCTGTGGCAAGCAAATGCTTAAAATGTATATTATTAGGTATGTATGCATGATATGTACACTCAATACTCCTATCTTCCTCCATGTTAGGTCAGTGGAAACTAACTTCCAAACTAAGCGATTTATGAGCAAATAGGACGGAAGATAAATTAAAGATCTCAATCAAATCTATCTAAATCTCGATTTTCAAAAATGTTCGCTTTGTGCTTAAAGAGTTATGGACTCTCAATATTTAACAGCAACAACGCAAGTCTTAAAAAAACTGAAAAATATTGAAAACGTATTTACATTAACTTTTCAAATATACATCTGTTGCATTCATCATCATCATCATCATCATTCTCAAACAGCCATGGGCTACGGAGGTCCAACCAGACCGTGCAATTTAGTTCTCCAAGCAAGTCTATCCTGAGCTACATCTACTGCATCTGGCCACTGCACACCAATTCTAACAAGGTCCTGTTTGACATTGTCTGCCCACCGCATCCTTGGTCTCCACTTCTTTCTGAGATCCTTTAGGCACACTGTTCATAACCGTATTCGCCAATCTATAATTATTCATACGGGCAACATGGCCAAACCAACGGAGTCTCTCTCTGTACAATATGCTGCTTAAAGGAGGTTGCAAACTCCTTTGCCTAACCTCATCATTAGTTACAAAGTTGAACCACCTAATGCCCAAGATACTGCGTAAGCATCTGGAATCAAAAGCATCTAGTTTCCTGTTATCTTGTTTACAAAGTGTCCAAGTTTCACTACCATAACTAACCCTAGAAAGAACCAAACTATTATACAGCCTAATTGTAGTCTTTAGGTGTATACGCCTTTTTCTCCACACTCTCCATAGATTCTTAAAAGTCCCGGCAGCAATCCCTATTCGTCTGTTAATCTCATGCCGCACATCACCATTATCTGTTACATAGCTCCCAAGATAATTAAACTGTGACACTGCTCAAGACTGCAAACATTCAGATTAACTGAATCACAGCCTGCCTGACCAATTTTCATCACTTTAGTTTTCTCTCTGTTTATAACCAAACCTACTCTACTACAAGTCTCATCAACAGCTCGAATGAAAGAGTTCATCTCATCAACATCATTTGCCAAAAGGGCCAAATCATCAGCATAATCTAAATCAGAAATTTTCGTATCTCCAGTCCATTTAAGGCCAAAATCTTTCCCTTGAAGTGAATTTCGCATAACATAATCAATAACCAAACTAAAGAGAAAAGGAGACAAAATGCACCTTTGTCGAACACCAGAAGTAATGCTAAACCAATTGCTACAAGCCTTACCAACTCTCACACACGACTCAGTTTATTAGAGAGCTTTCATTATGTTAACTAACTTGTCAGGTATACCATATGATCTCACAATCAACCACAAATTATGACGATCAACAGAGTCGAAAGCCTTTTTGAAATCAACAAAGCTAGCAACCAAAGGTTTCTGAAACTCTAAGCGTTTCTCAAGAATCTGCCTAAGTGAAAATATCTGATCTACACATTGGTAGGGAAGTGGTAGGGACACACATTCCCTACCACTTCTGAATCCATATTGCTCATCACGCAATTGACTGTCAACCAGATTCTTAATTCTGTTAAGCACAATCATGGAAAGAACTTTACCTGGAACAGAGAGTAGGCTGATACCCCTATAGTTATCACAAGAACTGCGATCACCTTTTTTGAAAATAGGGATAACAATAGCTCTGGTAAAATCCTTAGGAACCATGCCTTTATCATAAAAGATATTCAGAATTTCAGTCATCCAAGTGGTAACCGAAACATTTCCAGCTCTAAGCATTTCTGTAGTAATTTCATCTACCCCTGGGGATTTATGAAGTTTAAGTTTAGAAACAGCCAAAATAACTTCAGATTGTGTTATAGGGCCAACATCAAAACCACCAATGCCTCTATCATCATTGCAAAAAATGGGAATAGAACTAACCGCATTGTTTAGAATATCACTGAAATGCTCAGCCCACCTAGCCATGACAGAATCCTCACCTTCTATAACCTTACCTTGTTTATCCTTCAAACCCTGTATACCTGTCCGTTTTCTACCACACAAAACATTAACTATCTGGTACAGCTCTCTGCTGTTGTGCTGTCTAACTGCTTCCTCGGCTTTGTCAGCGAAACCATCAAGCCAAAGATTCTTATCAGCAACTAACTGATCTTTAACACCTTTATTGCGTTATCTGTAATGCTTTCGATTAGTACTAGTAGGGTATTGATTAAGGACATTCCTGCAGTTCTTTCTTTCCGAAATAAGCTCAAGTGCCTTATCACTCAGATAATTCTGTCTCTTCTGCTCCTTTTTTCCTAAAAGAGTACTGTTAGTGTCCAAAAAAGCCTGTTTAAAATGATCCCATTCTTCCTCAACTTCAGTAGTAAGCATACCATGACTGTCATAATGACTAAGTAACCTATCATGGTAAGCTTTGGCTATAACTGGGTCTTTCAGAGCTTCAGTATTAAAAGCAAATTTATTAACCCTAGCACAACACTTTTTAAGTTTAAGTTGCAAGACACTTTTAACAAGGTAATGGTCAGATCCAATTTCAGCTCCCCTATATGCCCTGGTATTCCTAACAGAACTAGCCCATTTGCTGTTAATTAATATATAATCAATCATATTCCTATGCAGCCCATCAGGTGAAACCCATGTGTATTTATGTATATCGCGGTGTTTGTAATATGTTAGTTATTCTGAAACCATTGAGTTTACTTACCTGTAGGAGACGTTGCCCATTGCAGCTACCAATACCAATAGGGCCAATCACCCCTCCCCAAAGGTCAGAGTCAGTACCAACTTTGGCATTGAAGTCACCAAGAACAAGGGTAATATCTCCTTTCTTGACAGAATTCAAAATATCCTGAAGTTGTTCATAAAACCTATCCTTCTCATCCTCATCGGCATCCTCAGTGGGGGCATAACAGCAGATAACATTTAGGTCTTTAACGCTTGTCTGAAATTTTGCTGTAAGAAACCTTTCATTAAATGCACTCATATCCAAGAAGAGCATCACTAGCGTGTCTGCTGAGAAGCAGACCCACGCCTTGGTGATGCTTATTGTCGTTCCTCCCTGAAAAGAGAAATTTAAGATTATTTTTAAGAATCTGACCTTTATCTGTCCATCTGGTCTCTTGCAAGCCGAGAATATCTAAATTATAATGGTGGAATTCTTGTGTGAGGACATCAAGAGAAAAAGCTCTGTGCAGAGTCCTCACATTCCAACTACCTATGGAGAGAAAATGGTTAGTGGGATGTTTGAAGAAACTATGTTTATTGAGAGAGGGAATGCCGACAATATCAAACAGCCCCCTAATCGCAGACATGGGGCAAAGACCCGTTCCCCCACCACTAAAGGCTGAAGCCATCTACACTGGAAGACTTCCTCCAATGTAGAATTTGACGATGCCAATAGAAGCAAAGAGTTCAGGTGCCTGCGATGATTTCTGCTCAGGATTATCCACCAGCTGATAAACATATCCTGTGAATCTATTCACTTGGGGCTGTCAACCCACAAACAAACAGAAAACACAGCGGAAGATTTTCCCTCCACAGAAGCCCACCAGTGCAGCTAAATCAGGATCCATAATCAAGCTCAGAGCCATATATCTGTCCAGTCCAGTTGGTTTATATGGTCAGCACCAGGACCCTGTGTGGTTGACCACTCCTCAGCAGGGTAGAAAAAAAAGAAAAGTAGCCATAGTTGTCCAGATCAGTAGGCCACACTAATCTGTCAGCCATCCCCTTCCGTTCACTTCCACAAGAGAGTATCTCTTTTGAAAGGTACTAACGGTCTGCACTACGAGAAGGCGGGTCGGACATTAGGTGTTAGGCCTGGCCGGTTCTATGCATCATCACAGGGGATTGGTGCATAGCTCTCCTTCCAGTGACTACCTAGCTACCATTTACAGACCATCTGTTGTATTAAATGGTGTGAAATAATACTTCTTATTCAAATTATAATTAACTTCTGAGTTAAATTCTCAAGTTATTCATTGCTGTTGTTAAATAAAAATGGAAAGATTAATCTGATACCTTATCACTTGGATCATCACCCGTTACTTGGTATTTCCAGAAGCAGTTCATGGATTTATTCCGCATAAAATCATGCTACATATGATCAGACAAACAATAAAACGACGACAGTACTATATTATAATAAAATTGGACATTTCTCATGCGTACGATTCTGTAAATGTAGAAGCTCTTCTATATTAACTGAAGGCTCTTGAGATTTCATGGCAAACTACTGACAGGGCTTATCTTGGATCTAGAAACATCATTGTCCGATGGACGAACAGTCTTTCTTCAAGTAGAGAGCAAAATTTTGGCCTTTCTCAGCGGAGTGTTCTATCACCTTTTTTATTTAATGTCCATATTCAGGATATTACACAGCATATCCAAACACCATGTAAAATAACAGTCTATGCAGACGACATTATTATTTTTGGTTTCAGTTCAAATCTTGATCATTTGCTTAAAAGCAGTCAGAAGACTTTTAAGTAACATTTTACAATGGACGAAAAAATGGGACTTAAAGTTATCAGCACCAACGAGTGCTGCTTTGATTATCTCTCGACGTCACAACGTTAACCCTGATAATCTCTTGGCCTGGATCAGATATCATTCCCTGGGTGCTTGTGCTGAAAATTTTAGGATATACTTTCCTGGTCAAAGGAACACTGAAGCAACATTTCATTAATGTTAAAAACAAACGCCTTCGCCTACTTAACATCATCAGAAGCCTGGCCTATCCAAGAAATCGTCTTAATAGACGCACCTTAACGATATTAATAACAGCAACCATTAGATCAGCTGCAACATACAGTGCTCCACTTCTTACCTCAGATCCTATCTCATACTGGTCTTTCTATTTCCTCTATATCAGGCGACTCTATGATCAGCTACTGACTTAACCAAAACCACACCTTTACCACTTCTTTATGCTGATACGGGAGCACTGCCTCTCCCTTCACTGGTTCGTCTTATGTCTGATGGGAGGACAATAAAGGAATTCACATCACCGTTACCTTAGGATCTAGGAACAATCTGACGTCAGCAAAAATTTTTACATTTCCATCGCTAGAATCGGGAGGGGGAGGGAACCTTTCCCCTCTATTAATACATGTTCGATTGCTATTATTACACATTAATCACACTCCTTCAATCAGACAACCGCCTGCTACTCCGCCATGGATTTGTCCACCTTACAAAATTCTTACTGACTCTCTCAGCTTTCAGCAGCTGTCTTCACAGCCTACTGCCATTATTGGATCACATTTACTTTGAATTAAAATAGAAATGGTCAGAAGCTGTCTGGATCGGAATTGATGCTTCGGTATCTAAAGTATAAACTGGAATTGGCATTAGCTGCCTTTTATGCACAATCTTCTTATGTGAAAAACTCAACAGGAAGATCCACATTCTCAGATGAAGCTACAGAATTGATCAGGATCTTTACCACTATTATTCAAGAAACTAATCATTTTCTCTTATTAGCTGATTCCAAATCGGTTCACTTAATGACATCACTACTAAATCACATTCTTGATCTTCATTATTCTCTTCAACTACTAACGCTCAGCGCTTCTTCAATTATTTCGCTTTGGGTTCCCGGACATTGCAATTTGAGATCAATGAGTCAGCCGACTCCGTCGCAAAAAGAGCAACAACTCTTCCAAATTTGCATCCTGAATCAACATGTATGCAGATGATGATAACATCACTATGTTTCGAAAGGAATTATATAACGACCTGATGATAGAATAGAAATGTTCTGCTCTGCCAAAGATATTCTCACATCTAAATCGATTCCTTCTAAAACCAAGCAAAGTATACAATTCAAGGAATATGGAAACTTTAATAACTGGGTTACGTCTCGACGTGGCACCGAGCATTCCTCCACAGATTCCATCTAGCTGATAACACTGATTGTCTCAACTGTGGACAATGTGAAACTACAGATCACTTCATTCTCTATTGCCCAAGCTTGGATAACCTAAGAACTTCAATGATAACATTCTTAAACTCCATGGACTGAAAATATATGCTCCTTATACATGCCGGGACATTTTCTCCCTCCCTGAAAATATCTATCGTCCCAAGCTACAAGACTTCATCACACATTCATTTAGATTTTGCTCAAAACTCTCAAGAACTAACAGCATGTAATCCATTTATTATCTGTCTTTATAATACTTATAATATGACATAGACAAAGACATTTATTCCCATTGAATAGGCAAGTTATACATTTCATACAAAGAATTTTGTATAACTTCTAAAGTTTTGTATAATTTTCTAAAATTATGTGTTCAATTTTAGAAACGTTAAAAATAACCAAGATAACAAGACAAGATAACAATAACAAGACCAGATAACAATAACCAAAATAACAAGAGTTCAAGTAACTCGCATGTGGGTTTGTACAACATTTTGAAATAGGCAACAAATTTAATACAAATTTTTTAGATGTGATATAATTTCAATTCTATTTTAAAATAATGAAAGACAGAAATTTAAATACACAAAACGTATACCTATCAAAATAATGATTATTAAAATTTTTGAAGAATTTTTCAGTATGGGTATATTCAAAATCCAGATTTTAAACTTCTTTTTAAAACAGTGAAAGTTTGTTTCATATTTAAGATTTCCGGGTAAAATATTAAATATTTTTGGTTCTAAATATATATAATGTTTTTGTACTTTTTTTTTTAGGAAGAGGTAAAGTAAGATTAATATGTATTTAGTTATTGTGTATTATAATTCATATGCCTGATATTACTTGCAATCCAATGTTTTTTAAGATATATAATGATATTTTATATACATATATATATATAATTTTCTTAAAGGTAATATATGCAATTCACTATAAAAGTGCCTAACACTATCATATCTTCTTTTCCTTAAAATGCATCTAATTATTCTATTTTGAATTTTAATTAATGGTTTAATATTGCTGTGATACACTCCACTCAAGAACGAAATCCATATGTTAAATGAGATTTAACCCATGCATTATAAATTAGTTTTAAAAGTGTAATATTTATAAAAATTCTGATATAAAATAATTGTGGTATTATTGTATTAAGTTTGTTTATTAAAGAATCAATGTGTTTATTTCCAGTTAGTTTACTATCAATATGTACTCCTAAGTATTTATGGCACTCAAAACTTTCTAGTGGCCTAAATGAACAACCAGTGCCAATGCATTTAAGTGTATGATAAAATAATTTCATTTTCAAATTATCTCTCTTACTTTTCTCAATCGAAATATATATATTTTGTTTTTTTTTCTACATTTAGAAACAACTTATTTTTCATAAACCAATTTCTAATATACCATAAATCTTGATTTATTTTGCCAATCAAAATATTTTCAGTAGTTGCTGTATATGTCAGAGCAGTATCATCAGCAAATGCTATTAATTCTCCTTTCAGTTCCAGGTTACAAAGATCATTTATAAAAATGTTAAATAATATCGGACCGAATACTGACCCTTTCGGAATCATCATCATCATCATCATCGTCAAGCAGCCATGGGCTACGGAGGTTTAACCAGACCGTACGATTTAGTTCTCCAAGCATATCTGTCCTGAGTTACATCTGCTGCATCTGGCCACTGCACACCAATTCTAACAAGGTCCTGTTTGACATTGTCTGCCCACCGCATCCTAGGTCTCCCCCTCCTTCTGAGGCCTTTAGGCACACTGTTCATAACCCTATTCGCCAATCTATAATTATTCATACGGGCAACATGGCCAAACCAACGGAGTCTCTCTCTGCACAATATGCTGCTTAAAGGAGGTTGCAAACTCCTTTGCCTAACCTCATCATTAGTTACAAAGTTGAACCACCTAATGCCCAAGATACTGCGTAAGCATCTGGAATCAAAAGCATCTAGTTTCCTGTTATCTTGTTTACACAGCGTCCAAGTTTCACTACCATAACTAACCCTAGAAAGAACCAAAGAATCATTGAAGAACCCTAGAAAGGACCAAACTATAATAAAGTCTAACATTAGTCTTTAGGTGTAAAAGACTATTTCTCTTCAACCTGCTCAAGACTGCAACCATTCAGGTTAATTGAATCACATCCTGCCTGACCAATTTTCATCACTTTAGTTTTCTCTCTGTTTATAACCAAACCTACTCTACTGCCAGTTTGATCAACAGCCCTAATGATAGAGTTCATCTCATCAACATCATTTGCAAAAGGGCTAAATCAGCAGCATTATCTAAATCAGAAATTTTCGTGTCTCCAGTCCATTTAAGGCCAAAATCTTTCCCTTGAAGTGAATTTCACATAACGTAATCAATAACCAAGCTAAAGAGAAAAGGAGACAAAATGCACCTTTGTCGAACACCAGAAGTAATGCTAAACCAATTGCTACAAGCCTTACCAACTCTCACACACGACTCAGTTTATTAGAGAGCTTTCATTATGTTAACTAACTTGTCAGGTATACCATATGATTTCACACTCAACCACAAATTATGACGATCAACAAAGTCGAAAGCCTTTTTGAAATCAACAAAGCTAGCAACCAAAGGTTTCTGAAACTCTAAGCGTTTCTCAAGAATCTGCCTAAGTGAAAATATCTGATCCACACATTCCCTACCACTTCTGAATCCACATTGCTCATCACGCAATTGACTGTCAACCAGATTCTTAATTCTATTAAGCAAAATCATGGAAAGAACTTTACCTGGAACAGAGAGTAGGCTGATACCCCTATAGTTATCACAAGAACTGCGATCACCTTTTTTGAAAATAGGGATAACAATAGCTCTGGTAAAATCATTAGGAACCATGCCTTTATCATAAAAGATATTCAAAATTTCAGTCATCAAAGTGGTAACCGAAACATTCCCAGCTCTAAGCATTTCTGTAGTAATTTCATCTACCCCTGGGGATTTATGAAGTTTAAATTTAGAAACAGCCAAAATAACTTCAGAATGTATTATAGGGCCAACATTAAAGCCACCAATGCATCTATCATCGTTATAAACAATGGGAGTAAGAACTAACCACATTGTTTAGAACTAACCACATTGCTCAGCCCACCTAGCCATGAGAGAGTCCTCCCCTTCTATAACCTTACCTTGTTTATCCTTCAATCCCTGTATACCTGTGCGTTTTCTACCACACAAAACATTAATTATCTGGTACAGCTCTCTGCTGTTGTGCTGTCTAACTGCTTTCTCTGCCTTTTCAGCTAAGCCATCAAACCAAAGTTTTTTATCAGCAGCTAACTGATCCTTTTCACGTTTATTAAGCTCCCTGTAATGTTTTCTATTACGATTAATAGGGTTTTGATTAAGGACATTTCAGCAGTTCTTTCTGAAACAAGCTCAAATGCCTTATCACTCAAATAATTCTGTCTCTGCTCCATTTTACCTTAGAAAAAGCCTGTTTACAACTGTCCATTCTTTCTCAACTTCAGCAGTAAGGAAACCATGACTATCATAATGACTAAGTAACCTATCATGGTAAGCTTTAGCTATAACTGGGTGTTTCAGAGCTTCAATATTAAAAGTAAATTTTTTAACCCTAGCACAACACTTTTTAAGTTTAAGTTGGAAGACACTTTTAACAAGGTAATGGTCAGATCCAATTTCAGCACCCCGATATGACCTGGTATTCCTAACAGAATTAGCCCATTTGCTGTTAATTAATATATAATCAATCATATTCTTATGTAGCTCATCGGGTGAAACCCATGTGTGGTTATGTATGTCGCGGTGTTTGTAATAAGTGTTAGTTATTCTGAAATCATTGAGTTTACTTATCGGTAGGAGAGGTTGCCCATTGCCATTGCAGCTACCAATACCGAAAAGGCCTATTACTCCTCCCCAAAGGTCAGAGTCAGTACCAACTTTGGCATTGAAGTCACCAAGAACAATGGTAATATCTCCTTTCTTGACAGAATTCAAAATATCCTAAAGTTGTCCATAAAACCTATCCTTCTCATCCTCATCGGCATCCTCAGTGGGAGATAACAGCAGATAACATTCAAGTCTTTAACGCTTGTCTTAAATTTTGCTGTAAGAAACCTTTCATTAATGCACTCATATCCTAGAAGAGCATCACTAGCGTGTCTGCTGAGAAGCAGACCCACGCCTTGGTGAAGCTTATTGTCATCCCTCCCTCAAAATAGAAATTTATTTTTAAGAATCTGACCTTTATCTGTCCATCTGGTCTCTTGCAAGCCGAGAATATATAGATTTTGATCTGCTCTTCCAGCAAAATGCCTTGAACATTTCGAAGAGAGCAGATTTCTCTGCATTCGAATAGCGCATTGCAAGTTGTTTCATATGTTTTCGACTGAATGAAGATCAAGAAATTGTACAGTCGAGGGAAAGGCGATAAAAGTTTGTTTCACGTTCCTCAAACTATTGCTTTCAAGAACAATGAATCGGTGCATTATTATTCTAGAATTTGTCATTTCCATTGGGGCAGAAGTAATTCATTGTGCAGAGAGGGACTCCGTTGGTTCGGCCATGTTGCCCGTATGAATAATTATAGATATACGAATAGGGTTATGAACATTGTGCCTAAAGGCCTCAGAAAGAGGGGGAGACATAGGATGCGGTGGGCAGACAATGTCAAAAGGGACCATGTCAGAATTGATGTGCAGTGGCCAGATACAGCAGATGTAGCTCAGAACAGATATGCTTCGAGAACTAAATTACATAGTCTGGTTGGCCCTCCGTAGCCCATGGCTGCTTGAAGAAGAAGAAGATATGCTAGTCACCAGGTTCTTCCAATCATGCGATTCCTTCCTAAAGAAGTACATGATTTTTCTGAATTCTTAGATTCAATGCTCTCGATTAAGGAGCTTCGACAAAAAATTTCACATAAAAAATCAACATCATTGTGGAGGTGATAAATATACAATTTGTTTAATTAAAAATTTATCTCAAGATGAGGCTCTTGTTCTTTTTAAAAACAGGGTTAGAACTAAGTGGGACTATCTCGCGAAATTTGGGACCGATCGCTCAAGTAATTTGAACCCGAATCGCTCCAAAAGCATGTCAGAATTTTCTGTTGAATTAATGCCGGCTTTTCTCAAAAAGCATTTATTGATTTTTAGACGTTTAAACGTCTACAGGTAACGCTGAGATGATCAAATATTGTTTAAATCATTAATAACGCTAAATGGCATGATGTGACTACATTATTTATTTCCATCTTACTCAGAGCACTAAAAAAGAAATTGTTACCACCAGAGATCATAGATGGCGCCATAAGGAGGCAACCCAAAATTCACGGGAAGAGTAATAGTCATAATTAGTGGAAAAAAGACTGAGACGGCATTAGACTGAGACGGCATATTCATTAATTTATTTCTTTGAGTGAAACTTTTACACCCAAATGCATCGCAGTGAGACATTCATAAAATGGGACAGCTTTTATAGACAAAAAAGTGGTAGAAATATATAAAATTATAACAACTGAGAAGTTTTAACTTGATACACACACTATCTCATAGGCTTTCGTCTCACGGTACGACAAAACATGGCGCCTATAAACCACGTGATTCGATCAACCAATGGCAGTGAACCACCTAGATGGCCATCCTCTAACTATACAGCACCTCTACCCGGAGCTGCTGCCTGTCGCTATTTAAACAGATCCGTCGGCCGCCGCTCCTCAAACGGTGCGAGACTGCGAACATTGATCAATCTGACTTTGCCGTGAGGTACGTAAATTTCAGATTTAGTGAATACTGAAGTTAAACTTTCAGCATTTAACGTTTATTACCGAAGTTAAATGTTCTGCCAAGGTGAGGCATGTTATCGTTACGAGAGTCAGTTAAGCTCTGTTTTCAGAACTCCGAATGTGCAAGTGCTGCTTTCCGCACTTATCGTTAGATGCGGGGTATTAGAAGTGGAAAGGCATCGATGTCTTGTTTTGAATGAATTGCATGAATTTGCAAATTGGGCTTTTCAACAGATGGAAAACAATGCGGACTGGCTGTCAAACGTCCTGTGGACTGACGAGGTGCACTTTTCGCTTAATGGAAGTGCAAATGCACATAACTGCTGCATCTGGTCGAGAGAGAACCCACACGCGATTGTGGAAGCCGCTTTGCATCAGCCAAAGGTGACAGCGCGGTGCGGGTTTACTGCGTCATTCATTATATGCCCCTTTTTCTTTGAAAAATCCACAGTGGTACATTTCGAACTGTTAATGTTACAGGCGAGCGTTATGCAGTGCTTTTAAGAGACAGCATCATTCCCTCCTTGCAAGAGAGGCAAGCGCTCCATAGTGTAACATTCATGCAGGATGGAGTGCCTCCGCACATCACACGTCCTGTCCAGCACCTGCTGCGATCGACATTTGGCGATGACCTTAAGTCGCTCTTTCCTCCACGAATGGCCACCTAGGTCTCCAGACCTTACATCTTGTGACTTTTGGTTATGTGGCTACTTGAAATCACAGGTGTACAGAGGTCGGCCGACGTCATTCTCCATGCTGAAAGAAGCTATTCGCGATCATGTGACAGGAATTACAGCTGAAACCCTCTTCGATGCCGTGCAGAGTGTCGTACCACGTCTGACGGCCATTCTCATGAATAACGGCTGTCACATTGAACATTTGCAATCCTAGCTGCGTTGCGAACTCTGCTGCGCCACTGTACAAATTACTGACACAACTGAAGCGACACCTGTCGGTGGAAAATGTAACTATTCTGGCAATAAAATTTTTCGTTATTAAAAATATTCCATGTCTTTCTGTGTATTTCTGTGAAAACAGCATCGTGCTACTGTCTATACTTTTCGAATAATTGCATTTTTACTTTTTCTGTTACTTTTCGATCACCCAGTATAAGTAACCAAATTACAATAGGTAGCGTCCGTCCAATCCAAATGTTTCTTGTTCAGTAGCGGAAAATTCTAGTTCTGTGGTTCCCAGTGGATGCCACCAAACAATTCAGAAAATATAGGTAGCACTCGCTTGTAAAACAGGTTAAATCGAAAGTGCAACTCCTAAGACAATTAATAAGCTGATATAATCCTTGCTATGTCTTCAGTTATTTTGGCTAAACATTTTTTAGGTGCATAAGCAAATTATTTTCCCAATTCATGGTACTCATTCAAACTGTACATTTCTGCTTTTTTATCAACATACACAATCTGATCAAAAATATCCGTACAACTCTTCTGAGTAGTAAATTCGCCCTTATACGCCACAGCCATGGTACAAACAGATATAAAAGGATACACGTAGCCTGAACAAACATCATGGACTTGCGTGAACATGAGAATGGGCTGTACAGCAGAGCTCAGTGACTTCAAGCGTTTTACATTATAGGATGCTACCTTAGCAAAAGTCAGTTAGTAGCATTTCAGCCTTTCTGCAGCTGCCCCGATCAACTATAAGTGACGTCATTTTGAAATATATCAACAGAGAAGCCACTCTCAATAATACACAATAACAACGACATAGAGGCAACCTGCTAAAAATAAGTGTACTTCCGGTGTACCTCTAATTCCATGATTAGCAGAAACACTGAGGAATATAATGAGATCATATAACTTCGAAATTCCAGTAAAAGCAGCAAGTAACATATTTAATGTGGTAAAAAAACGATATCTTAAAGAGAAAACAGGTGGCGTTTACAAGATCCCAGTTACTCTACCTAATGATAATAAATTCCTACCTACTATGGTAAAAGCAACGCTCTGCAGCCATAAGAATAAAAGAACACCAAAACGATATTCAACAACAAAATTCATTGCAATTATTTTTGAACAAGTAGAAGACATATGGCTCCCCCGTGATGGTCATCCAGCATGTTGGGTTCTTTCACGTGCACAGGATGTGACTCCCTTGCACACGGAACGACGGCCTAACCTCTCATCCGACAGACATTCCAAACCTATGGGTGGGACCTTTCTTACCCAGAGAAGGGTGGAGTTTAGTCAAGATAAATCTCAATGATGGCACAGTTGGAACTCGAACGTGGCAGCTGCAGATTAGGAGCCTGACACGATACCTGCTGAGCCAACACCGCCCCTAACAAATCAGAAATCAAAGTTCGAGTGGATCGAAACTAAAACATATTTAAAAAGGTTTTCAATGATTTCACAGTTTTCACTTCTTGTAAAATTATCAATCTGATTGCATCTTTTAATGCTCTCTGTATAAGAAGCTAAATTTCTAAAGAAAAATAGTAAAATTTAAATAGTATGGAATACGAATGTTCTTCAACATTCAATAAACGAAACAGGCAAGCAGAATACACTTCTTTCTACCAGATGCATATACACTGAAATGCCGTTGAATTAGGGATAGGGGACGTTATCGAAGATTCAGAACTGCAAGTCCGGCATTTGCGCGCATGCGTGGTTGAAATTCTGGACATATATAGCTGTCAACTTTCGCTTCCCCAAGCATTCATTGTGAGAAGCGTAATGGGAAAGGCATGGGATTTAGATGCATTTGACAGAGGATAGATCGTAGGTGCCCGACGGATTGGACACTCGATCTCCGAAATTGTCAACGAACATGGATTTTTCTCGTACGACAGTTTCAAGAATGTTCCGAGAATATGAAAATTCCGGCAAAAGAACAAAGACCCAAGCAAACTGCAAAGGACAACCAGCATTGAATGATCGTGGGCTTCGCCGTCTGACCCGTATCGTATGGATCGATAGCGACCAGACATTATTTGAAATCACCTCCCATCTGCACGCGGGTTGCAGCCGGAAAGTCAGTGCACAGACCGTGCAACGTTCATTTCATCATCGCAGCTTCAGGAGCCGCCAACCTACGAGAGTCCCATTTCTAACGGCACAACACCGGGCTCAACGATTTGCCTGGACTAAAGAGCATCGAAACTGGACCATCTAAAATTGACAACGGATAGCCTGGAGTGATGAATTCCGATTTAAACTTCATCACGCAGATGGGAGACTGAGGACATGAAGCCATGGATACTGCATGACAGGTCGGAAGAGTATAAGCTGGTGGTGGCTCAGTGATGGCCTGGGGTGTTTTTCAGTTGGGACCTTTGCTACGTGTACCAGCGATTCTCAATGCATCCCAGTATGTCTGTATGTAACTGATGGCTGATCATTTTCACTCATTTATGCCATCATGCATCCCAATGGAGATGATGTCTACCAGCACCACAACTGTTCATCTCACAGGTCCAGCTTGGCTACTGCATGGTTGCAGGAGCATTCTGCTGACTTTGAAATAATGAATTGGCTACCTAGAAGTCCAGATTTAAATCCCATTGAAAATCTTTGGGATACCATCGAGCAGAGTGGTCGTGCTCGTGTCCCATCATCGTAATTACTCCCCATCAGCGACGACCTTGAGGGAAATGTGGACAGCTATGAAGGATGCATGGGTCGCCATACTTGTGGAACATGTGCGCAAGCTTGTGGAATCTTTGCCTTGTCGTGTGGAGGCCGTTATCAGGGCCAGAGTGGTCCAATACGTTACTAGGTTGCTATCCCTAATTCAATGGCGCTTCAGTGTAAAAGTTAATGTTGAAATGAAATACATTCGCTACGATAACTCGATTCATATTTTTAACAAAAAAATCTAAATACAGAAGAAGTGTGCAGTGATAATTTTGAATTAGAATCCGATATAAAAGAGACAGACAAAGGCTTGGGACGAATCGTTTGAAGAAAAAATCATTACTGACATAGAGTCAAAAAATTGGCATAAAATATATATAATTCATTTCCAGGTTATATCTCTTAAATATTAACCCATTCATTCGCGATATGAACTTCTATGGTACGGAAAAAGGATCGTAATTACTCTCCATTTTATATTAAAAAATTTCGTTATATAACAAAGTCCATTTTTTCATTTCAAACTCCCCTAAACACAGGTAGCAGCAGCGCCATCATTTACGGCGTGGGTTTTTTTATTTTGTGCGAAAACTCATATTGGTGTTATTTATTTTGCAACGATAAAGAAAGTAAAAATGTAATTAAAATAGGTATGGATATTCTGGTCAAATAAATAATCAATTTCGAAACGAATTCAATAAATATTAATGTGATATATACACTGCTCACAAAAATTAGGGGATATTTCAAAATGAATATGAAGCGATAAAAAAAGAAGCATTTGAATTGTTTTTATTAAACAAGTACATCAGAAAAGCAAACGACAAATCAAAGAAAGTTGTTCGATTATGCAAATGAGATGCAAACTCAATTGTCGTGATTGAGTAGCAAGTGACATATTGGTGGGGGTGAACAGAAGAATGTCAAACTGGACGAGAGTGGCACGCATTGACTGTTCAGTAGGGTATATGGTCACCCAAGACTGCCAAAACACACTGACAGCGATGGGGCATGGACAGGATCAGAACGTCCAACAGTTCTTGTGGGATCCTCTGCCACTCTTGCTCCAGGGCAATTTCCAGCTCAAGAAGAGTTGTGGGAGGCATTGGACAGTTTGCCAGACGTCTTCCCAGTGCATCCCAGTGCTTCCAGTGCTCAAGAAGAGTTGTGGGAGGCATTGGACGGTTTGCCAGACGTCTTCCCAGTGCATCCCAAGCATGTTCAATGGGATTCAGGTCTGGAGAACGTGAAGGCTAGTCCATACGTTCGATTCCTGCCTCCTGAAGCATGTTGTTGACGAGATGCGCACGGTGGGGCCTTGCATTATCGTCCATGAAAAGAAAGTTGTTTCCACCTACTCCAGCATAGGGTACCAATATAGGGTGCAGGACCTCATCTCGATATCTGACAGTCAGTTTCTGATGACGTGGAGGTCGGTACGACCACCAATGCTGATGCCAGCCCACAACATGATCCACCACAACCGAAGGAGTCCCTTTCTCGCATGAAACGTGGATTCTCCCGTGTTCCTCTTTCACGCCAGATCAGGACACGATGATTGTCAGGCTGCAGACTGAACCGGGACTCATCAGTGAAGAGGACAGTTGACCACTCATCACGGGTCCAATGACGATGCTCATCAGTCCACCTTCTACGGGTTCTATGGTGGTCAGAAGATAACGGAATCATACCATTGGTCGCCGGGCATGCAGTCCAACACGATGGAGCCGATTTCGTATGGTCTGGGTGCATATCCGTCGTCTAGTAGCAGCAGAAACTGTCCCCGTAGCTCTTTTGCATTGCTGCGCTTGTTCCTTCTTGCCAATAAGGTCAAGTAGCGGTCATCTCTTGTTGTTGTGGCAGATGGGCGACCCTGCCCTCGTCTTCTTCGTACTGTGCCAGTCTCTTGAAAGCGATTCCACAGTCTGCTAATCACGCTTTGGGTTCGCATTCGGGCAAATCGTGTTGCAGGGGCATTCCAAGGGCTGGGAAATTGCAGGATATGCACTTTCAAGATCAGGGAACGTGCAAATACTCCAGTATTTTCAGCCTTTTGTATAGTGCATTTTCACCAATGAAATAAAAGTTGGTTTTGCATCTCATTTGCATAATGAAACAACTTTCTTTGACTTGTCGTTTGCTTTTCTGATGTTCTTGTTTAATAAAAAAAAATTCAAATGCTTCTTTTTTTATCGCTTCATATTCATTTTGAAATATCCCCTAATTTGTGTGAGCAGTGTATTAAATCTTCCAAAATTAACATGGGCATTATCACCTATAAATGCGACATATTTTAAGTGCAAATTACGCTATTTTTCATAATCCTTAGTATAAAATTTGCTATTGTTTCAGATGTTCCATTTGGAATAGTCTCTATCTCAAGAACTTTGTTCGAATTCCATCATTTCTGTCGAAGTACTGAATGATTAGAAGGAAATAATTTAGCGAGACATGATTGTTAGCATCAGTAGGCACCCCAATGTGAGATATGTTAATTAACGTCTTCACTAATTCGATTACTGTGTGCAGTGCAATTACTTGGTTAATTATTGATTCTGGTTTTGTCATTGTACATAACGTTCAGCAATTTCTGAGTCGTCAAAGACTTTAGGAGTTAAATCCGCAATGCAGTCCATTGATTTTTAAGAATGATGGTGCCTGGCTGCATGAAATGCAAGAGTACATTTGCTTTTTCGTCTTTTTTTAAACTTGTTGATTCAAACAATTATGTTATGTAGATGAGGAAAATGAATCTTCACCATGTTTTTATGATTTTCGCTTCTTAGGTAGCGTTCTGAATCATAAGCACCTAGTTACTCATTGAGATGCAACTGGATCAAATAACACATTTCGCATCGTTTTCACTTCGTCCTTTTGCAAAACGAGAAAATTTTTCTTTTTAAATTATCGGTGAACTTGCATTTACTTTAATTTGAACTCATTTGGGATGAAATTTTTTAGGTTTCACTGCGAATTGAACCAATACATATCTTCATGCATTTTTGACTTTTCAGCAAGGATTTTACATCATACAATTATCGAGCACATATCACTTTTACCGATGATCTGTTCGCTTCTTCCATAAGCGCCTTCTACTCGTGGCAGTGGCAAAATTTCTTATGATTTCCTAAAGTGCATTTCATCTGCATGAAATGCAAGAGTACATTGGCTCTTTCATCTTGTTTTAAGCATGCTGGTTCAAAAATGATGTTATGTAGCTGAGGAAGATGAATCTTCACCATATATTGATGCTTGTCGCTGGTTAGGTGACGTTCTGAATCATGTCTTCTGTAAATTGCTAATACTGAGTATTAGAAAAAATAGTAACTTTTATAAGATTAACGGAACGACTTTGGCATTCACATTTACAATAAATTACAGTCACGGTTACGAGAAGTTCAAAATAAAAGAAAAATGCGAAAAATTCTTATTTTTAATTTTCCTTTAGAACACCTCCTTATCAATTTAAGCAAAATGAGAGACATTTTCGTGTTTTTTTAAAATGCTGGGAGAACATAAGTTTTAGGATAAAAAGGAGGACGTCTGTTAACCGTAGTCTATGGAGATTTTGAAAAATTAAAAAGTGTGTTAGCAAATAGCCTATATTCTTTCCCTGGGTGAAGGTAACGTTCATGCAAAGTTTAGTGCTTCTAGCTCTACTGTGGGCCGAGTGCATAAACGGACAGACGCACAATCCAACAAACAAACTTTCTTCTTTAGATATACAGGGTGATTCAAAACTTATCGTTCAAATTTCGTGGGGAGGTAGGGAATACGTCCGGAAACCGATTTCACATAGGAAAGTATGTCCGCAAATGTACGCATGCGTATGTAGAGGGCGCTGTGTGTACCCAACCAGTGTACAGCTCGCCCGACCACTCCCGCTGTCATCAGTGTACGAGCTGACTTACTAGTGATAAGATGAATCGTTTTATGCATCTCGCATATGGGGCAGCTGGCGAAAGCGGCCGCCGAGCTAGGCAAGTTTACGAAGACCGATACCCCAACAGAAGAATACCGCAGCATCAAATGTTTGTACGTGTGCATCGCAATCTGCGCGAACGTGGTTCACTGCGCAGCAACATGCAGGATACGGGGAGAAGACGACTGACGCGGACTGTCAACGTCACAGAACGAGTCCTACAGTCCATCGAAGATAATCCGAATACCAGCACACGAGCTATTACTCAGCAGCTTGGGGTCTCTCAGTCAGCAGTGTGGCGGATACTGCACGAGGAACGTGTGCATCCTTCCCATCTGCAAAGGGTGCAGTTACTGCATCCTGACGATTATCCGAAGCGTGTGGAATTTGCACAATGGTTCATGCAGAAAGGTGCTGTGGACCCCAGTTTTCCAGCTTCTGTCCTTTTTACAGACTTTTTTCATTCAGGCGTGAAGGTGTGTTCAATACACACAATTCACATGTGTGGGCTTACGACAACCCGCAAGGTACGAGAAGTCATGCTGCGCAACATCGTTTTGCCGTAAATGTGTGGGCTGGAATCATTGGTGACTGTTTGATGGGACCTTACTTGCTACCGCCCCGATTGGACGGCCGGAAATACCTAATATTTCTCGAGACAGTGTTACCGACTTTTCTGGACGTTGTTCCTGCGCATATCCGCCGAGATATGTGGTATGAACATGACGGGGCTCCAGCCCATAGCACAATTGTTGCGCGTGATTACCTGAACCGAACATTCGGAGCTCGATGGATCGGTAGAGGTGGACCGATCGCTTGGAAACCCAGGTCACCTGATTTATCGCCCATGGATTTCTTTTTGTGGGGTCCATGAAATATCATGTGTACGAGACACCCGTCGACAGTGAAATGGACCTTGTTGCACGAATAGTGTCCGCCGCAGGCATTGTCCGTGATATGCCAGGCGTTTTTGAAAATGTTCGGCGGTCAATGCAACGGCGCTGTGAATCCTGAGTCCGTGTAAATGGTCGCAATTTTGAGCACCTACTGTGAACCTGTACTTTACCTTGTTGGAAAAAAAGTCACATTCGTTACCACTTAACTGTACTGTTTCCTTGTGTTCACTTTACTTGTCCATTTTGTTCATGTAGATGACGTTTGCGGACACACTTTCCTATGTGAAATCGGTTTCCTGACGTATTCCCTACCTCCCCACGAAATTTGAACAATAAGTTTTGAATCACCCTGTATATTAGATATTACTGCGAATGGAACAAAGGATATCTTCATACAGAATAAACAATTGCTTTTGAGTCTCCAAAGCACTTTTCATTCATTCGGTCACTTTAAGTTTTCTTTCAATAGTTTAATCGTTAAAAACCACATTAATAAACGTCAAATAACAATGCTTTTATCCACTAAAAAGTAGTGTCGGTGATGTAACATTTGTCGGAATTTGATTTTTCAGCAAACCAAATATGTATGTTCGAAATAAGTATGAAATCTATTTTAATTTCTGATTATAAATTAGTAGAATTGGCAGTAAGAGGTTGTTATCTAGTAACAGCAGAGGCAACACCTAAAGAATATTTTATATATCATAATTTGTCTATTATTCGAATTTCTATTCCTAACTTTAAATTGTTTAATTGAAGTTTCATCCCACGTAACAACAGAAAATAACAAACCATTCAATTTAAAGCAAGTTTTGTTCTGTGGGAAATTATAAGACATATATTGTAAAAACCACCCTCCTTTGTAGTTGTTTTTTTAACAATCATCTCTATTTGGCACCGTGTTGATTATAAGAAAAAGCTAAAAAAGTGGAGTGGTTACATATGTACAGTATGTATGTATTAAAATTCCCAGAGAAGAATAGTTGTTTTAAATTGAAGATATTCATTTTCTGTTGCTATGTAGGATAACTTTTTTCGGTTAACCAATTTAGGAATAATAATCGAAAAATAGGAGAAAGCTATTAAACCAGGCATAATTGTGTGTCGTGTCTGGTAGATATAGGATGCTTATTTTCAAAAATAATGAAATAGTTTCAGATTTTTCCTCTGACATTGGAAGTACGAACTAATGGGTAATTTGGAAATATACCAATATTGTATTGGTAAATATAAAACGCAAAAAAGAAATCATTAGCTCATATAGCTCTTGAAACGAAAACATTTCATTTTCCCACCCCTTAGGGGTTAAGGAGTAAAATCAAAATGCATCCTTTGATCATCACACTATATCAACTAAATTTTAAATCTCTCTCGTGATATATGGTTTGTAACATTAGCTTGTAATTTCTGTGTTTTTCCATATTTAAAAAGCTGAATCGTGACTACGATTCGAGATCGCTAGGAGTTGTTATTTAGCAGTTAATTTGTAAAATGCATACCTATTAATTTCATTTTTAGTGAAGTTTTAATTTTATTTGAATTGAGCTAGCTGTTTTCTTCTCTCACGCTTGTATAGGAGACTTTTAATGATTCTTAATAACAGAATAGTACTCAAAATATTTCATTGTTGACGAGTGAAAAAATGGGAAAGATGATTAGTACGTGATCGATTGCCCTTACTTTGAATACCTTAAGTAATAGTACTCTTTCTTCTATAGTAGGGGTTCTCAACGAGCAGTACGCGGAAAAATATTTGGTGTTTCGCCGTGAGAGCTCAAAAGTTGCTAGAACTAGTAACAATGTTTTACTTCCATTGTTACACCATAGCTATAGTTTTATCTATCCATACAAGGGGTACGCCAGTTACATACACATTTCCAGGGGGTACGTGAAGCATAAAAGGTTGAGAACCACTGCTCTAGAGCATTAGGCACAGAACAATCCATGCTCACTAAGTACATAGATTTACTTTTACGTTCCCATTCACTGAGAGTCCTTTCCATGAGGAAGTCCTTCCTATCGTGTGTAATACAATGATCTGTGACGAAAGACTAACGTAAGTGGAGATGACACAAGTCATTACCACTTACTCTAATCTTGCAATCTGATATTCCCAGTTTTGAGCTCTAACTATGCCTGTGATGATAATATTCTCTGCTTATCCTCACACTGATATTGGCGAGAAAACGAATAGCAATGTGCTTGGGAAAGCCACCGTCCATCGGATGGGTCGTAAGTCCGTGAGCAGGAGAGAACCATAAACTTTAACATGAAAGGGCACGCTGAATGGGCTTGAGGGGAGCTTCCATCTGTCTCCTATCAGCTCTCCTATGAATCGCCTTCTCCAAACTACTCTCAGCTATCGGGGTCATTGTGACCTGTGCATTTAAGTCATTGTGCCCACAACAGTGCTGCTCAGAGTAAAAACAGCTAATCAATCATCTTCACGTATGGTACAAGAAAGCTTGTTACAAACACATATCTTTCGCCACCGATAGAGAATATAATTTCTAAAAGAAATGTTTCAGAAGTTAGTTCTGGTCTCTTTCTATTTCACATAAACATCCTATTCAACGTTCGACATTTTTTTCCTAAGTATGGTGTGGTAGTGTTGAAACAAAAAAAAAGTTAGCTGAAGAATATTTGGGAGAATTTTAAAACAATTCTTAACGTTAAAATAGGATACTTAGCAAACAATCAATGCCTGCAGCCCACGTGATTTTATTTTATTTTATCGTAATTAATGGTAAAATATCTATCGGTTAGATTAATGTTTCATATATTTTAAATAACTAAATTACTCGATTCAGGTATCATATGAGCAGGAGCTTTAGGAATACGTCTAGAAGGTATCCAATGGGTATCTGATATCTTAAATGTGAGAAACGACTTCAAAGTGAAACCAAGATAGGGCAGGAGTTGGTCTGGCGTTAGAAAATGATTACAATATTGATAGAACCAAGGGCTTGTTAATTGAGAACAAAAAGAAAATAAAAATTGAACTTCCGGAAGCTGTTCCTCATGAAATAGTTAGCTAAAAAATTAGTTTTTGTCATGAGTGGGATTCGAACCTACGTCTTCCAGTAACATGACAGGGGTGCTAACATGGCATGTTACTGAGAGACGTATATTCGAATCCCACTCAGGACAAAACTAAATATATTTAGATAATCATTATATGGTTCCTTGTTTACAGGACATCTCCTGTGATACTTTACTACTGAATTAGTAACTGTTACTCTTTCACGGAGAAATTTATTTTTTTTTTGTTCATTACATTCTGATAATATTAAAAAAACCCTAGGCAGCTGCTTGCGACACAAGTCTGAGAGGTGCGTGTCATATTAATAAGCAAAAGAGAAGATTTGCAAAGAAACCGTTCTTCAGCAGAAAGGCAGTTCAAATAAAGAAATATCCATGTCTTAGCCAAAGCCCGAACCCAGGTTCCTTTAATCTATAGCCCAGCATGCTAACAACTCGAACCGTTCCAACGTTTGGAATTTATTTCCGATAAACCTCACCACTGTCCCCGGTGAGAAAGGGGACTCTGATAGGCTTGGAAATACCGCTAGGTAGATGTGAAGTCGTGACCCGGCTTCTCGTAGTGCAGGCCGTCAGTACCTTTCAAAAGAGATTTTTGCTTTCGGAAGGGAACGGAAAGGGAGGGCGGACAGCTCGGTGTCGTCTACTGATCTGGTCATTTATGGCCAATTGTTTCTTTTTTTACTGCCCTGCTGATGAGGTCAACTTCACAGGATCGTGGAACGTCGAAATAACGCATTTTCGTTTTTTCAATAATAAAATGTATTATCGAAGAAATGACTTGGTAAGTGATAAAACGCAGAGAAGGGTTGTTTATAAACAGAGAAAATACTAACTAAAGTGATGAAAATTAGTCATACAATCTGTGATTCAGTTAATCTGAATGGTTGCAGTCTTGAGCAGGTGTCACAGTTTAATTATCTTACTGATACTGGTGATGTGCGGCATGAGATTAACAGACGAATAGGGATTGCTGCCGAGACTTTTAAAAATCTATAGAGAGTGTGGAGAAATAGGCGTATACACCTAAAAATTAATATTATACTGTGTAATCGATTGGTTCTTTTTAGGGTTAGTTATGGTAGTGAAACGTGGACACTTTGTAAACAAGATAACAGGAAAATAGATGCTTTTGATTCTAGATGCTTACGCAGTATCTTGGGTATTAGGTGGTTTAACTTTGTAACTAATGATGAGGTTAGGCAAAGGAGTCAGCAACCTCCTTTAAGCAGCATATTGTGCAGAGAGCGACTCCGTTGGTTTGACCATGTTGCATGTATGGATAATTTTAGATTAGGGAATAGGGTTATGAACAGCGTGGTTAAAGGACTCAGAAAGAGTGGGATACGTAGGATGCGGTGGGAAAACAATGTCAAACAGAACCTTACTGATATTGGTGTGTAGTGTCCACATGCTGCAGATGAAGCTCAGGACAGATATGCTTGCAGAACTATATTGTCCGGTTTGGTTGTATTGTCGTATCCCATGGTTGCTTGAGGATGATGATGATGATAAACCCACTCCAAACGTTTGGTACGAAACGTAGGACCATTGATAACTGTTTTCATTCCCAGCTTTCGCCACGTACTACTCTATTCGCACGGTAGGCGACGGCAGCGTCCCGGAAATATTGGACACTCCGACCTCACTCCTGACCTACTGCAGCTAAGAACCCGATCTGTTACCCCAAAAGGGCAATAAATTTTGGACCGAACGCTCAAACACCAGCAGAACAACAGGGAAACAAATAATCTCTACCATTGATGTCGTGACACGTGTCCCTTCCGTTTGTGTTCTCGGAATAAGGCTAGTATATAGCATGTGATAACTAGCTACATTCTACCAAAATTTGGCGCAAGCGATACCTTCAAGTTTCAGTAATATCCTGTCCCGCCAAACGCTTCGTAGGTAAGTCTCCATTGCGATCTTTCATACTGCCGCAGAGGTGACGACTGCACCCCCGAACCTCGATATTTATCAAGCGATCAATTGCGTCCCGTGGCAGACAACCATCCGATCTACAGGAGCAGCACTAATTTGTGACAATGGCAATTTCTCAATGCGTGCCCTGTTGATCTAACCAGGACAGTGACTAAATGAAACAGCAGTTTAATGGGAATTTCAGGCCAATTAAACACCCTATTCCCTTTAGAAGGTAACAAATTGGACAATGTCTTGACCGAAAGCAAACTGTCGAAAATGAAGCAAAATAAAAACAATTTGAAGCAATGTAGCGCATCCATTACACAACCTAGCGCAGGCACCACGCAATGTAACGAACCCGCAACTGTAAGGAAGGGGACAAGTGCAGAGAATGGTCCAAGGGAGGACAGCAGAATTTTTTTAATTTTGGAGAGGAATATTTTTAGAAAAACTAACCAACACGTCATGAAGTGGAAGGGAAAAAGCAAAACAGGAAACGAGGATAACGACAAAGCAGGAAGTTACAAATTATTCTACACTCTGTCGCAAATAAACCCAAAGGTATTTTCTGTACCTGGATTTGATTTTTCTTCATTTATTGTAATCGGCATTGTCTTGAGGTATTTTCATACTTTTCCCATCTGAATCATGGTTTCCAAGAAGAAACACGCTTCTATCGGTGTCCTGGAATTCCCTCTTCCATCCGTTGAGTCGCCCTTTCGGATAGGCCTATTGCTCTATATGAGATTTTCGCGTTGTAGGTAAGGGAAACAAGAATGACAAACTTTACTTAATGTCCTTATTTTGAAAGAATGCAATTTTTTTGGATTTCGTTGTTTTGAGCTTTACAGCTTATCAGCAACTGAGCCTAATATGCGCCATGTGAAAAGTGAAACCCATGTTGTTGTCTTCGAGAAGGTTTTCAAACTTTACGGCTAGTCATTGTTGAGGCAAGAGAGAGAAAGGAGCCGGTTTGAAAAATAATACAAGGTGTACACAAAATAATATCACAAAATAAAAATGTAATAACTCGCGAAATAATGAATATAACTTTACAAATGATTACTGCTACAAAGTTAAAAAATAGAATTATATTATGCAATAACTTCCACATGGGAACCATTCCTTCAACTTAAGAGCAATCGCAATTCATGTTCGTTGAAGCGTATCTGGCGCAATCTTCAAAATGAGAGTTGAGATCCCGATGTTCGGGTTCGGAAGAGCACTAGCAGGATTACTTTACGCGATATTTTCCACTTAAAACCAAACAAAGAGTCAAGAGGGTTGAAATTTGAGAGCCATTGAACCCAAGCGATTACCCATTTAGTCCAATCCAACTCCCGGAAATTCTCTCAGTGGAATGTTCTTTAGAAGATGAGAAAAGTCAGCCCCCACCCACCCCCTCACAGTCTCGTTTTGATGAAAGGAATTCCATCTTTTATGATCCTCTAACAGCATTTTCACCACTACTCCAGATATGCTTCAAAGAGCATGGATTAAGACCGATTATCGATTGGATACGACGAATTGTGCTCATGTAGTCTAGATGGAATTGTTATATTGCAATTGCAGCTTCTTGCCTCACTTTTTCCTGCTCGACAAAGTCAACTGTCTGTCTCCTACCTTTATTTATTTCTAAATCCGGGCCTGCTCTGGTGAATATAATTTTATTATCAGTATTGATAGAGGATTCACGTCGTAACATTCCGCAACTCAGCTATGGGTAACTGCTATTACAATTAACTAGACTGAAAGAAAATAAATAACTGAAAATAGAACTAGAAAGAAAATAGCACTGAGATTTTGGGTGTAATGTTGATGCAGTTCTGAGTTTGATGCGTTATATAGATCAGCAAGTAAATAATGCACAGTTTTTAATTAATGTTTTTGTATTTTTTATTTTAAATTGAAATTGTTCTGGAAATATTTCGAATTTCGGTAAGGATTGCAGTTCGTGTTTTTCTCCTACTATATGCTGACTCCTAGACTTTTTTTAATTACATCACTTACTTCGATATTCGAAACATATCTGCCAGATGGTTTAGTGAAAAGCTCTGACGCCACGTCAAGGCACCATCCATGTCAGAGTGTTTTGCTCTAACCTGGAGAAAACCCCTCCACACCTAGGCAGCTAGTGTGGAAGAAAAAAGAGGGCTTCAAGTACCATAAAATATCCATTCAAGTGTGAATCAGAATTATCTTTTGAGTGAATTTAATGGAAATATTTTATGGCGTCTTGCGCAAGATCTAATGTAAAAAAGGGAAACAATTAGACCTTACTCACTAGTTCAACAGTATAATTTAAAATATGCTTGAACGTCTTTTCAAAATGAATCTTAATCTTTTATTTCTAAAGTGATATACTGACGTACTGGAAGAACGATTCTCAATCGTTTTGTTATCACAAGCAACTAAATATATTTTTTATTCAGCTTCACTTAAGAGCATAAAAACATTGGAAAATTTTAGTTCAAATTATCATACATTAGCCACATCATAGGAGAAAAAAAACGGTACTCATAGCATCTGATTTTGGCCATCATTTGACTACACTAAACCTGTTTAAACCCTCCACTCATTGATCTTACATTAGCAATGAGTGCATTATTCTATCTAAGCAATAGTAGTTACCCATAGATCCTCGCTAATACAGGTCCGAAACGAAACTTGTTAAACCAGATGCTCTGCTACCTGATAAGCATCATTGGCCGATTGTATATATGTAACTCTTCGAAGGAAAAAGTAAACAAACGGTAGATAATAAATGAATTCCTGATATATGTGTATAGTTACCTAATTAATAATTTTGCAGTTTTTCTGCCGTTAGATCTACCACTGAAATTTTAGATAAATATTAATATAATTTTATTATCCCTATCATGCACTAATTTTTTTTCTGACTGCCATTGCCAAATGAATCAAAACAGAAAGTATGGAACGAATTTTGTAATAATATCCTTAGTCCTTCTTTCACCTGTATAGTTTATAGTGATAAATAATGAACTTGTGAGAGAGATGTTCAAGAGAATTCCATTATTCATGCCTTATACAAAATTTTATCCAGGTCATTTTTAAATGGAATATGTCTTTAACCAACCATTTCACTCTAACGCGGGCATGTTTAACTGTCTCCTTGAAAAAACTCCTTTTATTGTCAGTAGTTCGACTGTATAACTTAAAATATGCTTGAACGTCTTTTTCAAAATGAATCTTATTCTTTTATTTCTAAAGTGATATAGTGACGCATTGGAAGAACGATTTTTAATCAATTATTTTGTTATCACAAGCAACGAAAATATATTTTTTATTCAGCTTCACTTAAAAGCATTGGAAATTTTAGTTCAAATTATCATACCTTAGCCACATCATAAGAGAAAGAAAACGGTACTCATAGCATCTGATTTTGGCCATCATTTGACTACACTAAACCTGTTTAAACCCTCCACTCATTGATCTTACATTAGCAATGAGTGCATTATCCTATCTAAGCAATAGTTAATTGCAATAGCAGTTACCCATAGACCCTCGCTAATACAGGTCCGAAACGAAACTTGTTAAACCAGATGCTCTGCTACCTGATAGGCATCATTGGCCGATTGTATATATGCAACGCTTCTCAGGCAAAACTAAACAAACGGTAAATAACAAATGAATTCGCGATATATGTGTATAGTTACCTAATTAATTATTTTGCAGTTTTTCTGCCGTTAGATCTACCACTGAAATTTTAGATAAATATTAATATTATTGTACTATCCTTATCATTTATTATTTTTTTTCTGATTGTCATTGCCAAATGAATCAAAACAGAAAGTATGGAACGAATTTTGTAATAATATCCTTAGTCCTTCTTTCACCTGTATAGTTTATAGTGATAAATAATGAACTTGTGAGAGATATGTTCAAGAGAATTCCATTATTCATGCCTTATACAAAATTTGATCCAGGTCACTTTTAAATGGAATATGTCTTCAACCATCACTTACATTTCACTCTAACGCGGGCATGTTTAGCTGTCTCCTTGACAAAAACTTCTTTAAGTGTCAGTAGTGCGACTCTATGATTTAAAATATGCTTGAAAGTCTTTTTCAAAATGAATCTTAATCTTTTATTTCTAAAGTGATATACTGACGTACTGGAAGAACGATTCTCAATCAATTGTTTTGTTATCAGAAGCAACTAAATATATTTTTTATTCAGCTTCACTTAAGAGCATAAAATCATTGGAAATTTTAGTTCAAATTATCATACCTATAGCCACATCATAGGAGAAAAAAACGGTACTCATAGCATCTGATTTTGGCCATCATTTGACTACACTAAACCTGCTTAAACCCTCCACTCATTGATCTTATATTAGCAATGAGTGCATTATTCTATCTAAGCAATAGTTAATTGCAATAGCAGTTACCCATAGACCCTCGCTAATACAGGTCCGAAACGAAACTTGTTAAACCAGATGCTCTGCTACCTGATAAGCATCATTGGCCGATTGTGTATATGTATCGCTTAGCACCTAAGGAAATCATCCTGACGAGATAAGTTCAGGCACTCTCCTGCCCAGACAGGCAGAGATGGAGCCTATCTACATTGGCGTCATCAGGGATCGGGATCTGTATTGTGAGAGTTGGGTACGAGGTGGCGTTACATTAAGGGACAATTTTAGCAAATATTGAGTGCTGGCAGGAAAGTAAATCATCGCTGCGAGAACTTCACATCAGGTGCGGTAAGATCTAGTATGTAGAACCAGTTTTTGTCTTGTTGTTATTCTGTGCTATGCCATAAAATACGCGAGAGAAGGCGAGAAACGGTTCTAAATCGCACTACGTGGACACTACTGGACACAGATCAACGCAAAACCTGGAGGCTATTGCGTCTGATTGGTCAGTAGATGCTGTCAGCGACTGACAAATCCGACTCAAGAAATAGCAGAGCAATCCGATGACGCTAGAAAGCTCGAATTGGAATTGAGGAATCTCGAATTAACGCGACTCGAACTAGTTGATAGACAAGCGCAAAGCGAGGCCGAGGCCGAAGAATGACGCTTGCGAATGGAATCGAAGAAAGAGAAGCGCAGCGCGAAGAAATGCAAGCACAACGCGAGCACGAACTGCAAATAAGGCATCTTGAGCTTGAGACAGTAAAGGCAAGTGGCGTCAGATCTCACGGTGAGTCGTGTGATGGTTATGATTCGCCTGGGTCCGATTCCCATAGCACCGCGAAAAGAAAGGAGCATGAGGTACTGAAATATTGGATTTTGGTTCTGCACACTACGTTGGGATCGCCTCCAGAAACTCTCCTCTACATTTCTTTGTATTTCAAGAGGATCAAGAGCGTTTTTGCTAATCAGGGCGTGCCTGAAAAGGTTAGGAGCCAGGTAGTCCTCTCCATTTTTCGGGAGAAGCTGAACGATCTTTTGGCTTTATTGTCTGACGAGGATGCTAGCGATTACAGTAACCTCAAAGCTTACATTTTGGCGAGGTGTAAAGTCTCTGCAGTTTAATACAAGAGGCAGTTGGATGGGGCATAGAAGCTTGCATACGAAACGTGGAACACGTTTTCGGAAAAATTAGGGAAATGTGGAGAAGGTATACTGAAAGCAGAAAAGTGTTCACATTTGAGGAATTGGTCGACCTGCTGGTGGGCGATCGAATTTAATCAGAGGTACCGAGTAGCACTGATGAATACATTGCATTGCAGGAGCGCTGGGACTGGTTTCATCCAAGAGACCTCATAGATTACATATTACATCATTTAACGAGCAGTCGAATTAATGCGCGTTCACGGGACTCTGATGGACAGGTGACTAGATACATTCCTCCTCCCAGGCGAGAGCAATTAGAACAAAAAGCGCCCATGCAATTTGCAAAGCGATCGGTTGCTACCACTATCAGTGCGCATGGCTGTTTTGGGTGCGGCTCGAAGCAGCATCTTCGCAGAGATTGCCCTCAATGGTGGGCAAAGAGGAAATCGCCCATTGCTGAAATTAATACAGTGTATACTGTATGAGACGAGCCGAAAGAGGTGTGATGTACCCGCGTTTCAACGCATATGTTTAAAGCTCAGGATGAAGGGCAATTAACAACAGTTATACTCACCCATCTTCAGACGGCGAATGTGCAATGTGGCCAGAATGCTTCCACAGCTTTGATTGATTCTGGCGCTGAAATCTCCATGTGTAGAAGAGATGTTTTCCCAAAGCAGTTTTTCACGCCTAAGACGACGATCAAGCTGAAGACAGCATTTGGAGATTTCGAGATAGCTGAAATGATCCACGTTCCTGTGCAGTTAGTGGGGGGATACAATTCCCAAATGACTCCATGATTAGGCCAGAAATTAATTTAGTGATTGATGTTTCATCACATCTGGCACTTCCTGCACTTCTGACGATGGACGATTTTAAAGCGCTTTCTGCCGTTAATTTAAGCGCGATTTGGTGGAGAAGGCTCTCGGAAGCAACATACACTACGTGACGTCACTTTCCGAGACAAGCGAGGGGCAGTCTGCTTCGGCTGTGGAGGTTACTATGGCAACATTTTAATTCAACCAATTCGTCAAACATTTTAGATCACTATTACTTTATAGCCGCCCCGTGGCTGAGTGGTTAGTACGCTTGGCTACCGATCTAAATGACCTGGGTTCGAGCCCCTGATTTGGCATGGATGTGTGTGTCGTTTTTCTGCTGAGGTCCTGCCATCCTCTCAGATCTCCTACTGTGGCATATAAACTGACAGGCTCCTGTCAGACCTCTGTGGCAAGCAGCTGCTTGAGGGGGTATTTATTAATTTTTTTTATTATTACTTTATAAAAGAGATCTTTATACATTCAGTATTTAAGGTTAATATAATGTCTCCATAGTTAAAAAGTTGTTGAAATTTTAACACTTATTTTACACTCGTAATTTCCTAAATAACGGAAACGTTCAGTTTATTTAGAACATAGTAATTTAATATAATCAACGTCGTTACTATATCTATTTTTTACATATTAAATAAAAAGTGGAAGGAATGAAATGACGTAACGCAAAGGGTCAATACTATGATCAACCCAACCAACATATTTTTGTCCTGTTTCTAAGCATCATATGGAGAAATAATGCCCGCCCATTCCATGTGCCTGTAGTTATTCTTAGTGACTGTGATGGCGATGAGATCGGCCAAGAAATGTCCAAAACTCATTGTAACACCTAAAGTATCCTATCTACATGAAGACACTACTCTAGCCTTATTTTGCTAACAATTTAAGTATTCGGTGCTTTTACATCACGATATGTGTTAGAAAACATTTTTTGTGAACGAAAATTAAGTGATTTCCCTCCCTTCCATTCGAACGTTGAACTTGAATTTACAAATAATTATAATGTTACGCACAATTAGGTAATGAGTTATCGGTTGCATTAAAGTCTGCAGCTTTTTATTTGGAACCTACTTGACAAATAAAACACGTTCAATACACATGACAAAGCTTCATTTGTGCAAGTGTGCAGAGCATATATTCCTGTTTCTAGACTAAATGATCTATAGGTTTCATTTGTGAAATTTACTCTATTCGTAAACCATTAACGACTATTCATTTTTACAAGAAGAACAACTAAAAACTAACTGGTACATTTAAGCTTAAAAACTAACAAGTAAAAAATGAAAGATTTTGATACTAACGATTTATTCAATTTTAATCCCACAATTTATGTTTTTTAGGCTTAAAGCAGGTAATCATAATGAAATATGTGCATCGCCTTGGGAAGAAAACAAATTGATTTTAAGATCAAAACATTTCTTCATTTTTATAACTCAAAAATCCGAATATTGTCAATTTTACAAGTTTGAACGCAGCCCATGTTGGCAAAGCATTCTACTCCTTAGAAGTAAACTATATGAGATGCTCAGTTTCTAATAATCATATTCTACTTACCTCATCACTTACCCTCTCACCTGCTTGTGTCGATCCCCGTTGGATGTCTCGAGGGTCTGGGATGACTTGCTTCTTCTCCCTGGAAGTGACGACTCTAATCAGAACACAGAGAAAAAAAATATTTCAGTTCAAACTTGAATTCTGTTTCGTCAAACGAATTTAATTGTTATCCATTGATGTGGCATCATCTATAGAGTAACAATTGCGATATGACGTCAATAGCAAATGCCCCATAATAACTGCTTTAAGAAAATATTCTTTTGCTCTGTATCTGGCAACTTAAAAAAATACTAAAGCTTTGAATTAAACCATAAGAAAAGTCATTAAAATAACTTATTATTCATAATATAGAAAACAAATATATTTTTGATTGTTTTAAAACTAAGTATCTATCTATCGTGTGTGTGGGAGAGATCGGGTTGCTAATATTTCTGATTAAGAATATATTCTGCACTTTTATTTCCACCTAATAGGCTAAATGTCCAGATGACAAAGGCCCCAAGGACACAGAAGGTTCCGAAGGGGAGCCACTGTACAGCTCTTAGGAGACATGGACACCTCCTGTCAAAGCCACACAGTCTGTTTTTTAAGGTGCACAGGGTATGACTATTCTACATACGAGGCCACGGCTAATGTCCCATCCAACGGACGTCAACCTTCTCAAGACCTCTGGTGTCCCCTTTCTCACCTATGTAGTTTGGTACATTTGTTAGAAAAAAAATGCATATTTACTCTGTTTACCCTTCAACTTACTACTTAGTTTATCCTTCTACATTTCATAGTAGCTACTAAGTTACTATGAAATATTTCAATAAAATGCAAAACACACTTATTAATATCTGTTATCTTGTAATTATCTATAAGTCTCTTATATTTATTCAACATTTCTTCTCTCGTGGACACAGAAATTCCAAAGGTCATTAACTTGCCAGACTGTCTTTATGTCTTGTATTAATTATACTTACTGTCAGACCTCTTTTCAAGGAATTGTTTAAAGGATAAAGTTGGATCGATAATTTGGGGGCCCTGGAGCCAAGTAGTAAATGAAGCCCTCTCTATCATGATAAATTCAAGGATAATGAATTTCGCATTACTTTATGTAACGTTATCGATTAGATGATTGAAAAATAATATAATGAGTACCTTAAAAAAGTAATTAAAAAATCAAGGCGTTACTGTAAGGTATCTTAACGTGGGATAGGCGGTAAAATTTTTGTGGGTACTCCGCTAGAGCTCAAAAGTCGCTAGATCTAGTAACAAAGTCAGTGTTTTATTTCATTCCCATTGTTTACTATAACTATGGTTTCATCTATCTGTACAAGGTGTACGCCAGTTACATGCACATTTCCAGGGGGTACGTGATACATAATAGGTTGAGATCTACTTCTCTAGAGCAATGTCTTCGTCTTTACGGGATGGGGGTGGCTCAGTAGGCAGCGCGCCAGGCTCATAAGTTGTAGTTCCCTGGTTCGAGTCACAGCTGGGTCAGTGTTGAGATTTATCTCCGCAAAATTCCCTGCCCACGGTCAGTATGGGACACCGATGGGCTTGGAAAGGCCGCTACCCGTCGGAGGGGACGTTAAGCCGTAGCCACATCTGCGGGAGAGCCATACCCTGTGCACGTTAAAGAACACACTGGATGGCCTTGACGGGAGGCTACCATCTGTCAAACAGCTATTCCAGTGGGTCCCCTCCCCCAACTTTCTCTGAGCCTTCGGGGTCCTTTTGACCTGGCCATTTAGCCCATGGTGTGCAAAAAAGCGCGGCTCAGAGATAAACAACCCAACTTCGTCTTTAGTGCTACCCAGTTGAAGGGTAATTTCTTTTAATGTCTCATAACTCTTACTTCTAATAATTAAACTGCATTTATGTAGAAAAGCTTGCAAAAAGCGCGGATTCTTGCACCGAACTTTTAAAGTCCTAATATATAGTGTGGGATTTATAAATATTTCTTTAATGAAAACCCAAACGGTAATTCACTTGCCATTTTGTTTTTAAACTTCAAAGTTTAAAAATTTTAAAAATTCCTCTTTACAAATGCAAGAGGGTAATGGTTGATACGTTTAATATATTGGGGTAATAATTGTTAATTGATTGAAAGTTGGATTTTTATTTCACCCTGAAACTGGGAAAAGAAGTCTCTAGAACGGAACTCTTGTTGCAGGCTGCAAGAAAATTATGTTTCATATGAATGAATTGCTAATAAGAATCTGCAGTTTTCGTACAGCTATTGCTATGGAAATTATTGTTCGCAAAATCTTGAATTGAGTCACCAGAATGATTTCAGGGTGGTCTGAAATCAAATACCATTTGTCGTACTGTGATCAGAATTTGCAACTAGAAGAACAATATATCCCCTCTCGTGAACATCAGATTTTCGTTTTAAAAGGAATGAAATTTGATTCCCAATTTTGGCATCATCTGATATTGGAAATTCAAACTAACCGCTGATTGCGTAAATGCAAATTGTAATATTTTTTTCTGTACTTATAAAACATAATAATCCCTCAATTATCTATTTTCCTACTTTTTCCTTCGTTAGAGGTTGCAATTGAAATTTTCATCGTTTTCCGCATTTATCGGTGTCAAACTGTGGAAATTGGAACTGATAGATTAGAGGTTTTCAAAGTGGGGTACGAGGTAAAATTTTTCGGGGTACGCCGTGAGAGCTCAAAACTCGCTAGATCTAATAACAAAGTAAAAATAACCATAACTATAGTTTTATCTATCTATACAAGGGGTACACTAAATTACATACACATTTCCATCCAGGAGGTATGTGAAACATAAAAGGTCGAGAACCACTGTAGTAGATGATTGGGAAAATGCAAATAATAATAATAATTTATTGTATCTGTTTAGCACAATTTTTTTTTATTTATCTCTTAAAATAAAAGTGTTATTTTTCCACTACTCTCAGGAGGTAAGAGGAATGATTAGTGCCAATATAAAGCTCTTGATCATTATTCTCCAAAACCAAAGTTTAAAATCCCTATTACAAATATATTGTTCGTAAATTGCAATATTCGCTCAGCATGCAAATACTGTGCACGAAGATTCATCGCCGAGATGAAGAGGGAGCAAAGTTTCAAAATGCTTCGCATAGAACAATATCTGAGGGGACAGGAACCTCCTACTGAAAGTAAAAAATATTAAAACAACTGTACTCTGAGATTGTTGCATTTTGTGAGCTCTTTAAATTAAGCTCTCTAAAAATGCTGTTCAGCATTTTTAGAGATTCAAAATTGCATTTCGATTGGTGAATGCAGTATGGTAGAGATGTCAGTCACTTCTTATATAGTAGGCGAACTAAGTAATATTTTGTTACACGGATCACTCAATAATATTTTGACACACCGTCATTTAACATATTTCGACTTGTAAAGTCTCCTTCAGAAGTTGTGGAAATGATTCTACTTCGAAGATTATATCCGTGTGCGTATGGCAAGACATACTTGGCCAAAAAATATCACAACCGGCAGCATCTCAGCAATCTAAGAAAAATAAATTCACCTCAGGAATTCCGAACATCCGAACGCTAGCTAATTCACTGAAAAATGCAAGTCAACCTTACAATTACATAGTGCCAATTAAAACCAGCAACTCTATAATCAATACAATTAAAACCCATCGAGACCAGAACGGAAAAACAGGACCGTACTATGATAAAACCAAACGACCCTGCAGAACTCGGATAAAAGAATATAAAAGACATATACGTTTAAAAAACAAACTTCTTCATTTCCAAGAATAGTTTCAAAATACAGAAACGAACCCACAATTTGAACAGACCAAAATTATTTATGTCCCTCCGACCAAGTTTCAATTACATCTCCCTGAACAACTGATGATATACGAACACAGAGAAACGTGCTGTAACTTAGAATTTTGCCACCCTCCCCACCAATGGAAACTGCTCCGTGATAAGTGCAGGTAAAGCATACACACACCCATCCCTATCCGTGGCACACGGGGAGAATCACGAAACCACAACAGCTTCACCCGTTGCAAACCACACGGCGCGGGCGCAGAAATACGCACACGGATATAATCTCCGAAGTAGAATTATTTCCACAACCTCTGAAGATTTTACAAGTCAAAATATGTTAAGAGACGATCTGTCAAAATATTATTGAGTGATCCGTGTAACAAGAAATGACTGACTTCGCCGACTACATAAGACGTGATTAACATCTCTTCCATCCTGTATTCACTGATCGAAATGAAATTTTAATCTCTGAGAAATACTAAACAACATGGATAGTGATTAATTTTTTAATTTACCTTTGTTAAATCTGTTATACAAATATACTTACTCACTACCTATTGCATTGAACTTTCTGTTAGCCGACTAAACGAAGGTCGCATTACCAAGGGTTGTAAGCCATACATGTCTCCGTCTACTCGGCTAATACATAGATATTATAATTGTATGAATGAAAAATAACACCTGAGCTAAAGTACATTCAAACAATAACAGAGATATTATTCCCCATTCAAATCCCAATGCATTAAACATTTCCCAATATATAACCATTTCTTACCAACGCGGTTTTACAGACGTCCGCACTTAATGCGGTGTAACCAATTTTCAGCCGTCCCGTGGCCGAGTGGTTAGCATGCTTGGCTACTGATCTAAGGGACCTGGGTTCGAGCCCCGGGTAAGGCATGGATGTTCGTGTCGTTTTTCTGCTGAGGTCCTGCCATCCTCTCAGACCTTCTACTATGGCATATAAACTGACAGGCTCCTGTCAGACCTCTGTGGCAAGCAGCTGCTTGAGGGGGTATTTATTTTATTTATTATTTAACCAATTTTCTGGGCGTCCAACGCCCGACAAACAGCAAAGATTTTGGCTAAACAAGTAGAACAAGAATGCACTATATGTATTAACTACGGCATAAAAACATATACTCCTGCCTAGATAAATGGGATATTGAAAAATCAGACATACCTTGGTTAGCTGAGGATGTGAAGGAGCACGACCCGAAGGAGAGGATTTGTAGGCAATTCTAACTGAGAGAGACATGGACCCTTCTCCAACGTTAAAGCATATTTCGTTGTTTCGTAATGAATTATTCTGTTGCGTACAACAAGATATGACGTACAACAAGTATGACTTGGTTTGTTACGAATAACAACAGTGAAGTCAACGCAATAAACGTCTTTGCTATTGACAATATCTCATCCGCAATAGCATGCGCAGAAATTTAGAATGGGAATTGACATATTTAGGTATATTTGAGATTTCTTTCATTGTATGCTTGAGTCTGTAATTTTTGGAGACTTCCCTAGGAAATATATGGTACTCAGATCCAGAAGTAGGGGGTTATAACCATTACATTCTCTCCCCCCCCCAACATAAACATACTTGGGTACGCCTAGAGTTGCCAATAGTCCCGCATTATCAATATTTATTCTTCTTGCCGTACCAACGTCGTATGGGACTCTGCATCGACTGATCCGAGAGTACTGCCGATCTCAAGACGTGCATTCGATCGAATATAAGAAATGAGTTATAGTGACAAAGAAAATCTACGCATCGCACTAATAACTCCACTCTTTAAATAGCAGAAACTCTATAGAATTCAGGTGAAGAATCATCCAGCCAATTTTGGTGAACTGCGCAAGGAATTATCTTTGATGATCGTGCGGAAACAACATGTGTCGACGCTTCACCTCTCAAAGAAACATGAGATATTTATAATTATTATATAGAATCTGAATGGGAAAAAAAATTATACGATAATAAGCCTTTTGTTGAATTTTTAACATTTTAGAAACAATATCCAACATTAAATTGAAGATATTTTTTCCACGTATTTATTCAATATATCAGGAAGATATCACTTTGAATGGGTCTATCAATTTTAGACGAAAAATTGCCAATTGTCCGAGTGGGATACAAAACCGCGACCTTCTAATAACATGTCAGGTGCTCTGACCGCATGTACCAAAGGTTTGAATATTGAACTCACAATAAAAGTTATCTCTGTGGTCATATAAATTTGATTTATGTGCTTAAAATGTAATGATGTCAGAGAGTTTAGGGATCAAAATAATCAAATAACAGTTATCGAACAAATCAGTATTGAATGATTCTTAATTTTATATTATTGTAATGCACTTAAAATTCGTACCTGACTATTTCTTTTTTATTTGCGACATATAGGACAGAGAAGAATCCTAGAAGCTACTCCTAGCTTAATACAGGCCTTCTCATACAACGACATGCCCTACTACGACCGAAGTCACTGCTGACCACTGCCTTAGTTAGAGCTAACACAACACAAAAAGTTTGCCTTGCTGGAACAGTCGCTAGCTGCCTAACCACTATGCCAGTTAAGGCCTATATATATTCCACTATGCCTATTCTCCTGATATTAATGCGTTTAAGTAACAAAGCAATTAGTTTTCATAATTAATATAAGAATAAATTGGGCGCTAGCCTGTTTGCAATAAATTTGTAAATTTTATTTGTCGTTTGGTAAATGATACTGATCAGTGTCGTCCCATAAACAAGAGATACATTCTGTACACAAAGGGATGGCGGTTGTGTCAGTCCGTATCACTACAGACACATAATCTAATATTCCCAGTTTCGATTCCCAAATGCGTTGAAATTCATCTTCGCCAATCCCAATCTTCCCTCAGTGAAAAAGGAGACACCTTTCGGCTAGCAATAGCTGCAGTCCATCAAGTGGGATGTTAAACTGTGATTCCACGTGTATTAGAATTATACTCTGGACAGGGGTTAAAGTAAGCTGGATGGCACTGTAGACGACCATCTCTCATCTAACAGATCTCCTTTTCTCATCCTTCTCTAAGACGTTGGAGTCCTTGTGACCAAAAATAGTAATATTCGAAAGACTTAGGAGACACATCCTTTCTTTACTCTACGTCAGAGATTGAGAACGTGCGCTCCTTCTCCGCACCAGCTCTCAGCACCCTAAAACAAGACTCTTAAATCTCCTTTCGAAATTGGACTGTGAAACACATTTCTTAATATTTTCATTAACACAAGTGCCGGAACAGGTTGACAGATAATAGAATGAATGCAATGATACAATTCAAATGTTACGAATTCACCATAAGTATATACCTGTCTCCTAACTGCTCTCCAATTGGTACTCTCCCCGAACCACTTCTGAGACCTCGGGGACCTTGTGTTCTGGCATTTAGCCCATTGTGCGAAAAAATTGCCGCTCAGAGGTAAAACAACACAAACCAACTTTTCCTCATAGTCATTTAATCCACTGGCTCTGTTGTTAGCGGCGATCTTAACAAACATACATCAATATATTGGGGAGGGATATGGCTCAGTCGGAAGAGTGCCAGGCTCCCAATCATATGTTCCGGTGTCCCGTCAATTCAACGCAACGTCAGTTCATCGCGATGCCAATTCATCGCGCATCAATTCACTGCAACGTCAATTCATCGCAGTGTTAGACATGTGGTTTCCTTGACTTTCTACATCTGTAGATTGTTCAAATTAACTTTAGGAGACAATAATTCGTAACTTTAAAAAGTTAAACATGGTTCGTAAAAATTTACCTCAGAAATTAATTAAAACTAGCATAACAGATTGTTTCAAACTGTTTAATAAAATATGCATTTTAAAAGTTTGTCTAATATTGAAATAATAATTAAGCGATCATTAATGATATTTAAAAAAATATTGTTAAATATTCCAGCTTCGGTGCCTCCTTAAATACTGAACAGTATTGTTTAAAATCAAAATTTAAATAGATTTGATAAATAATAAATAAAAATAAATATTTCCTGAACTAGCTGCTTGGCACAGCGGTCTTATATGAAACAATCAGTTTAATACGCCATAGTAGATGGTCTGTGAGGATGGCAAAACCTCAGCCGAAAAGACAATACAAGCCTCCATGCCTTACCTAGGGCTCGAACCCAGGTCCCGTTAATCAGCAGCCAAGCATTCTAAACACTCGGCCACGCGACGGCTAAATGGATTTGACTATGATCTTTAATTTATCACCAGTTACATTTCTCCATTTTTGTGAATATTTTAGAAGTTATAGACCACCAAAAAATATATAATCAATAACGTATGTATAATCAGTGTAAAAAAACATAAACCTTATAAGTTGATTAAAATTGATTACTTTAATGAGAATTTGCTACGTCGAAGTTGGACTTCTCATCCTATATACGTTCTTTTTTTCTTTTGCAAAATTGATTAATTTGTCATCAGCAGTTCTTGGGCCTTGAAAACAGAAATGGCTGACCGCAATTTACCAAGGACTGTTCTAAATAAACTGTTCGAAACTCAATTAAAGATTTTTAATCCCTACCCTTAGGTGAGGGGGTTGCAATTTATTTATTTTAAGAGATAATTGTTTGTTTCTAGAGAAAAATTAAAAGTTCTTTTCGGGTTGGATAAGTATTAATAAACTGGCTTCGGTCAGAAAGGGGACAGCAATGGGCTTGGAATGGCCGCCATCGTCGGATGGCACATTAAGCCATGGCACCGTGTGTAGGAAAACTATACCCAGTGCATATTAAAAAACATGTTAGGTATCCTTCATGGGAGGCTTCAATTTGTCCCCTAACAGCTGTCCAAAGGGTCATTCAGAGGTAAAACAAAATAACCCTCTATTACTAAGGTGGTGCCGTCCCATGGCCGAGTGGTTAGCGCGCTTGGCTACTGATATACGGGACCTGGGTTCGAGCCCCGGATAAGGCATGGATGTATGTATCGTTTTTCTGCTGAGGTCCTGCCATCCTCTCAGACCTTCTACTGTGGCATATAAACTGACAGGCTCCTTTCAGACCTCTGTGGCAAGCAGCTGCTTGAGGGGGTATTTATTTATTTTTATTTATTACTAAGGTGGGACATAAAATATATGAGTTTTAGTTACTTCACATAACAATAGATCAACATACCAAAATAGCTCCCCAAAATAGCAACCAAAATTGCCCTACCTTAAATAGAGATTTCCCATGTTATGTCAATGGGAATATAATTTCGAAGTTCTAAAACTTCTAATATATGTATTTAGCGAAATAATGTGATTGATGATAAATTATTAATCATAATCAGTTCTATTTAAATCTTGAATTCCAACAATATTCTTTCAGTATTTCAAGACGCACCGAAGCAAGAATATAAAATAGCTATTTAATTTCATAAATAGCATTAATTATTGCCTAATATTAAAATAATCATTATATAAAGTTTTAAAATGCATATTTTATTAATAGGTTTGAAACATCATTTGTTATTTGTGTTTTAATTTCTGAGGTAAATTTTTCTGGCGCATGTTTAACCTTTCAAAGTATAAATTATTGTCTTTAGAGAATTCATTTATGCAAAGATGGGGAAAGTCAATAAATACTTATGTCTAACACTGCGATGAATTGACAGCGATGAATTGACGTAGGACCCATACTAGGTATCAGGGGAATCAAATCCCTGCCCTCGAAAGCAGGTGTGACCTGCTTTGAAACGCAAAAGAGTAATCTTTGCGCAGTTTAATTTTAGCCCCATTAATTAGCCCCATTAATTAGACCGACGCTAAAAATAGATTTACGAAACATCTATAAAAATTTAATCAATATAGAATATTATTTTAACAATTTTGTCTGGTTGAATATTTTATAAATTGGAAACCTTATTCAAGCCTTATTATCAGATCCCCACCCCCTCCCGAAACTAAATGCCTAAGGGCCACCCGAGGGGTGGTCCGGATCCCATTCACTCCCCACGCCTGCATACACCACTACCTCACATATAGTATACACTAAGATATCAGTTCATTAGGTACCACCCCTCGTCATAATAATAGTTTATTATGAAAATAATGGAAGGAAAGGTGTGGAGCATACATCAGGCAGACCAGTTCTTCGAGTATCAGTTAGAGTTGGATTGATCATCAGAATGGGCAAAACGACTTACCTGAGCGACTTTGAACGTGGTATGATAGTTGGTCTTAGGCGTGTCAGTTCTGACATCGCTGAAACGGCCGCTGTCCTGGGCTTTTCACGCACAATCATTTCAAGTGTTTACCTAGAATGGTGCGAAAAGCAAAAAAAACTACCAGTTATCGGAGATCCTATAGACTAAAACAGTATGTGGATCAGAGGGGTCAAAAGAGACTGGAAAGAATCGTATAAGCAAACAGACGGGCGAACATTAGGCAAATTACAACAGAAATAAATATTGGTGTGCTGAAAGTCATCTCCAAACGCACGAAGTATCAGACCTTGTCGTGAAGTGGCTATGTGATCGACCATGTGGAGTGACGATGTTGTCAGCGAAGAACATGAAAGCGTTTCTCCAGTGGGAGCAGGAGTATAGATCCTGGAGCGTTGAGGACTGGAAAAAGGTAGCCTGGTTGGACTAATCAAGGTTCCTTTGGCATCACGCTGATGGGAGGATCAGAATTTGTCGCAAGAAACATGAAGCCATGGAACTATCTTGTCTGGTGTCAACAGTATAGGTCAGTGACCGTGGTGTGACAATGTGATAAATGCTTTCCTGGCACACATTAGGCCCCTTGATACCTATCGAATCACATTTGAACACTACGGTGTATTGGAACATCATTGCTCCAAGTTCATTTCTTCATGGCTAAGGTTTATCCTTATTCGGCTGGATACGTTCGGCATGATAATTCACATGTTCACAAGGCACGTTTTGTCACCGAATGGTTCCAGGAACATGCCGACCAGATTTCGTTGCTTCATTGGCCAGCGCAGTGCCCAGATCTAAACCCTGTGGAAATCTTTGGGATGATATGGTAAAGGCTGGTCGAAGGGAGACTCCAATTTGCAGCAATTGCGCGACACAATCATTTCCGCATGGTACAACATTCTTGCGCAGCACATCCAGCAGCATTTAAGTTTCGTGATCCCAAAAATTTGGGCTGTTCTGAAGGCCAAAGGATGCGCAGAACGCTGCTATATAGGTTTACCTAATCAATTGGCCTCTCAGTGTATAATAAGAAAAAACACATACTCATCTGGCAGATATGGGACGACAAAGAGAACAATCACAGGAAGAGAATCTCTCCTTTATCTCTTAAAACAAGGAAGTTGGATTACAGTCCCCCCCCCCCCCAGGAATTAAGTGAACAAATCGTTGCTTTCAGTGTAACACTATTGAGCGCCACACTCCACTATAAAAAATTTAAATTTTCAGCATAAATTGTTTGTTTGTAAGTTTCATTTGAAGTTGTTTGTAAGTTTCATTTGAAGTTGGGCCATTTATCAAAATTTCTACTTCCGTATTATGATATCCAAACTGTTGTGGATTTGAAAAGTGCGAATCTCTTTGTTCCTTCCGTATCTATACAACCTGAAAGAAATTCTTTATTTATCTTTAAACACTAAAAAGTTTAATACCAACAAATGAAAGAGTGGAAACATAAAATGAAGCTCTTTATTTTTAACAACAGATGGCAGCACCACGTATTGACGGAAATCTTTTCAGTGATGTCATATAACATTTAAATTAACTTTTAAACATTCTTAAAACAAAAAAAAATTTAAAGGCAATTTTGCTCAGTAATCGACTCCTTATTAAAATCGCATGGGTTGTTCGTAATAATAGCCATCTGAGTGTAAAGGAGATTGCATATAAGAAGATTAGAATAGGAATTAGAATTAGGAAAAGTTGAGGATCGACGATTAAGGAGATGAAGATATATTGTCACGTAGTATCTTAGAACTTCTGTAGGAGGATACAACAACTATTGTACAAGATAGATATATTGTATTTGGAAAACAATAATATACTCTTCCCCCCTTTTAATCGACAGAAATAAAAAAAGCATTTTAAAAGCTACTATGAAAGGACTTTAGAAGGAGCATACGTGAGAGCTATGTCAAAAGTCGGCAAAAACGCCAATGTTCATATTTGCTACAGCAATTAATTAACTAGAGAAATCAGCTAATAATCGACATTAATCAGATTCTGACATGAGCCATAACTTATAGAAGGTATAATGAACATAAGAGAATGTAGTGATATAGCATATGGATAAGTGACAAGAAAATAACAAACACTTGAGTAACAGAGTATCACAGGAATATTTCTCTAGACAAGAAACGCCATGCTTCTGGTAAACCTGTGTGCAAATCGCGGTCAGGACAACGAATATTTTCAACTTGTTGTTTCAAATAACATACAGTTGCTCAAAAAAATATTCGAACACTATGGTTGATTACAGAATTGAGAAAAAATATCTGTCGATTCTTTTATAAATTAGTGATCTAGCAATCTTCGTGTACAGTACACGAAAGTTGCCAGATCACTAATTGGATTCGTGTACTGTACACGAAGGTTGCTAGATCACTAATTTCTAAAAAAATCGTTGACAGATATTTTTTTCTGAATTATGTAATCAACCATAGTGTTTGGATATTTTTCTGAGCGACTATACACGTGTGTCGCAATGCTTCTCGTTTTTAGCAGTTCGTTTTTAAGGAAATTAACTTTTTGATTTTCGATCTTTGCACCTTCTAACAATAAAGGCTACGAAGATGAATTACTATATCTTTCAATTTGGTAACATTTACTGGTTGAGCTTTTTGTGGTTAAATGTCATATGCAAAATTTAATGAATTCATCATGCCCTTTTATTTTAATGTAGGGGGGGGGGGGGTTGTTTCACTTGGTAGCGCAGCAGGCTCGTAAACTGATATTCGCAGAATAGAATCCTAACTATGCTGCATTCTGAACGTTATCCTCTAACCCCTGTTCCGCCCTCGGCAGGAAAGAGCCTATTGATGTGATTTGGAAGTCCGCCGTCCGTCGGATGAGACGTTAAGCCATGGTTACGTACACTGGAGAGCATATCCCGTGTATGTTAAAGAACATTTTGGATGTGTTTGACGAAAGGCTTCCACCTGTCTTCCAAAAGTTGTGCAGTTGATCCCCTTCCCCGACCTCTACTGAGTCCTTGGAATGATTGTGATTTTTTATTTAGCTTATTCTGTGCAAACAAATGGACGCTCAAAGGTCCCAGCTCCTTTTAGAACGTTGAAGTATCTATAGGAGTTGAAAGTATTTTTAGACCTACTACACGATCGGAAGGGATTAATCTCACTACAGTGATAATCGGTTTGTAAGTAACAAATGCTAGTGGTGAAAAACTTCCAGAATAATTTTACACTTCCTTGTTTATTATGACACGACTATTTTCCTCAGCGAAAATGCATAAATCTGTAATTAAGTGAACATGAAAGTAATTAAATATAATTGTTTAGAAATGAAGTAATAGATCCAAATTGTATTTATAAGCAATATAATAAAAATTAGCTATAAACTTCGATAGCAATATTTGTTTTAAAAAGTTATGTTGATGCTCTGTTAATAGAAGAATTAATTATCCTCTTCATCGATTTCATTGCAATATTAGGATGTAAAATAAAAATATTTAAATATTTTGCCGTGATTTTAACTTAATGGAGAGGTACATAAGTTGGGTTGGGTTGTTTTACCTCTGAGCTGCACTTTTTTGCACACCATGGGCTAAATGGCCAGGTCACATGGACCCCGAAGGCTCAGAGAAGGTTGGGGGAGAAGACCCACTGGAACAGCTGTTGGGAGACAGATGGTAGCCTCCCGTCAAGGCCATCCAGCGTGTTCTTTAACGTGCACGGGGTATGGCTCTCCCGCATACGGGGCCACGGCTTAACGTCCCATCCGACGGACGGCGGCCTTTCCAAGCCCATCGGAAGAGAGAGGTACATAAATATTGTCTTTTGGAAATGGCTTCTATCATTCTAAAATTAAGATATTTCATTCAGATACAGAATGAATATAAACATGGATGATAAGAAATTGCCTCTGGAGAATGTGAGATACTCGTTTTCAAAAGAGAGCTAATTTTCTTCTTCAGAACCCTCTAACAGTTAAAATTAGAACTAAGGGATAATTATGAAAACTCAGATCTGAATATTTTATTTTAATGAGATTAATTTATCTCTTAAAATAAAGTTGCATTTTCCTCCCTCCCTGAGCTAAAGAGAAAATTATTGCAAATGTAAACCTCCTGATCATCACGCTCTAACACCGAATCAAGGCGTTTGTCGCTCTCTTTGTAGGGTGCCAAAATATAGCTCAAAGGTAAAACAACGGAACCTATAAATATAAAACTTTTAGTGCAAGGAAATCGTTTGCATTTTTCTTTTACAACAAAATAATAATATCAAAATTTATTTTCCTAATTTGGAGGGCGCCTTAAGCTATTGGGAGATTCGAAAAATGCGAATCGTAATATTTCATCAATCTAACCAAGAAATAATTTTTATTTATCTATAAAAACAATATGTTTGAATATTTAGAAATGGATAGAGAGAGGAGGATATGTTAAAAATTTAGTTCATTTTTTTTATGAAGACGAGGCAAAACCTAGAAGAAACATTTAACTCCACTATATTTATTGTATACTCCCACTATATTTAGAGAAAATTTAAATATAAAAAATATATTTCGTTCAATCCACGCAGCACTAATGGTAAACAAATATATGAATGGTACATCTTTGCGATATATCCAAGTTAAGAGAAAGAGATTTCATCGTGTACTGAATACAACACTGATGCGTTCATTGGGTGTCTCTCATAGCGAATGTAGGATTGTATCAATTCTATTCTGTTTTACAACAATCCTAAATCATCTTTCATTTATTTGGTCACTTTAAGGATTCCTTTCAATAATTTAGCCGTTAAAAGGTGCAATAATCAGTTTTTCCACCTGTAATGTAATGTTTTGATTAAAATTGTTTTGCTTAGAAATATTGATAACATGTTATTTTCATGAATTAGATTTTACAGCAAATCAAATGCATATACTTGAAATAGGATATAAGCATGTTCATATTGTGCTAAATTAGTGACAGTTTTAGAGGCAGCACAACAAGATTATGTTATTATCATAGTTTTTTTAGAGAGAAAATGTAGCTAAAAGGAAAAGAAAAAGCAGTTTTGGTTCAACTAGAATTAATGATCTAAGCCGAAAGCCGCGCAATCAATGATGTATAAATTATTATGAGATGCTTCCAGGCTTTTAGCCTATGGCATGTTGCACGATTGACTCAAATTTTGAAGAGTTTGCGAACGATGAGTTACTACGAACCAAAATCAGAACAACAATAATGGCACTTGTGGAACATCTCCATCACAGTTAGACAGAGGGATATTGGTATTTATCGATTGTATAAGAGGGAATTGGTATTTAGCGATTGTATAAAAGGGTATTGGTATTTAACGATTGTATAAGAGGGTATTGGTATTTAACGATTGTATAAGAGGGTATTGGTATTTAACGATTGTATAAGAGGGTATTGGTATTTAACGATTGTATAAGAGGGTATTGGTATTTAATGATTGTATAAGAGGGTATTGGTATTTAACGATTGTATAAAAGGGTATTGGTATTTAACGATTGTATAAGAGGGTATTGGTATTTAACGATTGTATAAGAGGGTATTGGTATTTAACGATTGTATAAGAGGGTATTGGTATTTAACGATTGTATAAGAGGGTATTGGTATTTAATGATTGTGTAAGAGGGATATTAGTATTTAACGATATTATCCCACGAGAGGGATATTGGAGATTAAACGGGAGTTCATCATCACTTTCGTGCGGAATCTGAACATTCATCAGGGCAATGAGAGTGTCCAGGCTCACCCACAGCAAAGAGGTTTTAGGATGTGTCATCAGCATGGAAAGTAAGTCTCCTTCTGCATTTTCATGGAAGGGAGAGGTGACTCAGTGGGTAACGCGCCAGGCTCGTAATCTGCAATTCCCAGATTTGGTTCTCAGCTGAATCAGAGTTCAAATTTATCTCCGCAAAATTCCCCACCCTGACCACGGTCTGTAGGGAACACTGGTGAGATTGGAAAGGCTGCCGTCATTCGGATGCAATGTTATGCCATGGTCCAATGTGTGAGAGACTCATATCGTTTGCACGTTAAAGAACATGCTGGATGGCCTTGATGAGAGGCTACCATCTGTCTCCCAACAGCTGTTCCAGTGAGTCCCCTCCCCCAACTTTCTCCGAGACTTTGGAGTTATTCTGACCTTCTCATTTAGCTCATTGTGTGCAAAAATGTGCCTCTCAAATGTAAAACAATCAATCTGCATTTTCAAAAGGCTAGAGAGACCGTGAATGTGTATCTTAACGCATACTTCTGAAATCAATTAGGTGTTCATTTCGCATAAAACCATCTGCGATATTGAAAAGGGGAATATTACTGTTATACGACAAATCGAAACTGCATACAATCCAAAAGATCATTAATGATTTTGGTTAGGGATTTCTTCATTCTCCGTCTAACAGCCGTTGCGGTTTAACAGATATTTCGGTTTGTTTGGTCCACTTAAACACTACCTTTGTGTAAACGTTTCGCTGATGAAGAGAAAGTTGGAAATGTTGTACGTCACTTGTTACAACAATAACTTACCATGTGCACGTTAAAGAACACGCTGGATGGCCTTGACGGGAAGCTAACATCTGTCTCCCAACTGCCATTCCAGTGGATCCCTTCCCCCAAACTTTTCTGAGCCTTCGGGGTCCTTGTGACCTGGCCATTTAGACCATTGTATGCAAAACAGTGCAGCTCACAGGTAAAACAACCTACCAACCAACAACAACAACTGATATCATTTTACGTTATTTTCTAGAATATTTGATCATCTCAAGTGTATAGCTGTTTTTGTAGATTATTTCGAAATAACTACCCTGCATACTTCTTTTATGTACTTACTTTGTGACATACTGACTTCCTTTTGTAATTTTATCATACCTAAAATTTGCTCGGATAGTGAACCATAGAAGTTTCGTACTTAGGAAGGAAAACTTGATGCCTTTGATTCTAGACGTTTTCGCAGTATCTTCTACATTACGTGATTAAACAATGTAAGCAATGGGGAGATTAGACGAAGGATCAATAAACGCCGTTGAGCAGCATCTTGTGCAAGGAAACTGCATTGTTTTAATCATGTTGTCTACATACAGTACTATAGATTAATTGATCTAGTTATGAATAGTGGCTGAAAGCCTCTGAAAAAGTGGAAAACAGAGGTTTATTATGGTGTCAAACACGAGCTATTTAGAAATGACCTGCACTGAGAGGTTGCTATTTTTGTAATTCGCGTTTGAAAAAACTAAATTGCATAACCTACACCTCTATACCCCATGTCTGCTTAGTTTTATACACTTTATAAATATATAAGGTTTTATACCATTTAATGTTCCGATGACGTGAGAGGTTTGTGTTCCCCCCACGTGTTAGCTAATGCAGAAACTCCGTTTCAGAGCTGTAATAAACCAGTGGTTTCTAAAATTTACTAAGCAATAGCAATTTTCCGTGATTTTCTATAATTTCCACTATGGTGGAAATTATATAATCTATAATACCACCATGGCCTGAGAGCCAGTGTTTGAGAACTATTGCTTTGGACATAATGACGCGCTTCATGCAATAACTCAATTTATCAATGTAAACTGAAAATAAGTAACACAGAGAAATCTGATGATTAATTTCGAAGGAGATTAAAGGAACGTCACACTTATCGAGAGATAGATCGATGACTTAACAGATTGGTCAGATGTTCTTTTACAAGTAGAGTGGGCCAATGGTTGAAATCTGATTGATATACACTTCTCGACAAAATTACGGTAACACAGAGAAATCTGATGCTGGCTAATAAGAATTAATTTCGAAGGAGATTAATGGAACGTCACACTTATCGAGAGATAGATCGATGACTTAATAGATTGGTCAGATGTTCTTTTACAAGTAGAGTGGGCCAATGGTTGAAATCTGATTGATATACACTTCTCGACAAAATTACGGTAACAAGAAAAAATGTGTAAAACCTTTTTATTGTAGAATCTAATTAAGAAATTTTTTCCCCAGATACGTATTTTAGTACAACTGGAAATGCTGTAGAAAACGAGAGCTTCCATAACCTTGATGGACACACTGGTAAATATTTACACATAAGTTTCAAGATCTCTTCTCTGTATCTCTGAGCAATTCTGGAGCCTCCATCGAACACCTGGAGTATGGCCACTGATGGTTACGGCCACTGCACAGCCGCACTCTAATTCCGCAACTTTATCTCTGATATTGGAGTTGATGGTATCGCATTCTTAGTTCCTTTCAGATTAAAGAGCGTCTAGAATCTGGCAGTCGGCTAAATCGAGACTTGTCAGAAAATAGAATATTAGTCCAGTTTTTAATGCTCCAATTATGTGTTACCGAAACTCAAATCACAGGTCTCCTGGCATAGAGCACTCTCGCATTAAGCATTCGTGATACCGTTCTGATGGAAATCTTTTCATCTGCTCTGCCTCGAGAGAGAGAGAGGAGTTGATGCGAAGTTATCGTACTGTTCCTCTTCACCATTAGAGTCAGATAATGGTCAGTTCAGGATGAAATAACTCTCGAGCGACCTTAATCAGCTCTTCTGTTAATGGTTCCTGTCTCAAGGAACTGTTTCCAAAGTGGAGGGTCAAGATGGCTCAATGTGCCATTTCTGGGCACATTGAGCCATCTTTTTACCTCCGTCCGGGGATGTCCACTTCAAGTCGTCCACTGCTGTCACCGCAAGGATCATCTAAATCAGGGATGCATTATATAGTTCCTTTAAGGATCAAATGCAGTATGTAGGTCCTTCAGGATCAAATGCAATGGAGTCTATGACTGTTTACCACGTTCCACTATATCGTACAAATTTTCAATTAAATCAGGCAAATTGTTGTCCAGGGTAGATGACTGAATTATCCATCATGTTCCTTTTCGCAGTCGGATTTCGCAAGGTGGAAAATTGCATTATCATCCGTAAATTTTCAGTCTATATAAGATAACCATTATGCCGTTTACATATTCCACGGTATCCCTTTTGTCGACCTTTGAGACATATTATTGACCCAATCCACGCCGTGTTTATTGCTTAAGTATTATAGAGTGAATATGATACATGTGGTTGGTACCATATGCTAGTTCTGCCATCTGTACGAAAGATTATATTACATATTTCATATAATCCATATTGCCTAGTCCACTCATGCCTCTTCTGATAATACTGACACCTCACTTTACGACTTTTAGTAGATACTAAAGGTTTCCGAATAAGATACCGACTGCCGAACAGCAAATATCTGAGTTCCCTTCGAACTGTCTGAGTTGATGTGCCCAATGTTGAGAGTAGTGGTCGTTTCATATAGATTGAAGTTGATTCGTTTTCATGTACTTTTACAATGATCTGCAGTTTCTCTCCTGTAGTATCAGTAGCAAGGATTATTACAGTCGTTAGCATGCCAGGCTCCATATTTGCAGTTCCTAGGCTAAAGTCTAAACTGTGCCAATATTCCTTTATCTCCGCTAACCCGAAACCTTAACTTGGGGAGAAAGGGAATACACGTGGTCTTAGGTGGCCATCACTCAGATGAGATATTAGGCTAAGGCATTGTGCATGTTAAATATCACACTGGATATTCTTGGCATGGCGCTATGATCTGTCTGCTAACAGTTGTCCAATGTGTTCCGTTCTCTCTCTCTTCTCTGAATGTTGGGGTATTTGTGACCTGGCAATTTTTTTAATTGTGTGCAAAAAAGTGCCGTTCTAAGGTATAAGTCCTATTGAATCAAAATTCTGATACAATTACTGCCGCCATACATCGAGATTCGTGTTTCAAACATTCTCCCACATACTTTACAGATGACAGCCTTGGATGGTCTTGTGAGTTCCATAGTTTTGGCAATGGCTGTATCTATCCACAATATGAAAATTAGCACCTGTTTTGAAGTCGTCTATTATTACATGGCTATCCCATCCTTTGGTCACGCGTTGTGCAGTGGCTGTGATCATTTTATTTAAGACGACTCAAGGATCACGTGATTTGACATGTGTCATTTGCTTACATTTGAATCGCAGTTATGGGAAACAATAGATAGTTTCTAATTTTTTGGCCAGACAATATACATATCGTATCACTAGTAGTTAATTTTGGTCACTTGGTACTAACAATTAACAATACTCTGTGAATTTATAAATAAAATAATGAATAAATACCCCCTCAAGCAGCTGCTTGCCACAGAGGTCTGACAGGAGCTAGCCATACTGTAATTCTTAAAGCAGACTTAGGAAAGGTTCTCTTTAATACCTTGTTGAACTCTAAAAGTTCCTACCTAGACTTTTAGGTTAATATTTCAAAGAAAAAAATGGGTACATTTATCATTAGTATAAATATATCAAATCATTTGAACAGTAGCTACCACTTTAAATATAAATAACTAAACTACAATATTTGGTGTCTGTTTATTCTAATATTGTTTTTTAATATATTTCGAAGATTTTAGATCTGTGGTTCCCAATGGATGCCACCAAAGAATTCAGAAAATATATATAACACTTCCTTGTATAACAGGTTAAATCCAAACCGCAGTTCATAAAACAAATAGCATGCTGCTATGATCCTGCTTCATGTCTTCCGAATTTTTGGCTAAATATTTTAGGTGCATAAAGAAAGGATTTTGCAATTCATGGTACTCATTCAAAACGTACATTTTTGCTTTTTATTTTATCGAGATACCGAATCTGATAAAAAATATATCTGGACCCTACTGAGTAGTGATTTCGCCTTTATACGCCACATCCATGACTCAAACAGGTATAAAAAGACACACGTAGCCTGCCAAATCTCATGTACATGCATGAACAGGAGAATGGGCCGTATAGTAGAACTCAGGGACTTTCAACGTGTTGGATTCAGCAAAGGATAGCAACAAGTCAGTTAGGGATATTTCGAACCTTCTGCAGCTGTCCCAATTAATTCTAAGTGATGTTATTGTAAAGTGGAAATGCCTAGGAGCAACAACAGCGCGATCACGACCTGGTAGGCCACGTAAAATGGCAGAGTGGGATCACTGAGTGCTGAAGCAAGTGGTGCGACAAAATCGCCTGTCCTCGGTTGCAATACTCACAAACGAGTTCCAAAATGCCTCTTGAAGCCAACCAGCACCATAACAGTTCATCGCAAGCTGCAGAAATGAGTTACCATGGTGATCAACCGCATAAAAGCTTACCATTAGAAAGATCAATGCCAAGTGTCGATTGGAGGGTGTAAAGCACGGTGCCACTGTTCTCTTGAGCATTGGAACCGTGTTCTCTGGAGTAATGAACTTCACCATCTGGCAGTCAGATGGAAGAGTCTGGGTGTAGATGATGCCAGATGAACGCTACTTGTCTGACTGTGTTGTGCCAACTGTGAAGTTTGGCGGAGGTGGCATCATGCTCTGAGGCTCTTTTTAATGATTCGGCCAGTGAATGGGACTTTAAATGCCGAGGCCTATAATGACATTCTCGACAGTTCTGTGCTCCCAACTTTATATCAGTAGTTCTGTGGAGACTCTTTCCAGTAACAATATGATAATGCTACCGTCCACAAAAAGAGGACCGTGCAGGGGAATGGTTTGATGGGATAGGCGAGGAAGAACTTGACAGGCCTGCACAGAGCTCTGTGATCTAAATCCCATGGATCACTTTTCGGATGATTTGGAACCCTGACTGTGAGCCAGGCCAAATAGCTGACATCAGTGAACAGCCTCACTTATGCTCTTTTGGCGTAATGGCAGGCAATTACAGAAGCAATGTGCCATAATGTAGTGGCAAGCCTTCCCCACAGAGTGGAGGATGTGATTACAGAAAAGGGCTGGGTCAACGCGATATTAATTCCTTTCCTATTACCGGGAGATTATGTATGAGTGAGTGTCCGGAAACCTTTGATCATACAGTGTATTTCCTTGCAGTTATAGCTCAGGGTTTCAATATCTCTCATAAGCATAAGTGAAGCATTAGCAGGAACACAAACACAATAGAATCTCCCAACAGTCCACAAATGAAAACCTCCCAAGGAGGTGTAAAGTTCAATTATCTTGGGGATAATAAAATCTTAGATGGAAGGAATGATGAAGCACTTCTGATTCAATGAAAATAAAATTAAAACTAGCCATCGTCATCATCATCAAATCTCATCTTGAAAGTTCCAGAATCGTATGGGGGACTACGACTCATTCAGATAAGTGTACTCAAGCCTTCGCTAAAATCTAAATTTAAATCAGAAATGTTAGACACGCATTCAAAACAACGGTCAAAATATGCGTCCAAATAACCGTCTGGGACACAGTTGACAGGTCCGATTATAATTTACTTATTTGAAAGTACTTTCATATGTAAACAATCTTATCTCATACAATGGAGTTGGTGAGTTGCATGCACGTCATGGAAACTCCTTACTCCCCTGCGCTCAGACGTTTTACATAGTTCGTTATGCTACAGGCTATGAAGTCTTATTAAATTAGGATTGCAAGCACCCATTGAGTACGCACTGGAGTTAGTCGTGCCTTTCGTATGCTTTATGTGATATGGTTAATAGTAGATCATGTACGGATATGCGATGTTCCAGGTAAATCATTACCCATTACCATCCCCATCTGAGAATCGGAATTCATTCGGAATTATCCGGAACGCACATGAGAGCTAATATCAGTTATCGGCGAAAATGTCAACGCTTCATTTCCGACTTATTCACTTCTCCTTTAAATGATCCTTCTACGTCTTTTTCAATAAATTGCAGAATAGTTTTTTAAAAAATCTATTTGTAAGCATTCGTATTTGAATTGCAGTTAACTGTCGAGATTGACTGGAGTAAATTGATCAATTCCTGTATTAACGAGAAACAAAGCTAATATCGATATTAACAGTTTCGTACTTTAACCATAATATCTTTTATGCAATTAGTAAGTACGTAAAGAGGTAGGAATTCAGAGATGAGTACATATACATAAAAAATTAAACAAAATGACTCTTAACTACCACTTTATTTATATAATATTTTATTAATTTTTTTTTACCTTCCGTTCCATAACTAACAGGGATCTGGCAACAGTATGCCAAACTATCAATACGACTAATTTGTTTGTGTGCGATTTCTTTGGTGAATTATTACAGTAAATGCTGTCAGTTAGTTCTGGTTTCTCCTCTAGAGTGAGTCGAACTATTTTGTTCGTGATTTGAGGTACGTTTTTCTTGTAATATTTCGTTATTTTGATCTGATGTCTTCTTCAATTATGAGGTAAAGATTGATTGAAAAGTGCCGCCATAAATGAGTGGTGGAGCGTGACTGCAGGGTGCCTCCATCTATTGAGAAGATTGGAAAACAATTAGCGAATGCATTTGTTCTATATTACTTTTGGCTTAATTGAACTTTTAATTAAAGCCTTAATATGATTGAATCTGAAGAGATTGAAACACTTCCGGAGGACAGACGAGAATGTAATCTTCTGCTTCCGAGTGAATCGGACCACACGGAAAGCTATACCAACCAAGCGATTTCTGAAATTTCTTTCACTGACTATAATGCACGAATTTTTGTATTTCTCATGGATAAAAACAAATTGCTAAATGATATAAATGACACTATAGATAAAATCCCAGTACTAAAAGAGTTTCATGGACTTCCACCAGACATACATGCTCATTATAATAAGACAATTTTGAACAAATTCTACATTGAAAAAGAAATCAATGAACATGAATGTTCTGATCACTGTCTCAGAATCATTAATGAATCTGAAGACATGGCATTAAACATCACTTTTGAACAACCTAGTGAAGGTAATCAGCATATTTTATTAAATCCTATGACAAATACTGACAAAAATATTCAAAGTGAAAATCGAATAGAAGAAACTGTTCAAATGACAAACTCCGATAATAAACAAGCTAAGCTAGAAAAGGAAAGGGTACAAACATGCTCTCTCCCCATCAAACGAGAACACTTTTATTTCTAAAACCGGATTTTCTGTATTGGAAGAAGAAAATCTGGATCCTGTTGAATCAGACATGGAAGAGACACCGGTGGGATCTATAGAAGGAAGGAAAAAAAGGGAAAAAATTCCTCCTATCGTACTTCAATCACCCAAGAATTGGACCTTCACCCATAAAGAATTAACAAAGCTGGCAGTTGAAAGTTTCACTGCAAAAAGCTCAAGTGACTCCATTCGAATACAAACACGCACAGATGATTTTCGTGCGTTTGTAAAAATTTTTGACTTGAATAAGTTGCAATTTCACAGTTATCAACTTTCAAATGACAAAAATCTGAAAGTTATACTAAAACATCTCCCACTAGAAGATGTAAGCACTAAAGAAATTCATGATGAACTAGTCGGACTAGGTTTTAATGTGATAAAAATATCACAGCTTCGACGAGGTAAAGATGAAACTTTAATCCCTGTTTTCCTCACTGAAGTACCTAAAAATGATGCAAATAAGAAAGTTTTTAACATTTCTGATCTATTTCACTTAAAGATAAAAGTTGAAAACTATAAAGCGAAAAAGAGTCCAACCCAGTGCCACCGGTGCCAGCGGTATGGACACTCCCAAAGCGGTTGTTATAACCTTCCAAGATGCGTAATATGTGCTGGTGAACACCTCACTCAAAATTGTATCAGACAAAAAGCAGACTGTCCACCTAGGTGTGCTAATTGTGGCATGGGCCATACTGCTAATTATAAGGGCTGTTCCTACTACCCTAAAAAAGAAAAATCTCCCACTGCCAAAAGTGAAGCAGCAGTTGTATCTGAGCCAGTACATACCAGAAGACCTGTTTTATCACACATTTTATATGCAAGTGTGGCTGCTAATAATAAAAATACAACTCCACCACTTAATAAAGAAAAATTGGCACCCACAAAGAAAGCTTCTACCTCATTGCCTTCCACACAAACATCCCGCGGCAGTGAACAATATGATGCGACAATTTTTAATGATCTTCAGGAGCTCTTCCTGATTTTTAAAAATTTTAATATTTCTGGAGTCCTATTGGAATTTCTAGTGTTAAAGAGTGCTAAAGACGGTAAATAAAAAATCGATAGGCTACCTCTAACGGTGGAAAAAAACTGGAAAATACCAAATTTTTAAATGAATATTGCAAACGATCTATTTGTGCCAGAAACTTAAATTATTGGTCATAGAGTGTAATGGTCAAATGATTTACAAAAATGATAATGAATAGACTTTTCTGCTTTAAGATATAAATGAAAAAAAAAATTTGTGTTTTACAGGTACTAATAAAATATTAATAGTTTATTTTCTCAATTATACAGTAGTTCGAATTTCCATGAAGAAAACCTTGTATTAATTGGAAATTTTAATATTGGCTTACTGAAGATTTCTAATGATGTCAATAATTACTTAAGTTTGATATCTAAATTACGACTAAAACAGTATGCAAATGCATGTATGCAGTTTGTAAAACAGTATGCAAATATACCGACTAGATTTAGTACAAACAGATATCGTTGTTCAGACCATGCATTTGTCAGAAAAGGCCAAAAATGGCACTGTTGGTGACAGTTTATAAATCCGGTTTGACTGATCATATGCCAATAGCAGGTAAAGTTAATTTGAATATATTCGTTCAATAAACAGTATTTCACCCAAACGTAAAAATAGCACATATTTCAATTGCTATAATTTTGAACATGATGTCAAGCAACAGAATTTTTCAAATTTATGCATATCTGAGAATGGCACTGATAACAAATTGCTATATAAAATTCTTTCGAAGGTTTAGTCATAATAAAAATTTATTTACTAGTAATAACCAGAAGGATGCCATATCGTCTCTGGTGCATATGAGAATCTCGTTTTCAAAAAGATTTTTTTTTCCATTACCAACTGTTTTATTCCTTAAAAGTTTTAATTTGAGCTATGGGATGATGGGAAAAATGCAAATAATATTTCATTAATAATTATACAACGTAAAAGTATTGGTGATTTAATTCTTAAATCTAAAATGGTGCATTTCCCACACCTCTTTCAGAAAAGTGGTAGTCAGTGATTACTACAGTCTGATTACTGTCAGTGGAATATCTGATAAAAATTCCACTAGTTTTTCAAATTTCTATTCCATACACGTTATTTGTAAAACTCAATAACAGATCTGTTGTTTCATCGTTTCATTGATTTGTAAAGATAAATAAATATATATTAAAACTACTAAATATTTGAAAAATATGAATTATAATATTTCATTAGTACCAATCAAACCAAAAAAGTTTTCTAATTATCATTTTCATTGTTTCCAATAGCAATTTCATCACGTTCACTTCCACCACCAAAATTTCGTATTTCTATAATTAATACATTGTTGCAATATTCGTTTGAAATTTCGGAATTTTCAACCTTTTCCAACGTTAGAGAGCACAATTAGAGTGTTCGAAAGATTACGAAAGTGCAAATCATAATATTTTATCAATTCTTAAAATAAAAATAAACTAATAAATACCCCCTCAAGCAGCTGCTTGCCATAGAGGTCTGACAGGAGCCTGTCAGTTTATATGCCAGAGTAGAAGGTTTGAGAGGATGGCAGGACCTCAGCAGAAAAACAACACATGCATCCACACCTTACCCGGGGCTCGAACCCAGGTCCCTTAGATCACTAGCCAAGCCCGCTTACCTAACCCTAATTTTTTTTGTCATTTATCTCTAAATAGAAACAATTATCTGCTAAAACAAGAAATTATTTTTTCCCACCTCCCTCTGTCTAGGAGGTCAAGTCATTTTTGCCACTGGAAACATCATGCGTTCACATTCCATCATCAAAATTTAAAATTTGTAGCTTAAATACGTCGTTTGCAATGTTTCTTCGAAATTTTGGAATTTGTAAATTTTTCCACCATTAGAGGGCGCAATTGTAGTTTTAGGAAGACAATTAAAAATTGTGAATCATAGTATTTAATCAATTCCTATCGAACCCAAAAAGAATTTTTGATTTATCTCTAAAAAACAAATAGTTTTCTGCTAAAACTAAAAAGGTGTCTTTTTCCACCCCCTCTGGATCTAAGTGGTCGACTCATCGTTGGCAATGAAAACTTTGTGACCTTCACATTCCAACACCAAAATTTCATATTTCTAACACAAATACATCGTTTGCAATATTCGTTTGAAATTTTGGAATTTTCATATTTTTCCACCACCAGACGGCGTAATTATAGCTTTAGAGAGATTCGGAGAAAGCATATCGTAATATTTCATCAATGCGTATCTAAAAAGAAAAGAAATTTAAATTTATCTCAGCAAACAAAAACATTCGGTGTCTACAGACAAAGAGACGACAAAGCGAAACTCCTATCTCGTTTCCTTTGAAAACGAAAAATCGAAAGGAGGAATAAAGAAACAAGTTGGCAAAATGGGTCACTGATGAATTAATCAAAGGCAGACGAGAAAGAAAAATTGTATATGAGATATGAAAATATCCAGGTATTGTACAATATGAAACAGAATACAAAACCTATGATAAATATGTAAAAAAACGTATTAAGGAAGTTAAATATAGGTATTACAGAGATAAATTCATTTTTTATGCAAATGTTGGAAGTTTGTAAACAATTTATTTGGCATAAAAGGAAAAGAGCAGTTGTACCTGATAATAGTACCTTAAATATATTAGAAAAAGACATGAATTGAGATTGTTAAAGATCATAAATTTTATACCCCCTCAAGCAGCTGCTTGCAACAGAGGTCTGACAGGAGCCTGTTAGCTTATATGCCACAGTAGAAGGTCTGAGAGGATGGCAGGACCTCAGCAGACAAACGATGCATACATCCATGCCTTACCCGGGACTCGAACCCAGGTCCCTTAGATCAGTAGCCAAGCGCGCTAACCACTCGGCCATGGGACGACGTATAAATTTTATGCAAATGAGGAAATAGATATTTCACCTCCATATCAAGCATTCTTAAAGTATGTTTCTCCTTCTATATTTGTGATAGGTGCCACTGAAACTGAAGTTTCAAATATTATAAAACTCATCATCATCATCATCCTCAAGCAGCCATGGGCTACGGAGGTCCAACCAGACCACGCAGTTTAATTCTCCAAGCATATCTGTCCTGAGCTACATCTACTGCATCTGTCCACTGCACACCAATTCTAACAAGGTCCTGTTTGACATTGTCTGCCCACCGCATCCTAGGTCTCCCCTTCTTTCTGAGGCCTTTAGGCACACTGTTCATAACCCTATTCGCCAATCTATAATTATTCATACGGGCAACATGGCCAAACCAACGGAGTCTCTCTCTGCACAATATGCTGCTTAAAGGAGGTTGCAAACTCCTTTGCCTAACCTCATCATTAGTTACAAAGTTGAACCACCTAATGCCCAAGATACTGCGTAAGCATCTGGAATCAAAAGCATCTAGTTTCCTGTTATCTTGTTTACAAAGTGTCCAAGTTTCACTACCATAACTAACCCTAGAAAGAACCAAACTATTATACAGTCTAATTTTAGTCTTTAGGTGTATACGACTATTTCTCCACACTCTCCATAGATTCTTAAAAGTCCCGGCAGCAATCCCTATTCGTCTGTTAATCTCATGCCGCACATCACCATTATCTGTTACATAGCTCCCAAGATAATTAAACTGTGACACCTGCTCAAGACCGCAACCATTCAGATTAACTAAATCACAGCCTGCCTGACCAATTTTCATCACTTTAGTTTTCTCTCTGTTTATAACCAAACCTACTCTACTACCAGTCTCATCAACAGCTCGAATGAAAGAGTTCATCTCATCAACATCATTTGCCAAAAGTGCTAAATCATCAGCATAATCTAAATCAGAAATTTTCTCAACTACTCTCTGATAATAAAAAAAAGCCTCTGGATATGATGCATTAATGCACAAATGTTAAAATTATAAATCTCTATCATCTGGATATGCTGACGTATTTAGCTAATGTATCTTTCGAAAATGGAATATTCTATGATGAACTCAAGCTTGCTAAAATAATTCCTAAAATCCAACAAAATGTTTGGTCGGACCACTAATTCGTTAAAAGTATCTTGTAACTGAAGCTTAAGAAATGTTATGGTAAGGTTAAAAGAATTAGATTTAAAACTGAAATCGTGAAAGATACAGATATAACCAAAACTTAAGTTACTTAGTCATTATCTTAATCGTGGTTTGCTTACTTACTTTGACGCTGAGGAAGAATGGGAGCATTTTAAACTACCCTTCTTTGAAATTAACATTATATTTAGAGTAAAGGGGAGAAGAGGAGAAAAAGTCATTTGAGTGATAAGGCTAAGGAGCTCTTTTAATTCAAAGAAAGAGATGCACCAATAAACTGAACCAACACCCTATTAGTTGTAACGCATCAGTACAGGAAGCTTAATTAATCGTGAAATGCCTTAGTTGAATGATGATCTAAATCTTTGGCTTACAAAAGAGACGAAGTAGCTAGACAAACAGCAGCAGTGCGTTGTATTGTCAGTTAATGTTTTGTGTGGAAAGAAACAGAGTGGCACACTGCGATAGAGGGATAAACATGGTAAGGTTATTGAAGATGGGTTGAGCATTTGAGAGTTGTGACCAGTGATGAGATGTCTATGTACTGCCTGCGGCCCAAATGCATACCTAATAATGTCTGATAATGTCCAAATATAGAAGGAATAACTTTTAAACAGGTACAAGAAACATTTTTAAATGCGGTAAAAAATCTTAAATGGAAGAAACAGAAAATAAAACTTATATGAGAAGAATAATTATAAAGTAAATTGTTTGCGTATATTATTTTTCCTTTTTTTAATGTCATTTATCATTGTTTTTTATTGTGATTTCATTATTCTGCATTATTAATATTATTTGGAGTATTTCAATTGCAACTTGTAATCTAATTCGAGAGACAACCATTCATGTACATTTCCCATTTTCGCAACAAATGCTATTTGTCGATGTAACGAAAGAGCCAATTATGAGTCGCAAGTTTTAGACATTACTTTTTCTCTAGTTAACTATGCTCAATCTCAAAATGTTGCTTTTCGTAATAAATATGAATCTGTGACCTGGCTATTTAGCCCATGGTGTGCAAAAAAGTGCCGCTCAGAGGTAAAACAACCCAACCTAACTTTTTCCTGTGTTCACTGGTTCGTCTTATGTCTGATGGGAGTACAATAAAGGAATTCACATCACCGTTACCATCGGATCTAGGAGCAATCTGACGTCAGCCACAATTTTTACATTTCCATCGCTGGAATTGGGAGAGGGGGGAATCATTACATATTAATCACACTCCTTCAATCGGACAACCGTCTGCTAATTCATTTTTATTTAATGTTGTCGTAAAATTATTATAATTAATAATATAAGAATAAAATAAATGATTAGTGAAATCCATTTGTATATATGTCTTATGATGCATCAGTATGTAATGCATGTATATGTATGTATATAAAATATATGAATGTATGTATATATGTTTGCGTATGTATTGTATATGTGCATATATATTTTTATATGATATATTTAGGCATGATATGTATTTATATATCTAGGTATCATATGTATGCATATATCTGTACGACATATATGTATGTTTGATATGTATGTGTGTGTGTATATATATATTTATGTATGTATGTATGATATGTATTTATATATCTATGTCTATATATGTTGCACCAGAGCCTCATGTTAGCCATCCATTATCTGAGGTTGACCTTAAAGATGAACTCTAAGGAGAAAGCAACAGATATTGGATGTTGCCCGTCTCCCACGATTCGAGGACGTCTGAGGATGGATTTTAGAGGAGACATTTTTTTTTCTTTTTTTTTTTCTTTTTTTTTTCTTTTCTTTTTTTTTATTTCTCACATATTGCTTTTAATATTTTGTTGTTGATCTAATTATATTTTCTTGCATCTTTCTTTCATTATTAGTTCTTCATCATTATCATTTTCTGTGTCGGATACGATGTATCAAGATGCTCACAATTATGACACAGGACAAAACAGCGAAAATTGCATAAGAAATGATCTCTCCCAAGTAATACGTAAATCCTTTGCTCTTCGGGACATAAATAGCGTTCTTGTTTCGTCTCAAGATAATTCCATTATCCGTTTCCAGTTCCCAACATCCTTCTTGTGCAGAATCTGCTAGCAATTGATGTTCCCTGCTATTGGAACCGGACTCTTCTGTCACATTATTGGAAGTACATGCGACTGAAAGACTTGAAACGTGAGGATCAGATTTCTTGAGACTTTCACTGCATTCCGACTGTGGGGGCCCAATTTCATCAGAGGGCTTTCCCCTTTCAACATGAAGCTCTTCCATTTCAACAGTTGCTTCCCCCACTTCACCTACTCTTTCACTGGATTGTGAGGGAGCATATATTTCATCATCTTTATCTGATGATTCACATTTAATGCAGCAGCAGAAACTGCTTTTAAAACATCTCCATCTTCTTCTTGATTTTCCTCGCCGTCTGCGAAGGAAATGAAAGACGCGTTGTAGCGCCGTTTCTCTCGTACCATTTACAGATTCTGCCATTGTGCAGAATATCCAATCAAAATAAGTCGCTAAATCTCTATAATAAATCACTAAAATATCGCAAGTGTTTTCCTTCTTAATGCGAATGCAAATAAACTAATTACCGAACTCAAAATACCACAATACTCACTTTGCCAATAACGACGACAATTCTGTTATCTTAAGAAGCAGACGTTTTTTAACTCGTTAATTGTTTTTCACTTGCATTGTTCAGAAATTTGAATATTTCTGATCTTCACTTGTTGCGTTTGCTAAATGCACGAAACAATGAGATTCATTTTCCTGTTCCGGTCGGCTCCCGGTTTATGTGGGGTTTGTAATCTGAAAAATAGCCGCCTAAACAAGCATAGTTTTCCCATAAGAAAGAAAGAAAGCAAATGGCAGGGATAGGGAAGAAACGCAGAATCAAAATTCATGCATATATATACACCCTTCACTGTTTAATTTTTCACTGTAAAATGTTTGTTATAATAATAAACACATTAATAACATTTTAAATCACAACATAGTAACAAGATTTTAAACAAATCGAATCGATGCGGTAGGTCAACGTGGACATGGAGGAAAAATTGTCTTAAGCTGGGTGGGATCTGAACCCACGTCCTCCTGGTGACATGCCAGTGGTCTGACAGCTGAGCTACCGGCTGCTGATCAGTTATCCTCGATTGTGGATGCTAAATCCTGTCATTATGGAATCAGCCCTCTTGTGGCAGCCTTATAATGGCAAGTGAATATCTTTTATTGCAGATCTCTCAGGTTCGGGCCACGACAAGCCACACTCTATGGCAGTGGTTCTCTCCGTGGCTACGTCCTAGGTGGTCCGTGAAATTTTCTAAATTTTCTGTAGAAAATCTGTATTTGTAACACGCAAGTAATGCAACTTTAAGATAAGCGGCGTGTACAGTGATCTATCGCACTAAGCTGGGAGTGTACCTACTCCACCTCCATGTGGCTCGGGCCATCAAGGTCAAATGCGCTGAAGAATGTGCAGTACAGTCGCTCAAAAAAGTATCCGAACGCTATGGTTGATTACAGAATTCAGAAAAAATATCTGGCAGTGATTTTTTAAGAAATTAGTGAACTGGCAACCTTCGTGTCACGTGACGATGCCAGATATTTTTTCTGAATTCTGTAATCAGCCAAAGCGTTCGGATACTTTTTTGAGCGACTGTACAATATACACATACAGTAAGAAGTCTACAGCTACAAGGCAATCACATCAGTAGTGAGTAGCCCTTTGCTTTCGGCAGTTAGTTATTCTTATGTGTTTTGTGTGTGTGGGGATTTACCTAAATATTGTATACCATGGACATTATTATTGTGTTATTTGTAATTTATATTCAGAATGGATCGGTGGCTTAACAGTGGTTCATTGAAACGGAATATAAGTGGAATCGATACGACTCCACATGGGCCTGTTAAAACTAAAATCATTGACGATCGTTTTCAAGCCAGTTGCTCTGTTATCGCCAAAGAACAAAAGAAATGTGTAAACAGGAAATATGATGAAGATTATCTGAAAATGGGATTTTATTGGACCGGTGACCAGGGCCGTGCGGTATATTTTTTCATTATGATGCAAGTCTTCGAAATGCCGCCCCTTAAATGTTTTTTCTTTAAAATAACCTTCGATTGTGATTTAAAAAAAAAAACTGCACAAAATGTGCGAATACTCTTTTTAATTTGAAAATATAAACTACTTTAAAAGAATGATATCAACTACAACAATCTACTACAGTTTTACCCTTCTAACTTTAACAAATTCGTTAATTAGAGATGTGTAGTCTAGAGTGGCAACCAATGTAGTTTCAATAGAAATTAATGACAGATTTATAAGTTTTGTTTGGCTTATTGAACTTTTTAAGTAGTGTTTTATTAATTTTAATTTGGAAAAACATCTTTCCCCCTAGCTACAGAGACAGGGAGTGTTAATAAAATTCTCAGAGCTAAAACAGTATTCGGATAAAAAGCAATTAAGTTATTTTGGCACAAATAATTTAAAACATCCAAAGGTTTCATAGAATATGGTAGCATTCGGGATACATCATGTAATTCTTCTTGAAGATCATTTGCATTTATATCTGACTCATTTTCGACCGGAAGTATTGACTGGAGACTGGTACAATAATTTTCTAGCGTTTTGTCATCTATATCCTTGAGTTTTAAAATGTCATATAAAAACTGAAAATTTTTGCTATGGGTTTCCAGAAGCGTGAATCGTTCATTCAGAGAATTAAGAGTAATGTCCAGAATATAATTGAAAAAGTTTTTTTTTAAATTATTCTCCTCTGCTAAGGGTTGATCGACAGCTTCTTCATAGTCAAATTGACGCTTTTTCCTTCTGGTTCTAATTTCAGTTTCGGCAGGAAATTCTGCACTGCATTCAAGATTCTCTGCAATCTCATTAGCAGCAATTTTCATCTGATCATATCCAGATTGTCTATAACTTTTCACTTTTTGTATGGTTTCTGATAACATCCTTACACAATCTGACAAATTTATAGTTACAGATTGCAATAGCTTCAAATAAAATATCATACCAAAGAATTACACCGCATATGGCCGAGTGGTTAGCGCGCTTGGCTACTGATCTAAGGGATCTGGGTTCGAGCCCCGGGTAAGGCATGGCTGTTCGTGTCGTTTTTCTGCTGAGCTCCTGCCATCTTCTCAGACCACCATAAACTGACAGGGCTCCTGTCAGACCTCTGTGGCAAGCAGCTGCTTGAGGGGATATTAATTAATAAACTTGTAATTTTTAATATTTTTTGCTAATCATCTTGCTTTAACTTTAGTTTCTGCATCTCTGTTGATGTCTTCTATTATTTGGAATAATGCATCATAGATTTCGCAAAGTTGAAATCGTAAAGGTTTTAACGCATCTACTGTGCTTGACCACCTAGTAGCATTCAATGGTTTTAGAGTTAATTGTGAAACTTTTTTTAGCACTTCCCAACGCTTTGTAGAACCAGAAAAAAAAGTGTAAAGTTCTTGTACAATGAAAAAAAAAAAGTTGTTGTTTCTGTAGAAGAAGACGCTGCATCATTAACAACTACGTTTAAAGAATGACATGCGCAGGGCACATTAAACGCCCTTGGATATTTTTCAAATATTCTATTTTGTACACCCTTTCTTACTCCTTTCATATTAGCTCCGTTGTCATAGCCTTGTCCTCTAAGCCACTTTAACTCAAAACCTAAGTTTTCCAAATGTGTCAGAATAAGTTCTGCCAAACCCTCTCAGGTTGAATCACTAGCTTCAAAAAAAACCAATAAAGAATTCTTCAATTTCATATTTATTTTGAATGGAGTTTAAAGCGACAACTCTTATTGTTAATGAGAGCTGTTCAATATGACTTACGTCTGGGGTACAATCGGCGATTATCGCAAAATATTTAGCGATTTTTGTTATTTCGACAATTTTGCTTAAAATTACATTTCCCATCAAATTCATCAGTTCATCTTGTATATTATTGCTTAGATAAGTCACAGACCATTTATCAGACTCGCGTTGAACTCTTCCGATATGTTCTTCCATAACTGGATCAAACTCAGAAAGCAATTCTACCAACTTTAGGAAATTTCCGTTATTAGGCTGAAACAAATGTTCAGTTGTTCCACGAAAAGCTAAGCATTGTGAGGCCAATAGTCTAATTATTCACAATTCTTTTTAGAACTCCTCTCCAATGCTGAATTTCCATATCCATAATTCGTTGATATTCAGCGTCAATAGTTATTTTCTGCTTTAATCCAATGTCCAATTCTTTCCATGCTCTAAAAGCATTTCTGTGATTTACAGACTTTTCGTGCATTGTGAGGGCTCTTATAAGATTTCCCCAGTCAGAATAACCTTTTTTGGGCCAGTCATTAATAGCAGACGAATTATCCAACAAAAGCAAAAAACGGCATCATTTGTAACAGAGTAAATCAACCAACTTCTCTCAACCACTTCACTATTGCTCAACACTTTCAAATAATGCGAGGGCAAAAATCTACGCCTTCCTTTATTAATAGGAAACTCGAATTCTTTAATTTGATGTGGACCCCTCTCAACCAGTATTTGAGGAGTTTCAGATGACATGCAGAAAGCATTCCATAATGCAGGAGCAGAAGGAATTCGTTTAATATCTGCTGGCTGCCACTGCTACTGTTACCCGGCTCTTGATGAACTTCTGATGATGTTATTTTTTGGCTCTCTTCAACAACTTCTTCTGGAAGTGATTGGGGAGGCACTGAGTTTTTATTTGCCAAATCCAAAGCAGTAGCTGTTGATGTGGATGTGGACGACTCATCTAAACAGGACTTTTGTACTAAGAATTCCTTCATAACGTAGCTTAGCTTTCTTCCTTGTTCGTCTTTCTTTAAGCGTTTCTTTTTATATTGACTTACAGACAATTTTTTCCTTTTCTGTTCCATACTGTAATAAAAATATTAAATAAATATTCACAGTCCTTCGCAAAAATGCAACCGGGGGGGGGGGGGGTCATTGAAAATGATTAAATATGATGATGCTTATCATGCTATTAAAATAGGGTAGATAAAATAACGATAGAAATGAGTTGCAAAGCTAGTAAGATTTGTAAGTAACAGAACATAATAAAGAGATAACGAATATCTGTCAAATTGACGGCTAGCAGCCGTTTTGACAAATGCCTTTCTTTAACTTGTTATTGTATTGTCTCCACTTCAACGTATATGAATTTGGTAAAAATACAGCAATAAATAACGAACGCAAAAGTAGGCAAATGCAAATATTTCCTAAGCAACTCTCTCTCTCTATCACACACAGAAGGCAAAAGTAGCCCAGTATTGCCTAAATAACTTTCTATCTATCACACAGAGGCCCACGTTTCGCACCTGAGATATACCCAGTCCATGCAAATGCTACTTTTTAATTCAAGTCCCTATTGTCATAACATAATCATTTTCAGTGATGATAAGTAACTACATTGCTGTAAAAAACAATAATTCTCTTACCTGATCTACTTTTTAAACACAAAAACTGAATTAGTATAAATGCACAAATATTATACTGATACAGATATATTATATATCTGATTTACTGATTTAAATACAGCACAGCCACTTGCCACTTCTCATGACAAACTAACATTAAAATCAAATATTGTCAATAATTGTAAGCTCAAAGCAGAACTATCAACACGTAACACGTGCAATTGTCTTTTGTGATAATTGCCGCCTCAGCTTTTAGGAGCGGCCGCGCGGTATATTACAAACAAAAATAATAACTTCGCGCTGTCAGATCAAAAGCCTTTCGGCGAGCGCTCACCAACAATGCACTTGCACCAGAAACCGAGATCAAAGGGTACCGAAAGCGCTGAGGCAGAGGCGTACGATAAATCATAAATCGTATACATCAATATCGGAATAACATAGACCAATATAGAAAAGCGTTACGTAAAGATTTTTAATTATTAAATGGTTCAAAATGTATTTTGATTTCGCTGCTTATGCCGCCCCCTTACGGTGCCGCCTGATGCGGCCGCCTCTCTGCATCATAGCACGGCACGGCCCTGCCGGTGACCAACTTGCACCTAACCCTCTTTGTGTTGTGTGCTATGACACTTTGTCTAACGACGCGATGAAACCTTCAAAACTTTCACGGCATTTTCAAACAAAACATGCAGGTTTGGCCCACAAACCTGTTGAATATTTTCAAAACAAACGTAAAGTGATTCTGTCATCACAGAAATCAATGACTTCTGTTGCCACGAGTGGGGAAGAGAGTAAAACTACAGAAGCATCATTCCAAGTGGCTTTACTTGTGGCAAAAACTGGTGAAGGGCATACCGACGCTGAAACTCTTATAAAGCCAGCGGATAAATTGGTGGTGAATATTATTATGCTTGGGGAAAAAGGCAGGGCGAGCAATAGACAAGATTCCTTTGTCGCATGATACAATTCAGTGTCGCATAACATCTTTCGTATCAAATGTGGAGGAGCAATTAATCACACGTGTGCGTGGTAGTAGTGATTTTGCTTTACAATTGCGCGAAACTTGTGTCAACGTTTAGTAGATGTAACATACATTTACGAAAATGAAGTTTATGATGACTTTTTGTTTTGTTTATCTTTGAAAACTCACAGTACAGGAGGTGATATTTTTGGTATGGTTAATGATTATTTCATAACACACAATTTCGATTGGAAAAAATGTGTCGGAGTCAGTACTGACAGTGCGCCAGCTTTGTCTGGGAAAAGAAAGGGTTTTACAGAAAAGATAAAAGAGTTAAGTGGCAGAGTGTAGTTCAACTCACTGCTTTATCCACAGAGAACAGTTAGCGATAAAAGGAATGCCTTCGGAACTGGATCTTGTATCGAAACAAGTAGTTAAAGTGGTTAATTTAATTAAATTACGGTCAATGGACTCTCGCCTTTTTATTGTATTGTGCCAAGAATGGGAAGTGTGCACAAAAATTTACTTTTCCACACCGAAGTACGGTGGTTGTCAAGGGGGAAAGAGGTTTCAAAGTTGGGTTGAGTTGTTTTACCTCTGAGCGGCACTTTTTTGCACACCTCACATGGACCCCGAAGGCTCAGAGAAGGTTGGGGGAGGGGACCAACTGGATCAACTGTTGGGAGACAGAGGGTAGCCTTCCGTCAAGTCCATCCAGTATGTTCTTTAACGTGCACAGGGTATGAGAAGGTTAGGGGAGGGGACCCACTGGATCAGTTGTTGAAAGACAGATGATAGCCTCCCGTCAAGGCCATCCAGCGTGTTCTTTAACGTGCACAGGGTATGACTCTGCCGCATGCGGAACCACCGCTTAACGTCTCATCCGATGGACGGCGTCCTTTCCATCGGTGTCCCCTACTGACTGTGGGCAGGGAGTTTTGCGGCGATAAATCTCAACGCTGACCCAGCTGGGACTCGAACCTGGGAACTACAGATTACGAGCCTGGCGCGCTACCGACTGAACCACCTCCGCCTCAAACCATGTATGTATATATGCTAAATCATCATTGTATGTATATATTGTTATGTATTGATTGATATGTATTAAATGCATGATATGTATATATATATATATATTAAATGCATGATATGTAAATATATATTAAATGTATGAATGTATCTAAAATGTATGATATATAGTATGTATTTATGATATGTTATGATACCATGGTATGTTATGATACCATGATATATGTGTTATTATATGCATGATATATGTGTTATGATATGTATTATATACATTTTTATGTATGATATGTATAATATACCTTTTATATATGATATGTATGATATTTATATTGTGATATGTATATTATATGCATGGTATGCTTATTATTATATGCATGATATGCGTGTTATGGTATGTATATATGTGTTGTACCAGAGCCTCATGTTAGCCATCCATTATTTTAGGTTTTCCCTAAAGATGAAATGAACTCTTGGGGAAATCGACAGATATTGGATGTTGCCCGTCTCCCACGATCTGGGACGTCTGAGGATGGCTTTTACGGGAGACATTTTTTTTCAATTTTTTTTCTTTTAATCTTTTCAACATATTATTTGACTTTTTATTTCATTTTTTCCATTTCTTTCACTTCAGCTTTTAATTATTTCATTTGATTATTTCTGTTGTGTTATCCAGATTTTGATTTCAGGCTATTTACAGTCATACACGGAGTTTCATACAAGCAAATGTCTATTTCTGTGGTGCGGATTATACTGAAGGAAAAGAGAAGAACGAGACAACAGATCTGTAGATATCGGTAGCAATATAATCGATCATCAGGAATAAAAAGGTCATCCAAATTAGAATTAAAGACATTAGAGACTCCTCTTCAGGGATGTTGATTGAGGTATCTGATGAGCACTGAGGACTGCTCACTCTGGCAGAGCGAACCGTTGCTTCCATTTCGTTGAAGCTCTCTTCATCCAATGAACTCCCCTCCTCATCCGTTGAGTTGTATGGAGACCAGCTGAGCTGGGAGGAGATGGAGTCTTCCTCAGGAGTTATTACTCTGCCTTCTGGTGGAATATCTCTGCTATCCACGGATGGAGAGGTATCGAGGGATCCGACATCACTGGTGGATCCGACATCACTGGCAATAATAAATCTGGCAACCTTCGTGTCACGTGACACGAAGGTTGCCAGATCACTAATTTCTAAAAAAATCGTTGCCAGATATTTTTTCTGAATTTTGTAATCAACCGTAGTGTTCGGATACTTTTTTGAGCGACAGTACACTTCACTCTCCTCTCCACTGCAGTTGGCACAGCATACGGAAGCCTTTCTCAGGCGCTTCCAGAACTTACGGAGGCTTTCTCGTCGCCTCCTTACAAATCGCAGAGTGCGCTCGCGTACAGACAACGCTTGGCACTCAGAATGTGCAGCGTTTAACATCCCTGCGATAATCCAATATACAATAAAATCAATCGATAACTAACAATAAATCAACGCTACTCAAATACAAATAGCGCTAATATAAAATAAGCGCAAACTATAATTATACTCAGCAAAAAATACAATTCGTTGCAAATATCAACTTTATGCGCTAGACTCTCTTACCAAACCGAAATCGATTGAATGATTCTTAGGAAACATATTCTTTCAATTTTTCAATTGTTCCCCATTTACATTGTTTAGAATTTTGAATATTTAAGATCTTCACTTGTTGCGTTTGCTGAACGTTTCTGATGAAAGATGCAGGAAACAATGAGAATCATTTCCACATATTAATATACTCGAAGTATTCGAATAATAGCCAGGGCTCCTATTTACAATTTCTTGCTAGTATCTGGCTATTCAAGCACATGCTACTATTTAAGGTTGGCGCTGTTCAAATTAATTCCGTATTCCATATATGATATATTAAACGCCAGGTTCTAAATAAAGAGTAGCCTGAAAGGATGGATTTTTAGGGTGGGTGGGAAGAAGAGGGGTTTCTTAGATCCCTTTATCCACCTAATTTAGTGTTTCTAAAGAACTTCTTGAAAAAGAAATCGCAGCCCCCTAAAGTGAGCCTATCAGGGTAATATTTCTTTAGGCCCCAACGTTTAATACACCGAAGAGCCAAAACATTATTGACCAGCGCGTCTTTATGCAAATCGAAGCAACTACAGGTAAACGGCGGCTTGTGGTCATAAAACGGTATAACACCTGATACGGAGCTCTGTTAATCAGTGTTATTCTTGTTCTTCAGGTGGGAAAGGCAGCGGACTTTCCCACCTGAAGATTTGCAGCAGAGGTTTAAATGCTATTTTAACCATTTACGTTCACAGCTAGGAAGAAGTAAATGAAAACAATAGATTTGACAGCGATTCTCGTTTCCCGTAGGAATAGCATGGTAAATATTTTTGCGTCTAGCAAGCCCCCCTTTTAAACTTCGACCTGAAATTTGGCACTGCAATTCGGACCACAACCTGAAACATTCTCTGAAAATTTGGAGCGCGTACGTTGATTTCCCGATGAATTATGACTGCCGCAGACAGACAGACAGACACACAAACACGCAGACGGACAGACACCTTCCTTCATTATTTAGATGTCTATGTATGTGGTAGCAATAACTCATTGGAAAATTGTGGTAGACGTTTCGAAATTTCGCAGAGTGCTTTCTGATCGTTGTCCGAGTTGCAGTCACATATTTCATATCGAAATTCCTTCGGAAGGGAGGATCTTGATGGAAGGAACATATTTACCAAGTTATTCCTATGGGAAACCGAAGTGCTGCCAAATCCGTTGTTGCTGTTTACTGTTCCCTACCATTGAACGAAAGAGTCATGACAGCATGTAAATGCGCTGCCGTTGTTAGATCACCCATATTCTCGAAGGCATTATAATTTTAAGGTTTTCAACTGCAGGTATGAATCAGAATTCTTAACTCAACACGGGGTCATACAGAGGAAGCCGCGTACAGAATTTGAGACCGTTCGGTCGAGTATCATGGGAACCACAGAGTACCAAAAAGTATCGAAAAGGAAATAACTAACTCGATATTAAAGCATAGATACGAATCCACAGGCTTTGAGAGAGCTCACTGATGCCGTGTAGGTATTCTTCTTGATTCTGTGTGGTAAGAAGTTGGATTGTTTTGCCTCTTAGCGGCACTTTTTTGCACACCATGGGCTAAATGGCCAGGTCACAGAGAAGGTTGGGGGAGGGGACCCATTGGAACAGCTGTTAGGAGACAATAGTTGCCTCGCGTCAAGGCCATCCAGCGTGTTCTTAAACTTATGCCATCCATTCCCTTGGTTCTCCCGCACACTCTGCCTTTCTAAGCACATCGGTGTCCCCTACTGACCGTGGGCAGGGCGGGGAATTTTACGGAAATAAGTCTCAACGCTGACCCAGCTGAAACTCGAACCTGGGAACTGCAGATTACGAGCCTGGCGCGCTACCGACTGAGCCATCCCCGCCCCATGGTAAGAAGAGGTTGCGTCAATCGCAAAAGACACATTAAGATACATTTCATATTTGTGTTCCATACGTAACATTTTACTTTTATATTAGTGAAGAATTAATTCTCATGTTGCTTTTCGTAATAAATACGTCACAACTGATTTTTTTTATTATTAATATTTTATGTCTTTAATTAATGTAGATGAATTATTTTGTTTTTTGGAAAATATAGCTTACTCAACGCATTGTTCAGAGCGGAGAGGATATATGGATTATTGAGGACGCCTGTATGCGGCTTCCTGAATAAGGATGAGGCGATGAGGTTTAAATTTTTTATATTTAAAGTTCTGATCGGAGGCAATTTGAGATATCCTCATCCGGACCTATAAAAATAAGTCTGCTCATCCTTGTTCTAAACGATGTGTCTAGATCAAAGCCCACTGTTCGTAATGAGAATTAATGCTTTACTGGCCTTATATCACGATCCGTCATTCCTTTGTCTATCACTGCAATAAAACTGCATATCTCGAAGGAAACTACCCACCGGAAGATCCTCAAGGGGAGATGAAATTACTACTGAAATGCTTAGAGTTGGGAATGTTTCTATTCTCACACAGATGATGGAAATTTCTTTTAATGATAAAGGCGTTTGACTCATTCTCAAGGATTTTACTAGATCTGATATCATCTCTGTTTTTCTGATCGTTATGAGGGAATGAGTCTATTTTCTATCCCGGGGTTGGGGGTTGGCTCAGTCGTTAGTGTTCCATGCACCTAATCTACAGTTCCCAAGTTGAGTCCAAGCTGAACCAGATTTGAGATTTATCCCTGCAAACGTCCTTCTCACTGCCAGCAGCGGACACCGATAGGCTTGGAAAGACCGCCGTCTGTTAGATGGGGCGTTAAGCTCACAGCTTAACGCCCCATCTAACAGAGAGCCATAACCTGTGCAAGTTAAAAATAAACGCTGGATGGCCTTGACGCGAGGCTACCATCTGTCTCCTAACAGCTGTCCAGCGGGTCCCCTCACCTCAACCATCTCTGAGCTCACGTGGCTCTTGCCATTTGGTCATTTAGCCTATTGTGTGCAAAAAAAAGTGCCGCTCAGAGGCAAAACAACACACCGAACCCTTTCTATAGAACTAAAGCTAATTTCATCATTGTGCTTAATAGAATTAAGATTATAGTTGATGTACTACTTCGTGGTGAATAGTGCGGTTTGCGGAGTGATAGGGAATGCATAGATCAAATTTTGTCACAAGCAGATTCTTTAAAAATATTAAGACTTTTAGAAATCTGTGATTACTAGTTTCGTAGATTTTAGAAAGTCATTTGGTACTATTGATCGTCATACTTTTTGGGGTTTGGTGTAATTTGTTCGACAACATTTGTCCGACGGAAATTTGTTCGAATGAAAAGTTGTTTGAGCAATGTTTTTTCGACAGTTTGAGAGGCCGTAGGGGGCGTTCTCCTCAAAAAGGTCTTTACTGCTTTGTTAATGGAAGATTATCGGAAAGGGAATGCATCTGCGAAGAGCAGTGATAAAAGACAAGGCTTAGTTTCAGATTAGGTAGAGTAAAACACTTTTTCCAAGACAATCCAGGTACCGTTTAATTCCTTTCAATTTTCTTATGAGCTGGGCCGATTGGTTAACCACTTGGTTACTAATCGGAGGGACCTGGGTTCGAGCCCCAAATAAGACATGGATATTTGTGTTGTTTTTTTTTGCTGAGGACCCATCATCCTCACATACCTTCTAGTGTGGTTTATAAACTGACAGACTCCTATCAGACCTCTGTGGCAAGCAGCTGCTTGAGGGGATTTTTTTTATTTATCTTCCTATTGCTTTTCTCTCGTCATTTGTTGGTTTGTCAAACAGTTGTTCCGCCATATCTTTTGAACGCGATGAGGATTTATGTATGAAACGAAAGCTTGTGACGCAGAGAGTGTCATAGGTATAAAAAATTGACCTTCCACGCTTTCTTCCACTCGCAAGAAAGGGGAAATATGAAAGCGATTGTTCCTTTACATCTACAGATCGCGAGTGCCAAAAGTAACAAGCTATACGTCAAATGAAAGCTTATGACTTGAGGAGTGTCATAGGTGATACAAAACATATCTTCCGTGATTTCTTCCCCCTAAGAATGGGAAATATGAAAACGATTGTTCCGCGATATTTTCCGTAAGCAAAGGCCTTTTTTTTATACCTATGACACTCCCTGCGTCACAAGGTAGCCTGCGTCGTAGGTGTCAAATGATAAACTCATGTAGTAGATTGTTTCAAATTTTATCCTTCACCATTCTCCCCCTCTCTAGGGGGGAAAGATTTTCGCGGGGTGTGGACCTTAATGAGATATATCTCAAATTAAAATCTTGTCACAGGCAACATTAAACACGACTTAAGATATTCATTTTATCGTAGCGAAGAAAGACTAAATGTTAAAATATTTTTTGACAATCAATTTAAATCTAAAATATCTCGTGGGAAAAATACAAGGTTACAATCCAAAAATTATTTCTAACTTCCAAAAATATTAAACAATTACGGGAAACGTTCAAGGGCATATACACTACCTTACGTGTTCAATCAATTGCCAAGGGAAATTATTTTATTAAACAATTTTAAAGAAATCAAAAATAAGACTAAAAATTCTCTTCTAGGCACTAAAATCAATATAAAAATTTGAACCACCACAATTGCAGCTTCCACTGAAATTCACATAATCGATGACATTGTTTTAAATTATATCTTATATATTTTCATGTAACGTTATTGTTCTTCTCTCGTGCAGATAAGTAGATGCTTTGCGGGTTTAAACTCTTGTATAACTAACATGAAGATGAATAAAGATTATTTTTATTATTACTACAAAATCAGGGGGAAGAAAAATGTGGTCGATGTTCAGGTATCAAATAAAAGTTTCTGAAAGTAGGTGCTTTCAGCGACAAAGAAAAAATATAAATAATTTTTAAAACTTTGAAAAGTAATCTCATATGTGCCTAAAAAGTAGAAAATAAAACTAAAGTATATCGATGGTGCAATCAGTCACTGAATTCGTATTCACTTCGAAGGAAGATTAGAGCGCCGATTACCTACTCAAGCAAGATTGGCGGCGCCTTACTTTCCTTTCAAGTGAATAGAAACTCAGTGACTGATTGCATCATCGACAAGATTTAGGTTCATTTTCTACTTTTTAAGGTGTATATAGAAAGGTGGGTAATTTTTAAATTTATTTATATTTTCTTTATTTGAAATACTGGTACTAGTGTTATTAGAGAACAACTTGCAGAGTTTGAAAAATATTGCAGTTTAAAATTTCGAACAACCCTTTCTATAAGAAGTTGACTGTAGTTTAATGTAATAGCGAAAACTACGAAGAAATAAATGGCGGCAAGTTTGACTCGAAAACAAGAAGGTTTAACACTTTATACTTAAAAAGAAAGATCTAAACCACGAATGATCCTTTTTCAGCTGCCCCTCCCCCTCCCCGCCTCCATTTCCAGAGGTTCTTTAATGACAAAGCACAAGGCCTACACCCTAATGTCCTACGGGGAGTCCTCCCCTTGCGGCCTCTCAGTCTTTCTAACAAAATTCTGTCGAACAAATTTCCGTTTAGAACAAATTTCTGTGGAACAAATTTTCATTTCCAACAAATTTTCGTAGAGCAAATTTTCGTTTCGAACAAATTTCCATCGAATAAATTTCCGTTTAGAACAAAATTCTGTCGAGCAAATTTCGGTTTCGAACAAATTTCCAGATACCGTTACATTCAGATTATTCACTTGACGTCCTCACACAGGAATTCAAGCGTTATAACCTAATTATTCTAGGCTTGCAAAAGACCAGATGGACAGATAAAGGTGGGATACTTAAAAATAACTTTAAATTTCTCTTTACAGGGAGGAAGGATGAAAAGCATCACCACTTAAAAAGATCTATGTATAGGTTTGTTTCTCAGCAGACACGCCAGTGATGCTCTTCCAAGATATGACTGCATTAATGAAAGATTTCTTACAGCTATATTTAAAACAAAATGAAAGACTTGAATGTCATATTTTGCTACGCGTCCACAGAGGACTCTGATGAGAATGAGAATGATGTTTTACAGACATCTTCAGGACATTTTGAATTCAGTGAAGAAAGGAGATATTTCTCTTGTACTATGTGACTTCAATGCTAAAGTTGCAACTGACTCTGATCTACGGAGGGGATTTTAGGTCCCTTTGGCATTGGTAGTTCCAGTGGCAATGGGCAACGTCTTCTACAGATAAGAAAACTTAATGGAGTGCAAATAACTAACACACATTGCAAACACCGGGATATTGTAAATATACATGTGTTTCACCTGATGGGTTGCATAGGAATAAGATAGATTATATTTTAACTAACAGCAAATGGGCTAGTTAGGTTAGGAATACCAGATGATACAGGGATGCCGAAATTGGGTCTGACCATTACCTGGTCAAAAGTGTGTTGCAATTGAAGCTTACGTGTTGTGTGTTGCAACTAAAGCCTTTTTTTTAAATATTAATTGAGAGACAGATGGTAGCCTCTCTTCAAGGTCATCCAAAGGCCATCCAGGGTGTTCTTTAACGTGCACTGGGTATGGGTCTCCCGCACACGGGCCACGGCTTAACGTCCCATCATACGAATGGCGTCCTTTCCAAGTCCATCGGTGTCCCCTACTGACCGTGGACAGGACGAGGAGTTTTGCGAAGATAAGTCTCAACGCTGACCCAGCTGGGACTCGAACCTGGAAACTGCAGATTACGAGCCTGGCGCGCTACCGACTGAGCCACCCCCTCCTCGTAAAGGATCAGTTAACAGCTGATAAGAATCTTTGGCTTGATAGCTCGGCTAACAAAGCAGAGGAAGACGTAAGACAACACAACATCAGGAGGCTGAACCAGATAACTAAAGTTTTGTATGGGAAGAAACAGACAGGTGTGAGGGTTAAACATGGCAAGGTGGTTGAAGGTGAGGATTCTGTGATGGCTAAGTGGGCTGAGCATTTCAGAGATATCCTAAACAATGTGATTATTTCTACTCCCATTGTTTGTAATGAGGATAGATGGATTACTGGCTTTAACGTTTGCCTATGTTACATTCTGAAATAACTGTAGCTAATTAAAAAATTAAATAACTGCTCTAAATTAAAACTGCATAAATCATCACTAAAATGGCTAGTGCTGGGAACACTTGTGTTATCACATGGCTGACTGAAATTTTTAATATTTTGTATGATAAAGGTGTCGCTTATAATGATTTCGCTAGAGCTATTATTATCCCTATTTTACAAAAAGGTGATCGTAGTTCTTGTGATAATTATAGGGGAATTAGTTACTTTCCGTTCCGGGTAAAGTTTTTTCATGATTAATTTTAATAAAATTAAAAATTTGGTTGATGGACAACTGCGTGATGAACAGTGTGGATTCAGAAGTGGTAGGGAATGTATTGATCAAATATTTTCACTTAGGCAGATTCTTGAGAAATGTTCAGAGTTTCAGAAACCTGTGGTTGCTAGCTTTATAGATTTCAAAAACGCTTTTGATTCTGTTGATCGACATAATTTGTGGTTGATTGTTGGATCATATGGATTACCTGATAAGTTAGTGTAATGAAAGCTCTTTAAAACAACACTGAGTCGTGTGTGAAAGTTGGTACGTCTTGCAGCGATTGGTTTAGCATTGCTAGGTAAGATTTATATTAAAGATTTGATCTGAAATGGCCTAGAGATTTCAAAATTTCTGATTCAGGTTTTACAGATGATTTGGTCTTGTTGGTAAATGATGTTGATGAGATGAATTCTTTCATTAAGGCTGTTCATGAGATTGGTAATAGAGTCGGTTTGATGATAAACAGAGAAAAACTTGAAGAAAAATGGTGAGGCAGATGGTGCTTCAGTTGCTTTGAGTGGCTTCACTCTTGATGAAATGTCTCAGTATAATGATCTTGGGAGCTATGTAACAGATACTGGTGATGTGCGGCATGAGATAAATAGAAATTGATATTTACTGCTGGGACATTTAAGAGTTTATGGAGAGTGTGTAAAAATAAGCGTATACACCTAAAGACCAAAATTAGGCTGTTTAATATTTTGGTCCTTCTAAGGTTAGATATGGTAGCGGAACATGGATCCTTTGTAAGCAGTATAACAAGAAACTTGATGTTTTTGATTCTGGATGCTTGCGCAGTATCTTGGGCATTAGTTGTTTGACTTTGAAAGTAATGACTTAGAAGAAACTGTCATCAATCTCTTGTAAACAGCATTTTGTGCAGAGAGATATTGCGTTGGTTTGGCATGTTGCTCATATGCATAACTGCAGATTGACAAAAAGGATTAGGAACATGTGCCTAAAGGCTTCAGGAATTGGGGGAGACCTAGGATGAAATGGGCAGACAGTGTCAAACAGGACCTTGCTTAGAAATGACTTACAGTGACCAAATGCAGCAGCTGTAGCTCAGGACAGAAATGTCTGGAGAGGAAAATTGCAGTCTAGTAGGACCTCCGTAGCCCACAGCTGCATGACGATATTTTATGTACGTATATATGTGTCAACAGGTAATTCTGTGTATTCAGTATTGATTGATTACTCCATTATCATAGCATTTAAAGAAAAAAAAGTGTTAGGAATTTGAATCGGAACTTTTTTGTGCCATAACATCACAAATATGCACTTTTGGAGGAAGATAGAAACCAAATTACCATTGTTTATTTTGATTTTAAGAAGCACATGTTTTGCAGGAGATCAGTGTTAAAGGTACAACACGGTACTAAATGTAATAGCAACAGCTTTAAAACATCCAGCCATCGAAATATAGTAATACCAAAGTGATATTGTAGTCATTACGTCACACTTGACGGTCGATCTTGTTTGGATATTGGGTGCTGACAACAGTCTTTTTTTTTTCCAAAATTGAATTATGGTATTTGCTTAAAGCAGATGTTTTCAAACTGTGCTCTGAGAAACAATGAATACTTTGATATTGAAAATATTGGTAGGTATTGAACTTGAATATAAGAGTTTCCTATTATATTTCTTTCATACTTCTGGCCTAGCTAAACTAAAAAACATTCTGATATTTCAAATCACTCTCTTAAAAACTCCTTTCGTTTCCAACCACCTACCTATGCGAATCATGATTTTTACGATATAGTTTGATAAAAAGCAATAGCAGGAATAAATTGAAGCTAACACAGATCTCAGAATGCAACTACTGGCCATTAATCCGATTTTCAATTTTTTATGCTCATCGATACAACCGTATCCTTCTCATTGAAAAATTAAACCTACAATATATTTTACTGCATATTTTTTGAACAAAGGTAATTTTTATTATTTTTTTATTATTATATCATTTGTGCACATGCATATTTTTGTTCGTATGTATTACTAATTTGATGTTTTTCGTGTCAACACAGGGCGTGGGTGGCTCAGTCGGTAGCGCGCCAGGCTCGTAATCTGTACTTCCCAGGTTCGAGTCCCAGCTGGGTCAGCGTTGAGATTTATCTCCGCAAAATTCCCCGACCTGCCCACGGTCAGTAGGGGACACCGATGGGCTTAGAAAGGCCGCCGTCCGTCGGATGGGACGTTAAGCCGTGGCTCCGTGTGCGGGAGAGCCATATCCTATGCACGTTAAAGAACACGCTGGATGGTCTTGACGGGAGGCTACCATCTGTCTCCCAACAGCTGTTCCAGTGGGTCCCCTCCCCCAACCTTCTCTGAGCCTTCGGGGTCCATGTGACCTGGCCATTTAGCCCATGGTGTGCAAAAAAGTGCCGCTCAGAGGTAAAACAACGCAACTCGTGTCAACACGGGGATGTCCGTAGCTGCCTGTGCACTCCATCGAATGTCGTCTGCTGTGGATTGTGAGGCTACTATGGCTTGCCATGGAATGCAGAGATTGAGGTTTTGAACGTCACGTACCATCCCACTACAGCGACACATGTTACCTTCTTCCAACCACTGCCACCAAATTCAGTCGCCAGTTGTTGCATCCCGATGCGATGCAGGGACCAACCAGCCGTATGTAGCCCTGTGATGAAGCCTCTAGAAAAGGTGTCCGTGTGATGGCAGGATTCCCGATGATATCGGCCAAGCATTCGCACTCCTTACACGTTCTTTCGCCACCAAGATCACCCCGATACAGTGGTCCACAAGCCCAGGTGAGGACGACCAAACTTAGCTATGCCGAGCAGTTTTGTCCTGTTATCTCCGTCCTTTATCATGTGATTGGATCGCAACTGCACTCATGTGCATAACCCGACTGTCATTATTACTGATCGTCATAATAATCAAACCCACCTATTTGCATAGCGCTGCGACAAATGTTTCCTGGTGTGGCATTTTCTATGTCGAGCAGTGTATTTTGAAAGTTTTTAGATGTGTAATATTTGAAAGAAAATATTAAAATTTTTGATCTAACATTTCGCTATAAATCACATTAATTATATAAACCTCCGTTGTACATTCCAACATCTTTAGAAGGTGACGGTTGCAACTAAGACCTTTTAACCGTACAAGAGTCAAGTAATTGTAATTGTCTTCTTTTAAGAGGAAACCAGATTCTTCACCTTCATTATCTCAAAAACTAAGAGTGATGTTCTCAGCTATACAAGTTTCGTTTAAAGTAATTAGAAGTAAATTTGCAATTTTACCTTGCTACTCTAAAAGAAGGGGCTTAAAATAAACAAGGGAAATTTTAAGCTAATTTGAAGGAAACTAATTCTGAATACCAGTGATATATTACTGCGTTTTCATCAAAGATTTTTATGCAACTATCTTGAGGCCCTGATTAAAAGGTAAGGTGATAGGCAGCCTTGTGTACAAGGACAGAAATTCTCCTGGCTTTAGAAGTTGGAATAATTTTTCTAAATAATATGTTTAGAAATTTTTGATCTATAACAATAAAAAGGAAATAATTTGGTGTGTATCCGTGGGGTACCATAACTCTTCATCAAAAAAGTCTAGGAAGTTTTTTTTTTTTTTGGCAGAGGCTAAGGAATAAATTAATGAATAGGCAGTGAGGAAGCATTATATTTCCTAAAATTCTATAATTCCCGGATATCCGCATTTCCAGCTGACCAGATTCCTCCCACCATTGCATGTCGATGCAGCACTTGTGTTAATATTACTTGCAACACCTGTTAGAGATTAATAATAATAATCTTTAAAAGAAATCGATAAGGATGATCTATACGTACAAAAGGAACTGTGCGTATACATGCATGTTAACTTTAACTTGAGAAACACATAAGTGATTTAAATCAAATATGTAATGCAGTTTCAGGCTGTTAAAGTTTTAAATAAATTCCAGAACTTTTTGGTTCTGCCTAAACAGGTTTTGTGATAATTTTTTTCTGCATTTCTTAAAATCCGTTACCAAATAAAAAAAGACAACTATGCCATAAGAATAAATAAAACAAACTGGCTCCACGAGATTATGCTGTATTACTTTAAACAAATAGAAATGAAGATAATTTCTGATGTTTGTTTATTCACGAGAGATCTCATCTATTACGAAATCGGAACGAAGGAATCTATTTTTTTAAATACACTTTCGGTCCATAGTTCCATTTTATGCAAAAAATTCTCTTTTAAAGCATGATTCTTAAATCCAAAATATTGTCCGGCACACGATTTTTTCAATTCTCCATTGTGTTAAATATGCACTATTTTCCGGTCCTACGCCACGTACTTTAAAAATAAATCCCCCTTCAAGCAGCTGCTTGCCATAGAGGTTTGACAGGAGCCTGCCAGTTTATACGCCATAGTAGGAGGTCTGTGAGTATGGCGGGTCCTCATCAGAAAAACGACTCATATATCAAAGCCTTACGCGAGGTTCGAATCCAGGCCCTTTACATCAGTAGCCAAACGCGCTAACCACTCGGCCACGGGAAAGCCTTTGGCTAGTTTTTAATATTTGAAAGAATAGGACCATGAACCGATATTTGGAACCAATGGACAACCTGAAAATATGTAACTCTTTCTAGTCTGCTTTTCGAAAAAAATTATTTTTAATTTAGGTATGTAAATCATGGTCTGTAAATGGTAGCTAGGTAGTCACTGGAAGGAGAGCTATGCACCAATCCCCTGTGATGATGCATAGAACCGGCCAGGCCTAGCACCTAATGTCCAACCCCGCCTTCTCGTGGTGCGGACCGTTAGTAACTTTCAAAAGAGATACTCTCTTGTGGAAGTGAACGGAAGGGGAGGGCTGCCAGATTAGTGTGGCCTACTGATCTGGACAACTATGGCTACTTTTCTTTTTTTCTACCCTGCTGAGGAGTGGTCAACCACACAGGGTCCTGGTGCTGACCATATAAACCTACTGGACTGGACAGATATATGGCTCTGAGCTTGATTATGGATCCTGATTTTGCTGCACTGGTGGGCTTCTGTGGAGGGAAAATCTTCCGCTGTGTTTTCTTTTTGTTTGTGGGTTGACAGCCCCAAGTGAATAGATCCACAGGATATGTTTATCAGCTGGTGGATAATCCTGAGCAGAAGTCATCGCAGGCACCTGAACTCTTTGCTTCTATTGGCATCGTCAAATTCTACATTGGAGGAAGTCTTCCAGTGTAGATGGCTTCAGCCTTTAGTAGTGGGGGAACGGGTCTTTGCCCCATGTCTGCGATTAGGGGGCTGTTTGATATTGTCGGCATTCCCTCTCTCAATAAACATAGTTTCTTTAAACATCCCACTAACCATTTTCTCTCCATAGGTAGTTGGAATGTGAGGACTCTGCACAGAGCTTTTTCTCTTGATGTCCTCACACAAGAATTCCACCGTTATAATTTAGATATTCTCGGCTTGCAAGAGACCAGATGGACAGATAAAGGTCAGATTCTTAAAAATAATCTTAAATTTCTCTTTTCAGGGAGGGACGACAAAAAGCATCACCAAGGCGTGGGTCTGCTTCTCAGCAGACACGCTAGTGATGCTCTTCTTGGATATGAGTGCATTAATGAAAGGTTTCTTACAGCAAAATTTCAGACAAGCGTTAAAGACTTGAATGTTATCTGCTGTTATGCCCCCACTGAGGATGCCGATGAGGATGAGAAGGATAGGTTTTATGAACAACTTCAGGATATTTTGAATTCTGTCAAGAAAGGAGATATTACCCTTGTTCTTGGTGACTTCAATGCCAAAGTTGGTACTGACTCTGACCTTTGGGGAGGAGTAATAGGCCCTTTTGGTATTGGTAGCTACAATAGCAATGGGCAACGTCTCCTACAGGTAAGTAAACTCAATGGATTCAGAATAACTAACACTTATTACAAACACCGCGACATACATAAGTACACATGGGTTTCACCTGATGGGCTGCATAAGAATATGATTGATTACATATTAATTAACAGCAAATGGACTAGTTCTGTTAGGAATACCAGGGCATATAGGGGAGCTGAAATTGGATCTGACCATTACCTTGTTAAAAGTGTGTTGCAACTTAAACTTAAAAAGTGTTGTGCTAGGGTTAAAAAATTTACTTTTAATACTGAAGCTCTGAAAGATCCAGTTATAGCCAAAGCTTACCATGATAGGTTACTTAGTCATTATGACAGTCATGGTTTGCTTACTACTGAAGTTGAGGAAGAATGGGATCATTTTAAACAGGCTTTTTTGGACACTAACAGTACTCTTTTAGGAAAAAAGGAGCAGAAGAGGCAAAATTATCTGAGTGATAAGGTACTTGAGCTTATTTCGGAAAGAAAGAACTGCAGGAATGCCCTTAATCAATACCCTACTAGTCCTAATAGAAAGCATTACAGAGACCTTAATAAACTTGTAAAGGATCAGTTAGCTGCTGATAAAAATTTTTGGCTTGATGGTTTGGCTGACAAAGCCGAGGAAGCAGTTAGACAGCACAACAGCAGAGAGCTGTACCAGATAGTTAATGTTTTGTGTGGTAGAAAACGGACAGGCATACAAGGATTGAAGGATAAACAAGGTAAGGTTATAGAAGGGGAGGATTCTGTCATGGCTAGGTGGGCTGAGCATTTCAGTGATGTTCTAAACAATGTAGTTAGTTCTACTCCCATTGTTTGCAATGATGATAGATGCATTGGTGGCTTTAATGTTGGCCCTATAACACAATCTGAAGTTAGTTTGGCTGTTTCTAAACTTAAACTTCATAAATCCCCAGGGGTAGATGAAATTACTACGGAAATGCTTAGAGCTGGGAATGTTTCGGTTACCACTTGGATGACTGAAATTCTGAATATCTTTTATGATAAAGGCATGGTTCCTAAGGATTTTACCAGAGCTATTGTTATCCCTATTTTCAAAAAAGGTGATCGCAGTTCTTGTGATAACTATAGGGGTATCAGCCTACTCTCTGTTCCAGGTAAAGTTCTTTCCATGATTGTGCTTAATAGAATTAAGAATCTGGTTGACAGGCAATTGCGTGATGAGCAATGTGGATTCAGAAGTGGTAGGGGATGTGTAGATCAGATATTTTCACTTAGGCAGATTCTTGAGAAATGTTTAGAGTTTCAGAAACCTTTGGTTGCTAGCTTTGTTGATTTCAAAAAGGCTTTCGACTCTGTTGATCGTCATAATTTGTGGTTGATTGTGAGATCTTATGGTATACCAGACAAGTTAGTTAACATTATGAAAGCTCTCTATAATAACACTGAGTCGTGTGTGAGAGTTGGTAAGGCTTGTAGCAATTGGTTTAGCATTACTTCTGGTGTTCGACAAGGGTGCATTTTGTCTCCTTTTCTCTTTAGCTTGGTTATTGATTATGTTATGCGAAATTCACTTCAAGGGAAAGATTTTGGCCTTAAATGGGCTGGAGATAGGAAAATTTCTGATTTAGATTATGCTGATGATTTAGCCCTTCTGGCAAATGATGTTGATGAGATGAACTCTTTCATTCGAGCCGTTGATGAGACTGGTAGTAGAGTAGGTTTGGTTATAAACAGAGAGAAAACTAAAGTGATGAAAATTGGTCAGGCAGGCTGTGATTCAGTTAATCTGAATGGTTGCAGTCTTGAGCAGGTGTCACAGTTTAATTATCTTGGGAGCTATGTAACAGATAATGGTGATGTGCGGCATGAGATTAACAGACGAATAGGGATTGCTGCTGGGACTTTTAAGAATCTATGGAGAGTGTGGAGAAATAGGCGTATACACCTAAAGACTAAAATTAGACTGTATAATAGTTTGGTTCTTTCTAGGGTTAGTTATGGTAGTGAAACTTGGACACTTTGTAAACAAGATAACAGGAAACTAGATGCTTTTGATTCCAGATGCTTACGCAGTATCTTGGGCATTAGGTGGTTCAACTTTGTAACTAATGATGAGATTAGGAAAAGGAGTTTGCAACCTCCTTTAAGCAGCATATTGTGCAGAGAGAGACTCCGTTGGTTTGGCCATGTTGCCCGTATGAATAATTATAGATTGGCGAATAGGGTTATGAACAGTGTGCCTAAAGGCCTCAGAAAGAAGGGAAGACCTAGGATGCGGTGGGCAGACAATGTCAAACAGGACCTTGTTAGAATTGGTGTGCAGTGGCCAGATGCAGTAGATGTAGCTCAGGATAGACTTGCTTGGAGAACTAAATTGCACGGTCTGGTTGGACCTCCGTAGCCCATGGCTGCTTGAGGATGATGATGATGATGATGATGTAAATCATGTTGTTTTAAATATAACCCTCAACATGAAAGAAATGAACAATGTTACATCAGGATAGCTTATTACAGAGGTAACTGTAAAGGGGAGATCTCCTCCCCCCAAAGGAAGAAGAGTATTTCAATGTTTTAAGGTGCATTGAGAAATATGTTATAAAGTGACCAGACTCTTTTCATCTCTCTTCGTAATGGTTTTCCCTCCTCTCCCTCATTTGTTGGTAACCGATTTGTCTGTTTCTGTTTGTCATAAGAGCTCCACCTCATATGTATAAACGCGAAGGCAGAACGTAACGAATTATACATTATATGATTGCTTTTGAATGGGGAGTGTAATAGACTATAAAAAAATAACCTCCAGAGTTTTGTTCTTTTGAATAGGGAAAATGTGTCAACGATTGTTCCACTCTGTCTTCCGAACGTGAAGGCTCAGAGTAAAGAGTTATCTATCAAATAAAAGCGCGTGACTTTTATCCCCATCATTTCTTTCTACCTAAAAATGGGAAAACTTGTAAATGCAACTGAAGTATTTTCAGAAAAAACTGAAATTAAAACATTTTATTTGAATTTGAAAAATAATTCATTTGTTTTTCTGCAAGAAACATATATCTAGGCGCTCCGTATGAGCTGCAAAGAATTCGTTGGACGAAAGAGAAATATTTTGACATTAATCTACCGTAGTTTCGCATTCGATGTTTAAATTTACAAGTATGGGTGAAAATTTTATACATGCAAAAATCCTCATACATCCATGGGCTACGGAGGTCCCACCAGACTGTAATTTTCCTTTCCAGACATGTCTGCCCTGAGCTATAGCTCCTGCATTTGGCCACTGTTGGCCAATTCTAGCCAGGTCCTGTTTGAAATTGTCTGTCCATCGTATCCTAGGTCTCTCCCTTTTCCCAAAGCTTTTAGGCACACTGTTCATAATCCTATTTGCCAATATGCAGCTACGCATATGGGCGACATGGTCAAACCAATGCAGTCTCTCTCTGCACAAAATGCTGATCAAAGGAAGTTGATGATGCATTCTTCTAGCCTCATCATTACTTAAAAAAATCAAACCATCTAATGCCCAAGATATTGCGCAACCATCTAAAATCAAACGCTTTCTTGCTATTCTGTTCACAAAGGATCCAAGTTTCGCTTCCATAAATAACCTTAGAAAGAACAAAGCTATTATACAGCCTAATTTTAGTCTTTAGATGTATACGCCTACTTTTCCACACTCTCCGTAGATTTTTAAAAGTCCGAGCGCAATCCCTATTCTTCTATTTATCTCATGCTGCACATCACCAGTATCTGTTACATAGCTCCCAAGAAAATTAAATTGAGACACCTGCTCAATAGTACAGCCATTCAAAGCAACTGAAGCATCATCTGCCTGACCAATTTTCATCACTTTAATTTTATATCTGTTTATCACACAAACCACCCTGTTATCAGTCTTATCAACAGCTTTAATGGAAGAATTCATTTTATCAACATCATTAGCCAACAGGGCCAAATCATCTAAATAATCTAAGTCAGACATTTTGAAATATCTAGACTATTTAAGTTCAAAATCTTTCCCTTGAAAAGTTCGCATAACATAATAAATAACCAAAGAGAAAAGGAAATAAAATGCACCCTTGTCTAACTCCACTAGCAATGCTAAACCAAAGCTATAAGCTTTACCAACTCTCACAAATGACTTTTTTTATTGCAGACAGATTTCATTATACTAACTTGTTAAAACTAAATTCCATATGATCTAACTATCAACCATAAATTATGTCGATCGAAAGAGTCAATAGCTCTTTCGAAATCTATAAGGCTAGTAACCACAGGTTTCTGAAACTCTAAACATTTCTCAAGAATATGCCCAAGTGAAAATATACTGCTCACAAAAATTAGGAGATATTTCAAAATGAATATGAAGCGATGAAATATCCCCTAATTTTTGTAAGCAGTATATTTTGGCATTAGCAGTTCCAATGGCAATGGAGGAAAATCTCCTAGAGGTAAGTAAACTTAACCGTTTGCGAATAACTAACATGCACCACAAACACCTGGGCATTTATAAATACACATGGGTTTCACCTGATTCGCTGCACAGGAATGTGATAGATTATATTTTAATTAACAGCAAATGGGCTAGTTGAGTTAGGAATACCAGATCATACAGGGGAGCCTAAATTGGGTCTGACCATTACGTGGTCCAACTACGTTGCAATTGAAGCTTAAGAAATGTTGGGCTAAGGTTAAGAGAATTAGCTTTAACACTGAAGGTCTGAAAGGTCCAGATATAGTCAAAGCACACCATTATAGGCTACTTAATCATTATGACAATCGTGGTTTGCTTACTGCCAATGGCGAAGCGTGACTTTTTGAGTAAAGGAAGCACTTAACAGAAGCAGTGCTACAAATAAATCGAAACACCGTTCCGGTACTCGATGTTTGAGAATCACTAAACCGGAACGCCGTTCCAGCACTCGATGTTTCCGAATCATTGAACAGAATCGAGGATTCGGTACTTGATGTTTCCTAGTCTATGAGTGAAAACAGTTCCATACTCTTTATCTCAAATATTACTAGAAGTTAGTATTCTACATAGCGTCTTTTCTAGAAAAGAATATGGGGACTCGATTTTAAACAATATTTGTTCAGTATTCAAAGAGTTGTGAACTCTGGAATATATTTAACAGGCTACAATAAAAAAAAATGACCCCAAAATTAAATTAAAAGTGGTTAAGAGATCATAGTTGACTCTAGTAGAGCGCAGGGTTCATTGCACCGTGTTACGGATCTCTTAATCTCCTTTAACGGGTTAATTAAAATTTGAGGTCAATCTTTTTTTTTGTAGTTATTATTAACTACTATTCGACGTTAACTATTCAAGCGTTCATTTAAATACCGAGAAAATTTTGTTTAAAATATGGATTTAGACAGATTTGATTGAGATCTTTAATTTATCTTTAGATATATTTATCGCTAAAAATCGTATTGAAGAAGTTATTGAATGTGATTATCCATTGATATAGCACGAAACTATTTCCATTTTTCAGTCCAGTACAGTCGCTCAAAAAAGTATCCAAACACTACGGTTGATTACAAAATTCAGAAAAAATATCTGGCAACGATTTTTTTAGAAATTAGTGATCTGGCAACCTTCGTCACACGTGTCACGAAGGTAGCCAGATCACTAATTTCTAAAAAAATCGTTGCCAGATATTTTTTTTTTTAATTTTGTAATCAACCGTAGTGTTCGGATGCTTTTTTGAGCGACTGTACCTGTATTTATATGTATATATGTAAATACGAATTATCTTATAGCAACAAAGGAGGGGGGGAAAGAGGGTGCAATCACCCATAAAAGGCAAGGATATTATGCTGAGAGGCACTTGTGAGATTTAAATGGCCTTGAGGGGAGTTTTATTTATTTGTTCACTAACTTGCATTAATAAAAAATAACCTAATTTGTGAAAAACCTAATAATTAGAAATATTTTGGCTAATCTCGCCTGTTTATAAAAGAATTATGTGTAATTCCTAAATTTCATTCGTGCTATTTTTCATTTAATTGATATTGCGTTTGCCCTTAAGTAAAGGCATTGTTATTACCTCTATAATATCTCCTTACAATATTGAATGCTATAAACAGACATGTGTGGAAAATACGGAATTTTGTTGACAATCGAATAACAGGTATGCCCATCATTGCTGTGCCAGTTTTGAAAAGCTTTACATCTAAGAGGCGCTTTTGTATACACAATGGGCTAAAGATCAGGTCACAACTCCTCCAGGGCTCAGAGTTGAGAAGAAGGGAATCCGAGCAACCGTTAGGAGACAGATGAAAATATCTTTAAAATCATCTAGCGTCTCCTTCGATGTAAACATCATAGTACGGCTCTCCTAAACACGGGACGGGGATGGCTCAGTCGGTAGCGCGCCAGACTCGTGATTTGCAGTTCTCAGAATCGAGTCTCCCTAGGCCAGCGTTGAGATTTATCTTCACAAAGTTTCCCGCCCTGCCTCGGTCAGTAGGGGACATCGATGGACTTGAAAGGCCGCCATCAATTGGATGGACGTTAGCCAAGGCTCTGTGAGGTGGAAAGACAGAGCCTGTGCAAGTTAAAGAGCACGCTGGATGGCCTTGACGGGAGACTACCGTTTGTTTCCTAACAGCTGTCCAGTGGCTCCACTCCCCCTCAACCTTCGGGGTCCTTGTGACCTGCACACGGAGTGACGGCTTAACGTCTCATCCGACGGAAGGCAGTTTTTTTGAGCCTATCGGTTCCCTTTCTTCGCTGGGAGCTAGGTGTGGGTTAACGGAAATAAATCACAATTGGGACTCGAGCCTGGGAACGTCAGAAATTTAGTCTCGCGCACTGCAAATTAAATCATTCCGAACCATATGCCTAAACGAAAAGGTTATTCTGATGACTTTTCATTATGAAGTCAGAGAAATATATGTCAAACATCAAAGGAGATCGTTTAGTGAGCAATGGAAATGATTTTCGGGCTTAGTTTTTCGAATCCGCATCGGGAAAAAAGAAGTTCAGAAACATCACAAATCATATGTGAGCTTCTCAGAAGCCAAACTGATCAACTCCACTTTTTGTAAATTTCGCAAATTTAGTACCGAAGCACGTTATTTTTATGTATTTTTACGTCTTGTAATACAGAGCCTATATCTATAATATAACTCTACATAATATTTCTTTGTATCGTATATTTCAAGCAAAGTTTTAAAATTAAATCTCAGTGAATCATTAATTTTCTCCAATTTTTATTCCATGGAGTTGATCAGTTTTGCTTCTTAGAGGCTCAAATACCGAAATGAATGTTACTAATTAGTTATTTTCTTCTTCTTCTTTTATTCTAGTTTTATGACAAAATTGAATGCTAATGCTACTTGGAACGAAAAATACTAGAATTACTAACAGAAACTTAAATGTCATTAATTTATTAAAAATAAGAGAATACCCAAAGATATAAAACTGGGAGGTGCTTATTTTAAATTACTAAAGACTGATTAAAAGGTTGAAACTAAACCAAAAATATTTTAAATATATGATATTTAAAATATATTAACATTTAAATTATGACATTTTAAAAAATATTTGAAATACAAATCAGTTTAATATTTTTTAGCTCCATTACCTTGTTAGCATTGTGAAAGAGGGAGACATGGGTCCCATCCCCCCCTAGATTCGACCCTACATGTGTGCATGCGTGTACATGTCTGTATATGTGTATGTGTGTATATCTGAGAATCTATGGGTACATGTTTGTATGTGTGTCAGACTTATTTTGGCATATAAACTGACAGTCTCCTGTCAGACCTCTGTGTGCAAGTAGCTGCTTGAGGGAGGAATTTATTTTTATTTATATTTATATGTGTCTGTACATGTGTGTGGGCATGTGTGTGCATTTATGTGTATGTATGTGCATATATGTGCTTACATATAGGTGTATGTGTGTGCATACCTATGTGTGCATGTATGAAATAGGTGTATGTGTGTGCATGTATGTGTGTTCATGTTCGTACGTGTGTGTACATGTTAGTATATGTGTGTATGTGTGTATATGTATGTGTACAAATATGTATATGTGTCTGCATGAGTGTGCGTGCATTCAGGTATGTATGTTTTTTTTTTACCAGAGCCTCATGTTAGCCATCCATTATCTGATGTTTTTCCTAAAGATAAAATGAACTCTTGGGGAAATCAGCTGATAATGGATGTTGCCCGTCTCCACGAACGGGGACGTCTGAGGATGGATTTATCGGGAGACATTTTTTTTTCTTTTCAATTTTTTTTCCTTTTTCCTTTAAAGGTTTCGAACTATTTTTTTATTGTTTTTTCCTCTATTATTTCATTTTTTACATTCATCTTTTTGCAACAGTTTACATTTTCTTTTTGCAACTTTTATATTTACAATGTGACAGACATATAGATACATATAAAACTATTGCATAATTTCTAGTGAGGATTACTGTTTAGTTTCTGTAAGTATATAAAAAGTTCAAGATATCTTGTCATGTCACATAAAAATAAAACGGATGTAAAAATGTAAATTATCCATAGAGGATACAGTTTCTTTGTCACTTGTTCACATTTTAATTCTTTTTTAGTGACTACACTTTTATACTTCACTATAATCTCAGTGGTACCTTCAAAGGAAATTGATTCTTCGGATGTTCTTAATGAAGAATCATTTACATCACTAGCACATGATTCAAGTTCATTGGTGCTTTCGGAAGCACTTACAGCCAACTGAGGATTAGCATCCTCATACAGAGAAGAAGTGGAAGGGTCTTCGGATTCCCATTCCAATGTCTCATCCACTGCATTTCGAACAGAGTCTTCAGAAATGGAAGGTTTGGACTCTCGTAGATTCAGATCTTGAGCAGTGGGAATGATTTCTTCGATGACATCTTCAATATGAGGAGAATCCACTTCACATTCATCTTCTCTCTTTGCAGAGGTGGAAGGAAGGTAGAAAACAGTGTGGGATGACGAGGGGATGTAAATGGAACCCTCCTCGTTTCTCCTTTCCGAAGCACCACCACTGCAGCACGTGCAGGTCATTTTGACATTCCTGAAACCTCTACGGAGGCTCTCTACACGTCTTCTAAAAAAACGCGTCACTCTATCGCGTACAACTAATGTGCGATTACAATTCATTACACTTTGCGTGCTGACCGATCACATACAAGACCAAAACATTTAGTATATACAACAACAATACTTCACTCAATAAAAAGTAGCAGGAATAATATTTCTCTGCTTTAGAAGACAATCCTTAAGCGTATCTCTTCAACAACAACTAATACTTCTTACAATTAATTCCTCTTAAATCCTCTTTAACTTTCACAATTAATTCTCTTTAAAACCTATCTTTAGCGCCTTATAACGAACGTATCTGCAACATACAATTCACTCGGAAGCAGCAAATGTTACCTTTTGCCAAAGACGACGTAAATCGACTGAAAGTTTCTTTCCTCAGGAATATCTGAATTACCCTTGTTTGAACCTGTATGAGGTACTAATCTAACTTTTTTTCCTAAGTCTCCATCACTGATATTAAGATTGATGAAGTCTGTTGCTCGATTCATATTAACTACAGAGAAAAAAATGACAGCTGTTTTGTTATTTTCACGGTTGAAAAATACATTTGTTATGTCCTATTTTTTAATTTGAATCAATGTGAATTGAGCGAAATGATTTGGCAATGTGTTTTATTTTATCCCATCCAGGGGCGTAGCTATTCGTCCCTTATCCCTCCCCCTCCTAAGTAAATCGGAGTTGGTAAAGTCTACGAAGTTGGCAAAAATCGAAGTGACGGTAAAATACAAGTGAGTTGCGAAAATTGGGATTTTTGTTTTGTAAACTTAAGGGAAATTGGCAAAATCTTGGAGAGTTGGCCTCCCCCACACCCCCCGTAACTAAATATTGGGATCGTCCCTGACAGAGACATAATTAAACTTTTGTAAAATACCTTATTTTCTCAGCTGGTAACATCTGATTTCCGGGTTGGAAAATTTTCATTCTCTCACACCCTCCCTCAACCAAATCGCATCGCTGCGCCCCTGTTCCTATCTAGGCCTTATATATGAGAATATGTCGTTTAAAATTTACACATTATATTTTTGCTTTCCACTGAAAACAGCGTAATTTCCTTTTTTTTTAAAGAATGGTGTGGGGCGAGGTGAAATTAAAACCTACGTAAAAAGCTTTCATCTGACATATACTTCGTTACGGTCCGCTCTTCTTAGTGAGATAGAAAAGAACAACAGTTTACACTCTAACTCTTTTCTGGAAGAAAGAAGGAAGATAGGAAATGTTCATTTCAGCATATAATATTATCTCCGTCATAAGCTTCCATTTGACATAAACCTTGTTCTCATAGCCCTTCGCGTTTCTCTTCGAGAGGGAGAGATAACGTTTTTTTCCTCATAATGTTCAAATACAAATACATGTTACAAGTTTTCATTTCATGCGACTCAGTGTAAAAGAGTGAAAATGAGTATAGCTGCAAAGTTAGAGATATTTCAGGTATGAGTAGGAAAATAATAAAACACAGTGTTGTATTGAAGTTGAAAAACTTTCAACTTCAATATTATGTTCAGTTATTACTATACAGCAATGTTCATTTCAGAGCATTGCTGTATAGTAAATGTGATAAAACTGACCAAGTGATCGAAAATAAAGGAAACATATATGATATGTTAATTAGGTTAAAATGGCAGAAAGATCCTTTTTATCAACGAAAGAGATTTGGAATCTTCAGTAAGTAAGATATCAAGATTAAAGGGAAGTAATTTGTAAGCAAATATTCTAATGTTTATTTCAGAGCATTGCTGTATAGTAAATGTGATAAAACTGACCAAGTGATCGAAAATAAAGGAAACATAAATGATATATTAATTAGGTTAAAATGGCAGAAAGATCCTTTTTATCAACGAAAGAGATTTGGAATCTTCAGTAAGTAAGATACCAAGATTAGAGGGAAGTAATTTGTAAGCAAATATTCTAATGTTTGTTTCAGAGCATTGCTGTATAGTAAATGTGATAAAACTGACCAAGTAATCGAAAATAAAGGAAACATAAATGATATATTAATTAGGTTAAAATGGCAGAAAGATCCTTTTTATCAACGAAAGAGATTTGCAATCTTCAGTAAGTAAGATACGAAGATTAGAGGGAAGTTATTTGTAATCATATATTCTAATGTTTATTTCAGAGCATTGCTGTATAGTAAATGTGATAAAACTGACCAAGTGATCGAAAATAAAGGAAACATAAATGATATATTAATTAGGTTAAAATGGCAGAAAGATCCTTTTTATCAACGAAAAAGATTTGGAATCTTCAGTAAGTAAGATACCAAGATTAGAGGGAAGTAATTTGTAAGCAAATATTCTAATGTTTGTTTCAGAGCATTGCTGTATAGTAAATGTGATAAAACTGACCAAGTAATCGAAAATAAAGGAAACATAAATGATATATTAATTAGGTTAAAATGGCAGAAAGGTCCTTTTTATCAACGAAAGAGATTTGGAATCTTCAGCAAGTAAGATACGAAGATTAGAGGGAAGTTATTTGTAATCATATATTCTAATGTTTATTTCAGAGCATTGCTGTATAGTAAATGTAATAAAACTGACCAAGTGATCGAAAATAAAGGAAACATAAATGATATATTAATTAGGTTAAAATGGCAGAAAGATCCTTTTTATCAACGAAAGAGATTTGGAATCTTCAGTAAGTAAGATACCAAGATTAGAGGGAAGTTATTTGTAATCAAATATTCTAATGTTTGTTTCAGAGCATTGCTGTATAGTAAATGTGATAAAACTGACCAAGTGATCGAAAATAAAGGAAACATAAATGATATATTAATTAGGTTAAAATGGCAGAAAGATCATTTTTATTAACGAAAGAGATTTGGAATCTTCAGTAAGTAAGATACCAAGATTAGAGGGAAGTTATTTGTAATCATATATTCTAATGTTTATTTCAGAGCATTGCTGTATAGTAAATGTGATAAAACTGACAAAGTAATCGAAAATAAAGGAAACATAAATGATATATTAATTAGGTTAAAATGGCAGAAAGGTCCTTTTTATCAACGAAAGAGATTTGAAATCTTCATTAAGTAAGATACCAAGATTAGAGGGAAGTTATTTGTAAGCAAATATTCTAATGTTTATTTCAGAGCATTGCTGTATAGTAAATGTGATAAAACTGACCAAGTGATCGAAAATAAAGGAAACATAAATGATATATTAATTAGGTTAAAATGGCAGAAAGATCCTTTTTATCAACGAAAGAGATTTGGAATCTTCAGTAAGTAAGATACCAAGATTAGAGGGAAGTAATTTGTAAGCAAATATTCTAATGTTTGTTTCAGAGCATTGCTGTATAGTAAATGTGATAAAACTGACCAAGTAATCGAAAATAAAGGAAACATAAATGATATATTAATTAGGTTAAAATGGCAGAAAGGTCCTTTTTATCAACGAAAGAGATTTGGAATCTTCAGTAAGTAAGATACGAAGATTAGAGGGAAGTTATTTGTAATCATATATTCTAATGTTTATTTCAGAGCATTGCTGTATAGTAAATGTAATAAAACTGACCAAGTGATCGAAAATAAAGGAAATATAAATGATATATTAATTAGGTTAAAATGGCAGAAAGATCCTTTTTATCAACGAAAGAGATTTGGAATCTTCAGTAAGTAAGATACCAAGATTAGAGGGAAGTTATTTGTAATCAAATATTCTAATGTTTGTTTCATAGCATTGCTGTATAGTAAATGTGATAAAACTGACCAAGTGATCGAAAATAAAGGAAACATAAATGATATATTAATTAGGTTAAAATGGCAGAAAGATCCTTTTTATCAACGAAAGAGATTTGGAATCTTCAGTAAGTAAGATATCAAGATTACAGGGAAGTAATTTGTAAGCAAATATTCTAATGTTTATTTCAGAGCATTGCTGTATAGTAAATGTGATAAAACTGACCAAGTGATCGAAAATAAAGGAAACATAAATGATATATTAATTAGGTTAAAATGGCAGAAAGATCCTTTTTATCAACGAAAGAGATTTAGAATCTTCAGTAAGTAAGATATCAAGATTAAAGGGAAGTAATTTGTAAGCAAATATTCTAATGTTTATTTCAGAGCATTGCTGCATAGTAAATGTGATAAAACTGACCAAGTGATCGAAAATAAAGGAAACATAAATGATATATTAATTAGGTTAAAATGGCAGAAAGATCCTTTTTATCAACGAAAGAGATTTGGAATCTTCAGTAAGTAAGATACCAAGATTAGAGGGAAGTTATTTGTAATCATATATTCTAATGTTTATTTCAGAACATTGCTGTATAGTAAATGTGGTAAAACTCACAAAGTGATCGAAAATAAAGGAAACATAAATGATATATTAATTAGGTTAAAATGGCAGAAAAATCCTTTTTATCAACGAAAGAGATTTGGAATCTTCAGTAAGTAAGATACCAAGATTAGAGGGAAGTTATTTGTAATCATATATTCTAATGTTTATTTCAGAGCATTGCTGTATAGTAAATGTGATAAAACTGACCAAGTAATCGAAAATAAAGGAAACATAAATGATATATTAATTAGGTTAAAATGTCAGAAAGGTCCTTTTTATCAACGAAAGAGATTTGAAATCTTCATTAAGTAAGATACCAAGATTAGAGGGAAGTTATTTGCAAGCAAATATTCTAATGTTTATTTCAGAGCATTGCTGTATAGTAAATGTGATAAAACTGACCAAGTGATCGAAAATAAAGGAAACATAAATGAAATATTAATTAGGTTAAAATGGCAGAAAGATCCTTTTTATCAACGAAAGAGATTTGGAATCTTCAGTAAGTAAGATATCAAGATTAAAGGGAAGTAATTTGTAAGCAAATATTCTAATGTTTATTTCAGAGCATTGCTGTATAGTAAATGTGATAAAACTGACCAAGTGATCGAAAATAAAGGAAACATAAATGATATATTAATTAGGTTAAAATGGCAGAAAGATCCTTTTTATCAACGAAAGAGATTTGGAATCTTCAGTAAGTAAGATACCAAGATTAGAGGGAAGTTATTTGTAATCATATATTCTAATGTTTATTTCAGAGCATTGCTGTATAGTAAATGTGATAAAACTGACCAAGTGATCGAAAATAAAGGAAACATAAATGATATATTAATTAGGTTAAAATGGCAGAAAGATCCTTTTTATCAACGAAAGAGATTTGAAATCTTCAGTAAGTAAGATACCAAGATTAGAGGGAAGTTATTTGTAATCAAATATTCTAATGTTTGTTTCAGAGCATTGCTGTATAGTAAATGTGATAAAACTGACCAAGTGATCGAAAATAAAGGAAACATAAATGATATATTAATTAGGTTAAAATGGCAGAAAGATCTTTTTTATCAACGAAAGAGATTTGGAATCTTCAGTAAGTAAGATACCAAGATTAGAGGGAAGTTATTTGTAATCAAATATTCTAATGTTTGTTTCAGAGCATTGCTGTATAGTAAATGTGATAAAACTGACCAAGTGATCGAAAATAAAGGAAACATAAATGATATATTAATTAGGTTAAAATGGCAGAAACATCCTTTTTATCAACGAAAGAGATTTGGAATCTTCAGTAAGTAAGATACCAAGATTAGAAGGAAGTTATTTGTAATCATATATTCTAATGTTTATTTCAGAGCATTGCTGTATAGTAAATGTGATAAAACTGACCAAGTGATCGAAAATAAAGGAAACATTAATGATATATTAATTAGGTGAAAATGGCAGAAAGATCCTTTTTATCAACGAAAGAGATTTGGAATCTTCAGTAAGTAAGATACGAAGATTAGAGGGAAGTTATTTGTAAGCAAATATTCTAATATTTATTTCAGAGCATTGCTGTATAGTAAATGTAATAAAACTGACCAAGTGATCGAAAATAAAGGAAATATAAATGATATATTAATTAGGTTAAAATGGCAGAAAGATCCTTTTTATCAACGAAAGAGATTTGGAATCTTCATTAAGTAAGATATCAAGTTTAGAGGGAAGTTATTTGTAATCAAATATTCTAATGTTTATTTCAGAGCATTGCTGTATAGTAAATGTGATAAAACTGACCAAGTGATCGAAAATAAAGGAAACATAAATGATATATTAATTAGGTTAAAATGGCAGAAAGGTCCTTTTTATCAACGAAAGAGATTTGGAATCTTCATTAAGGAAGATATCAAGTTTAGAGGGAAGTTATTTGTAAGCAAATATTCTAATATTTGTTTCAGAGCATTGCTGTATAGTAAATGTGATAAAACTGACCAAGTGATCGAAAATAAAGGAAACATAAATGATATATTAATGAGGTTAAAATGGCAGAAAGATCCTTTTTATCAACGAAAGAGATTTGGAATCTTCATTAAATAAGATATCAAGTTTAGAGGGAAGTTATTTGTAATCATATATTCTAATGTTTATTTCAGAGCATTGCTGTATAGTAAATGTGATAAAACTGACCAAGTGATCGAAAATAAAGGAAACATAAATGATATATTAATTAGGTGAAAATGGCAGAAAGATCCTTTTTATCAACGAAAGAGATGTGGAATCTTCAGTAAGTAAGATAGGAAGATTAGAGGGAAGTTATTTGTAAGCAAATATTCTAATATTTATTTCAGAGCATTGCTGTATAGTAAATGTAATAAAACTGACCAAGTGATCGAAAATAAAGGAAATATAAATGATATATTAATTAGGTTAAAATGGCAGAAAGATCCTTTTTATCAACGAAAGAGATTTGGAATCTTCATTAAGTAAGATATCAAGTTTAGAGGGAAGTTATTTGTAATCAAATATTCTAATGTTTATTTCAGAGCATTGCTGTATAGTAAATGTGATAAAACTGACCAAGTGATCGAAAATAAAGGAAACATAAATGATATATTAATTAGGTTAAAATGGGAGAAAGATCCTTTTTATCAACGAAAGAGATTTGAAATCATCAGTAGGTAAGATACCAAGATTAGAGGGAAGTAATTTGTAAGCAAATATTCTAATATTTATTTCAGAGCATTGCTGTATAGTAAATGTAATAAAACTGACCAAGTGATCGATAATTGAAGGAAACATAAATGATATATTAATTAGGTTAAAATGGCAGAAAGATCCTTTTTATCAATGAAAGAGATTTGGAATCTTCAGTAAGTAAGATAACAAGATTAGAGGGAAGTTATTTGTAAGCAAATATTCTAATGTTAATTTCAGAGCATTGCTGTATAGTAAATGTGATAAAATTGAACAAGTGATCTCAAATGAAAGAAAAATAAATGATATCTTAATTAGGTTAAAACGGCAGAAAGATCATTTTTATGAAGGAAAGAGATTTGGAATCTTCAGTAGTTTCAACGTTGGCCTAACTGGGACTCGAACCTGGAAACTGCAGATTGAGCCTGCCCGCTACCAATTGAGTACCGCTCCGTCCCAAATTTGGTAGAGAAGTATTATCGGATCCCTTTTGTTCTCTTTCGTATTAATGTAGAGCCTAATTTTCCATCGCTAACACTATATGAATATACTTCGGCTAGCTTCATGGAGCCGATGGGCGACATGTTAGGAACTGTTTATGCAGATCATTTATTTATTATAACGAATTTTGGTTTTGCAAATTATTCTAACTCCTACATGGTGTTTTGCTCTGTTGTTGAACAACAACATATAATTATGTTTACTACCTGGAGGAGTTTTATTAAACCACTTTGTTTATGCAGAACAGTTAATAAATATGTAAATGAGAAACAAGAGGCATATTTGTACCGTTCAGAGAAAATAAATTTTTATTGTTTTTAAAATGAAAATATCATTTAAAAAATAGGAAAATATTTTTTTCTCGGAATCATAGACTAGAATTAGCGTATTATTCATTAACTGCCTCAAGGGGCGGGGATGGCTCAGTTGGTAGCGTGTCATTCTCGTAATCTGTAGTTCCCAGGTTCGAATCCCAGCTCGGTAAACGTTGAGATTTATCTTCGCAAAGTCCCTGCGGTCAGTAGGGGACACCGATGGACTTGAAAAATCCAATCGCCGCCCATCAGATGTGAATGTAGTGGCGTGGCCCCGTGAAGAGGAGAGAGCCATATCCTGTGCACGTTAAAGAATATGCTGGATGACCTTGACGGTAGGCTACCATCTGTCTCCTAACAGCTGTTCTAGTGGGTCCCCTCCCCAAACCTTCTCTGAGCCTTCGGGGTCTTTGTGACATGACCATTTAGCCCCATTGTGCGGAAAAAAAGTACAGATCAGAGGTAAAACAACCCAACCCATTTCCACCATTAACCTAGTCTCACTCACAACCGTCATCGATAATGAACTTCTCCATTCGCAGGTAGGCGACTTTAGCGCCCTCAGAAACTTCGGACCTTTTTCCGAGATCGAAGGCAGTTAGGAACCCAGTATGTTAACCCACAGTGATAGAACGAAGTGGGAGCATACCACCCATTTTGGGACCTATTGCTCAAGTGCTCGCGGAACCACGAGGAGCCGATAATTTCTGCCACCGTCCGCCAGTTCACCCAGAAATTAAGGCTATTAAATAATATGATGATGATTTTTATCGACTCTGTTCCAATTGCTACAATTCTTAAATGAGGTGTTCCTTCTCCTTCTAGCCTACTCCCTACATTAGATTTTTTTTACTATTGTATACAATTTGAATTTTATACAATGTAAAAAATTTGTGTATTTTACATGTTTTATATTTATGAATTTTAATGAACCTAAGTAACATTGTAATGAACGAGGCGAGTTGACAAAATTGACGAAACTTAGCAAAATCTAGGGGCAGTTGACAAAATTCGGAGTGACTTGGCAAAATCTTGGGGAGTTGGAAAAATTTGGAGTGACTTGGAAAATTCAGGAGAGATGTAAAAATTGAGATTGTTTTTGCGAAATGAAGGAGAAGTGGTAAAATCGAGGCAACTTGGCAAAATCTAAGAGAGTTGGCAAAATTGGAAAACAATTGGTAAAGTACAGATGAGTTGTGAAAATTGGGATTCGTTTTGTGAAATTAAAGAGAGTTGCAAAAATCGAGAACTCTTAGCAAAATCTGGGAGAGTTTGCAAAATTCGAAGCCATTTGGTAAAATGCAGGGAATTGTGAAAATTGTGCCTCTCTCGTGCAATTAAAGAGAGTTGATAAAATTGAGTGGATGATTAAAATTGAAGGATGACTGATAAAATTCGAAATTCTCCTTTCGAATTTTAATCTCCTCTGCGTAATGTTATGGAAAAAAACACGTTCCGCAATTAACTGTCAGATTCGCAGTTCTGTAAAATATCATCGAAATCGAATTTCTTTCCATTTGTAAACTTGTTTTAATCAGTGATATGCGAAAGGAAGCATGATGAGTGATTTTTCATTCTGCAGTTGCGTAGTGACTGATTAAATAAAACCTTTGATGACGTCATGGATGTTGCATTGTCCTTGTACATTTATTCGTTTTTACGTTACCTGAAATGATGCCAAATTTCAGCTAAATTGATTTATTTACTTGAAAAACTAACTTCAATATAAACTTAAAGAATTAATGAAACAAAAATTAATCATTCTTACTTAGAGCAAGTGGGCGATTTGAATTTTCGAAATCTTTTTAATTACCCCTGAAAACAGACAAAATATTTGCACCATAAAAGGCCCCCTTTTTTGAAACAATTGGATTTCCCTTTTCATATTATTACATGTTTTATCATCCTTCCCCCCTTGCGCGAAGCAACAAGGATTTCGCCCGTCGTAGACCATTTTCACTTGTTAGCATCCCTCCGCCTCGTTCTTAACGCGTCAGGATTTTGTGTTATTCTAAGTTTGAAAAATTCTCGGATTGTATGTCATCTTCTGTATTAACAAAAACACACACGTTTTGTTCGTTACGAGACATCTGACAGAAAACGTAACGTAAGACAGTCGCGCTCAAAAAGATTCAAATGCTTTGAAGAAAAATCCTTACACCTACTGAAATATGAGTATTCAAGTTAAGATCAGTGATGAAATATTTTGCACAACCACTTTTTGAACAAAAAATGCTTCTTCGAAACACGTGGAAAAAACTAATTTCATACAGAAAGTTCGTACACTCCGAAAAACATAAGTAGGTTTCGCACGTGCAGGAGCTTGCATGAAAATTATCCAAACTGATTCATGCTTACAAATGTTATACACAGTATGTGGATTTCACCCCTGTTCGGAAAAGTGAATATTTGATTCACATACAACTGAAATGTTACATGTAATATTCACATGCTTGCACAAAAAGTGAATGTTTGCAGGAAAAATAGCGTTGTTGACTTGTATCTCAGTAGAAATGAATGTCGTTGTAAGAAATTGTAACATTAAACCCTAATGCTTAAAAAATGCATACTTGTGGTTAAACTATTGTTACTACTGTACTTCACACGTGCATATACTTGTAATAAACAGGGGAAAAAGTTTCGAACGTAAAGAAACATGCATTCTAATGCGGGAAAAATAACTAAACCTTTCTTAGTTGAACACGAAATATGCATGCTTGATTTGCTCGCGTAATGAAACACGAATACATATCATTGTTGAAAAAACGTTTCCTTGCAGGAAAAATAACCACTTTTACACTTGTAAAATACAGAAATACAGGTAATCCCCGTTCGTCGCGAAGGATACGTTCTGGACATGGTCGCGATAAGCAAAATTTCGCGATCAACGGGGGATTTAAAAAAATCATTTTAAAATTCGAAAAAACATTTTATTAATAAATTAAATATTATCAATAACAAAAAAAGTCATACATAACATAATTCATAATTCATTCATTTTGTTCCGTGTTGCAAAAAGGAATCTAGATTCCCTTGTTTGGCCTCTCTACGTTTATTATGCAAAATTTGCCGTTAACTGTCAAATAATCCGTTACAACCACGCTTTACAGAACTCACTCGCTCGTAATCTTCGTCGTTTTCTTCCAACAACTCCATGCATTGATTGTGAAGAGAAAGGGCCTTTTCGATGATTTTGACACTTAACTTTCGCACGGGAACAGGTTCCGAGACGTCATTTTCTTGGGACATAGTATGGCAGTCCATTTCTGCAGCTCTTCATTAGTTAAGGGTTCGCCGTGTGATTCCAACAAAGTCTGACTATCATCTACATCAACACCTTCGATGCCTCCGGAAGTGGCTATAAGACTAATCTCTTCAATGATATTTTTTGAATATCATTTTCATAATTGATGTGATCTTCAACAATTTCTCTGAGCAACCTTTTCCAAACACCCTTCATACACGACTGGGTGACTTCATTCCACACTTCGTCGATATTTCTGATAGCTTTCATAATATTAAATTGTTTCCACCAAACCCGCATGGCATCTCTACCACCTCCATCAGTTTCTTCAATGAGTTGGCGCATCGTGTTTCTTAAATAATAGGCTTTGAATGCTGCTATTGCGCCTTGATCCATAGGCTGTAAGATGGAAGTGGTATTCGGAGGTAAGAATACCACTTCAACGGGAAAATCAGTGCACAGAGTCTGAAGTTCCACAGGATGTCCCGACGCATTGTCCAACACCAAAAGAGCTCGAGATTCAACTCCAATATCCTCGCAATATTTTTTTATTGCTGGGCAGAAACAAGTTTTAAACCAGTCCATAAATAAATTTTGTGTCATCCAAACCTTAGGGTTACTTCGCCAAAAAACTGGTAAATTATTTTTAGAATAACTTTTCATGGCACGAGGAGTTTCTGATTGATAAATCAACAATGGTTTCAGTTTTAATTCTCCTGATACATTTCCGCCGAGAAGAAGAGTTAAACGATCCTTGGCTGCTTTAAATCCAGAAGCAATCTTCTCCTCTATGGAAATAAACGTACGTGTTGGCATTCGTTTCCAATAGAGTCCCGTCTCATCTACATTAAAAATTAAATTTGGTGGATAATTTCCCTTTTCCACAATTTCACGGAACTCCATTGGATATTTTTCAGCTGATTCTACGTCTGCACTAGCCGATTCGCCAATCATTTTAAGGCTATGCAAGTTTGATCGTTTTCTAAACCGATCAAACCAACCTTTGCTTGCTTTAAAAACTCCTTCTCCCCCATGTTGAGATTTTAAATGATCCCAAAGACTGTGATTTATTCGTTATGATTTGGGTACTCACAGGCATGTGTTGATTTAAGTCCTCTATCCATTTGCTTAATACATTTTCCATTTCTATCATCAAAAAACTTCTGGTTCGTGAAACTTGCGTCTCTGTAATTGGAGTAACACTTTCGCCAGACTTTAGTGCGTGTGTTAGATTTCCTCGTGTAGATTTTAGACGCGTGTTAGATTTCCTCGTGTAGTGAAACACGTATGTGAATACATATCATTGTCGAAAAACGTGTGCTTGCAGCGAAAGATAACCACCTTCGCCCTTATACACACAATTTACTTACGCGCTTATTGAGACGTAGTAGGGAACTGTAGAAATACATAGAGAACCCTGAAAAGAGCATGAGAACGGATCCGAAAATACAGACATCCTTAGTGCAAATCTACCAATTTAACACACGTTTATACTTTACATGTTCATATATGAAAATATCCAAGCGTGCTAACCTATTGTCTATGGGCTAGATAGATTTAAATCTTTTGATCTGTGGCTATCATAACTTATATCTGATTCTGTATCCTCGGTAAAGTACTGAATAGTGTCCATTTCAGGCTATTGTGAGATTTTCAACGTAAAGAATTAGCAAGTCTAGATATATGGAAAAAATAATAATCTGACTCAGATGATGCTGGCGATTTTACCAACTTTGGTCGTTAAAGTACGGTTTATTAGAAAGTAAATATACACATATACATACAGACATATGGAAGATGAATCAGTGATTGACTGTATTCTTTTGAGCAAGTTACTTGAATTATCTTGCGAGATGTATGAGAAAATGCAAAGAATAGATAATGAGAGTTTACGATTCTGTGGAGAAACATGAATCTGAAGATTAAGCTGTATAATGAGTTAGTTTATCTCTAAGATTGTATGAGAGTGAAGCTTTAATAAGCAAACTTGCAATCAGTTTCTCTTTCATTCTAAATGTTTACATAATATCTGAACCAGTTAGGTAGTTTGTCTGTGTAATGATGAGTCATTAGCGTCTGTTGAGTAGTATCTTGTGTAGATAGCGACTTTGATGAGCACGTTTAGTGAATAAGCTGTTAGAAAAGAGGAAGTCTTAAATTTTATGTGTAAAACATCCGTTGTGATCTTGATAGGATTAGACAGCAGAATTAAACTTTATTTTTGTTCAAAATTCGTGGATGTTAGTGCATTTTAACACTATCGCCGCCTAAAAAATGACGCTGGGAATAATGCTAAAGATTTCCTTTCGCATTACTTCTACATCATATCACACTGGAATTGAAATTTTCACAAATTCTATTATTTTGCGAAACTCATATTAAATGATACTTTTCTGTTTTTCCATTTTTAACACTGAATTTTTTGTTACATCGCTACGGTTTGTAAAATACGTCACACATTTCTTATGACATTAGCAATTTTCTGTTTCTTTAATTGCGATGAACAGTATAAGAGAACATTTTTAAATCAGCTGACCTCTTGAAGTTTTTGCACGCGATAAACTGTTGTGTACTTAAGCCGAAAAGATCCCACCGAAGATAAGACGACCACATACAGGGAGCTTCCGTTGCCCTCTCTGCCACAGTGCGGCGTTTGTCATGAAACGAATAATTATTTCACTTTGTCAATAGAGTTGAGGAAGACAAAACTCACGGAGTGGCAGCTCTTCCCATAAGTAAAGTATTTAGATAAACAGTAGCATATCTGTTTTCTCGTCGAAGAACTCTTACATAGGGCAGTGCGTAAGTGACCCCCTGACCTGTACCAGCGGCTACCTGTGCGCGCGTTCGTCTCCCGGCCATTTCTTCAGATAAACGACAATAATAGCATGAGCTTTCAGTCTTGTAATAGTGGCGTAGTTTATCAACATTTTTGCGATATTAGAGTTATAGAAGTTATAGAGGCTCGTGAGTTTTTTCGGAGAAGATGAACAATCCAGACAGAAGAATTCGATCCAGAAGGAATTGAAATACTAAATCAAGGAATGTACCAAGAACTTTGTTTCGGGGGTGGGGGGTGGAGAATGGGGGAGGCGGAATATGGTTTCGGGGATGAGGTCGAGAATTTTATTTTTATATTTTGTTTATCTGAGAATAATACTTAATCTGGGTTTCCCAATGACTAAATCACTGGATCAAAAGATTTGGTTAAAATAGTATTCTCTATTCTATATGGAGAAAAATTTCGGTTTGTTTTTAAACGTATTTTTAATGTCGGACACATATACTAAACGGCTAAAACAAAATTATACAAAGACAATTTTTTTTGCATTTTAAATCAGAGAGGCGAGTTTGGTGTTTCATATATAACAACGTGATTTTCGGGGGGGAGGGTCCAACCCCTGTGTAAGTACCTGAATACTAATTAATTTGAAAGGTGATATTACTAATTATGTTTTAAGAGATTACTTAAAATATTGTCATTTGTAAAGGTGCATTTTATTTATTACCAAAATATTAAAAATAAGAAAATAATAAGACAAAGAAAAGAATTGAAATAATTTATGATTATTGTAGTGAAATTATATATAAGCTCCTAAAAAATGCAACACTGTTTTGCAAGCAAGCGTAGTAAAGACAGCGTTCACCTTCGACCATAGATAACATTGGCTGGGTAGTCCCTGTTGTCGCAATGAATCTGTTTTGAAGTGAAGAGCTCGATCATTTCTAAGAAGTCTCATATATTTTCTTTACATTGTTATAATTGCCATCCGATTTTTCAGATTAGAGTCATTTTCTGTTTTTGTGAGCATAAAAGTGCAACCAGAGGTAGAAAAATCTAATTCATTTTTAACATATTTGAGTAGAGGTGCGTAAAATTATTAGATAATCTCGAGTTTTAATTTCTCATTTTTATAATTCCATTCAATAGACAAAAAAAGATAATTTTTTAAGTATTTGTTTATTCTTTTCTTAATGTGTCTTCTTTTACATGGAGGATTATTCCCAATTGTCGAAAATTTAAAATTATCGAGAGATCAGAATCCCTATAGGTACTTAGAGATTTTGTTGTCAGATCGCCGACAACGGCGTGGAATATTTTGCTTGATAAAGATTTTGTTTCCAAAGATTTTACTAGTGAAATAAATGACAACATTGCGTTTTACGTAATGTATTGAAAATATCTATAAATTAATCTATATTAATCCCTTTAAATGCCATTAATCTATATTAATGCCTTTAATATAAAAGCCTTTAAGACACCTTTACATACACTGCCTGGCCAAATTATTGTGAAAACTATCGTGGGCGACGTCTTCCTGACGTTAGTATTACGTCACTGCGAAGTCTTATAAAAATCAAAGTCAAGTGTGACATGGGTAAAATGGCTGATTTGACTGACTTAGAAAGACTGATGAGTAGGCGCATCCATAACGGAGGTGGTGGAACTGAACAGAAAATCGCGGGGCCCAAAACCCCAAGTCTATGGAAAAGGGCAGAGGTCTCAAAAATGTCGGCTAATCATGACAAATGCAGGAGAAAAAAGGATGGAAGAGGCAGGCGTTTGTTGGAACGAACTTCAGGGCAAAACGGATCTATTACATTTCATCAGCTGAGAGAGAAGAACGATAGCTTCAGAACACATTTCAACGAGAACTACGAACAGAGATTTGAAAACTTTGAAATTTGGGAGCTGAAGAATTTGACAGCCTTTCATTTCCGAAACCAACAGGATTCGAAGACTATGATTGTGTATGGAGTGGCAAACCTGGTCAGTGGAGAACTGGAAACGTATCGTATTGTCACACGAACTGTTTTCGGCAAATCGCCGACGAACAGTGGCGACAATTCCGTGAAGCAACGGACCCATCTTACGTAGTTCCTGCTGTTCAAGATGCTGGAGGAAGTGTGATGATGTGAGAAGCATTTTCTTGGCACGTATTGGGTCCTCTGGCTTTTATGAAGGGTCGCATCACTTCTCTTGAAATATCAAATCATTCTGGAAGGTCAGCTACTGCCGATGATGAGTCATTTTATACCAGTGGAGATGACAAATTCCAGGATGATAATGCACCGATTCATGGCTCCCGGATACTTCAGGAATGGTTTGAGGAACAAGTAACAGACTTTTACCACTTTCCATGGCCTATGCGTCACAACTGCGATGCAACCTCAAGTCGAGAGCAAATCAACGCAAAGGTGTTTTTTCTTCCGGTTGCAAACCAATTGCTTTGAGACCCTCATACACCACAGTAACTTTACTTGAGACAACTAAAATCATGTTTGATGTCACTATTATATGTACATTTAAATAAGTACATTAGATTGTGTCCAGTAATGGGGAAAACTAGAGTATATAATAAGAAATTGCGATAATCAGAATAACTATGACAACTTTATTTAATCTACAGGGTGATTCAAAAAGATGGACACAATTTCAATTGGTTATATATCCTGAACAACATGTTGTATTTGAATTCTGTAAATTACATTTGAATATATACACATTAAAGTTAATAGATGTACACAATTAGAATTCGCTATATACAATTCGCTATATTTCCTGAACAATAGGTTGTATTTGACTAAACTCATGAATTATTATTTTACTGAATTCACGAAGGCAAAAAATTTTGTGTTGCATAGTAGCCATCTTGCTTACAACTGACACTGCTGTGCGGCGCTAGAGGGCTCTAGCAGTACTATTCGAAAGTTTACAACATCCTCTTTCAAATGTAATTTACATAATTCAAATAAAATGTATAGTTCAGGAAATATAACCAATTGAAATTGTGTCCATCTTTTTTGAATCACCCTGTATTTCTCAATTTAAAATGAACCAGATTCAGTTTAATGTAATTTTTAATAATAGAATAAGGCATTTCTTTTTTTAAGCAAATATTATAACAAAATTTATTGTATATTTTCCACCGGTTTTCAATAATCCCAAGTTTGCAAAATTGATATTTTGGGATAAAATTTCATTAGTCCTAACTTAATACAGATTTCAGAACCATCCTCATCATCCTCATCATTATCCTCATCCTCAAGCAGCCATGAGCTACGGAGTTCCAACCAGACTGCGCAGTTTAATTCTCCAAGCATATCTGTCCTGAGCTACATCTCCTGCATCCGGCCAATGCACACCAATTCTAATAAGGTCATGTTTGACATTGTCTGCCCACCGCATCCTAGGTCTCCCCTTCTTTCTGAGGCCTTTAGGCACACTGTTCATAACCCTATTCGCCAATCTATAATTATTCATACGGGCAACATGGCCAAACCAGTGGAGTCTCTCTCTGCAAAATATGCTGCTTAAAGGAGGTTGCTGACACCTTTGCCTAACCTCATCATTAGTTACAAAGTTGAACAACCTAATGCCCAAGATACTGCGTAAGCATCTGGAATCAAACGCATCTAGTTTCCTGTTATCTTGTTTACAAAGTGTCCAAGTTTCACTACCATAACTAACCCTAGAAAGAACCAAATATTATACAGTCTAATTTTAGTCTTTAGGTGTATACGCCTATTTCTCCACACTCTCCATAGGTTCTTAAAAGTCTCGGCAGCAATCCCTATTCATCTGTTAATTTCATGCCGCACATCACCATTATCTGTTACATAGCTCCCGAGATAATTAAACTGTGACACCTGCTCAAGACTGCAACCATTCAGATGAACTGAATCACAACCTGCCTGACCAATTTTCATCACTTTAGTTTTCTCTCTGTTTATAACCAAACCTACTCTACTACCAGTCTCATCAACAGCTCAAATGAAAGAGTTCATCTCATCAACATCATTTGCCAAAAGGGTTAAATCATCAGCATAATCTAAATCAGAAATTTTCGTATCTCCAGCCCATTTAAGGCCAAAATATTTCCCTTGAAGTAAATTTCGCATAATATAATCAATAACCAAGCTAACGAGAAAAGGAGATAAAATGCACCCTTGTCGAACACCAGAAGTAATGCTAAACCAATTGCTATAAGCCTTACCAACTCTCACACACGACTCAGTGTTATTATAGAGAGTTTTCATTATGTTAACTAACTTGTCTGGTATACCATATGATTTCACAATCAACCACAGATTATGGCGATCAACAGAGTCGAAAGCATTTTTGAAATCAACAAAGCTAGCAACCAAAGGTTTCTGAAACTCTAAACATTTCTCAAGAATCTGCCTAAGTGAAAATATCTGATCCACACATCCCCTACCACTTCTGAATCCACATTGCTCATCACGCAATTGACTGTCAACCAGATTCTTAATTCTATTAAGCACAATCATGGAAAGAACTTTACCTGGAACAGTAAGTAGACTGATACCCCTAAAGTTATCACAAGAACTGCGATCAACTTTTTTGCAAATAGGGATAACAATAGCTCTGGTAAAATCTTTAGGAACCATGCCTTTATCATAAAAGATATTCAGAATTTCAATCATCCAAGTGGTAACCGAAACATTCCCAGCTCTGAGAATTTCCGTAGTAATTTCATCTACCCCTGAGGATTTATGTAGTTTAAGTTTAGAAACAGCCAACATAACTTCAGATTGTGTTATAGGGCCAACATTAAAGCCACCAATGCATCTATCATCATTGCAAACAATGGGAATAGAACTAACGCATTGTTTAGAACATCAATGAAATGCTCAGCCCACCTAGCCATGACAGAATCCTCCCCTTCCATAACCTTACCTTGTTTATCCTTCAATCCCTGTATACCTGTCCGTTTTCTACCACACAAAACATTAACTATCTGGTACAGTCGCTCAAAAAACTATCCGAACACTAAGGTTGATTAAAGAATTCAGAAAAAATAACTTGCAACGATTTTTTTAGAAATTAGTGATCTGGCAACCTTCGTGGCACGTGACACGAAGGTTGCCAGATCACTAATTTCTAAAAAAATCGTTGCCAGATATTTTTTCTGAATTCTTTAATCAACCTTAGTGTTCAGATACTTTTTTGAGCGACTGTACAGCTCTCTGCTGCTGTGCTGCCCAACTGCTTCCTCAGCTTTGTCAGCCAAGCCATCAAGCCAAAGATTCTTATCAGCAGCTAACTGATCTTTTACACGTTTATTACGTTCTCTGTAATGCTTTCTATTAGGACTAGTAGGGTATTGATTAAGGACATTCCTGCAGTTCTTTCTTTCCGAAATAAGCGCAAGTGCCTTATCACTGAAATAATTCTGTCTCCTCTGCTCCTTTTTTCCTAAAAGAGTATTGTTAGTTTCCAAAAAAGCCTGTTTAAAATGGCCCCATTCTTCCTCAACTTCAGTATTAAGCAAACCATGACTATCATAATGACTAAGTAATCTATCATGGTAAGCTTTGGCAATAACTGGGCCTTTCAGAGCTTCAGTATTAAAGGTAAATTTTTTAAATTTGGCACAACACTTTTTAAGTTTAAGTTGCAAGACACTTTTAACAAGGTAATGGTCAGATGAATTTTCAGCTCCTCTATATGCCCTGGTATTTCTAACAGCCCATTTGCTGTTAATCAATATATAATCAAACATATTTCTATGACACATATATTTCTGTGTATTTATGTATGTCGTGGTGTTTGTAATATGTGTTCGTTATTCTGAAACCATTGACTTTACTTACCTGTAGAAGACGTTGCCCATTGCCATTGCAGCTACCAATAACAAAAGGGCCTATCACCCCTCCCCAAAGGTCAGAGTCAGTACCAACTTTGGCATTGAAGTCACCTAGAACAAGGGTAATATCTCCTTTCTTGACAGAATTCAAAATATCCTGAAGTTGTCTGTAAAACCTATCCTTCTCATCCTCATCACCATCCTCAGTGGGGGCATAACAGCAGATAACATTCAAGTCTTTAATGCTTGTCTGAAATTTTGCTGTAAGAAACCTTTCATTAATGCACTCATATCCTAGAAGAGCATCACTAGCATGTCTGCTGAGCAGCAGACCCACGCCTTGGTGATGGTTTCCATCCTCCCTCCCTGTAAAGAGAAATTTAAAGTTATTTTTAAGTATCTCACCTTTACCTGTCCATCTGGTCTCTTGCAAACCTAGAATATCTAGGTTATAGCGCTGGAATTCCTACGTGAGGACATCAAGAGAATAATCTCTATATAATGTCTTCACGTTCCACGTTCCTGCAGAGAGAAAATGATTAGTAGGATTTTTAAAGAAATTAGGTTTATTGAGATAGGTAGGGCCAACAATATCAAACAGCCCCTGATCGCAGGCATGGGGCAAAGACCTGTTCCTCCTCTGCTAAAGGCTGAAGTCACCGATGCTGGTAGGAACTTCTGGCACCACCTCTTCAAGTGGACTTTTTCAAGAGCCATATGGCCTGCCTGAGACACATTACTCCAGTTTAAGCTTGACGATGCCCAACTAACTAAGTAAGGTTCAGGTACCTGCGATGGCCTCTGATTAGGACACATCCACCAGCTGAGATAAGGTATCCCATGCCTCTGTTCACTTACGGCTGGCAACCCAGAATCAAACAGAAAACAGCGGCAGATTCTCCCTCAACAGAGGCCCACTAATGCAGCAAGTCCAGGATCCATAATCAAGCTGAAATCCATAAATAAGTCCAGTCTAGTAGGTATAAATGGTCGGCACCAGGACCCTGTGAAGTTGACCACTCCTCAGCAGGGTGGAAGAAAAAGAAAAAAGTGTCCATAGATGACCAGATCAGTAGGCCATACTGAACTGGCAGCCCTCCCCTTCCGTTCCCTTCCAAAAGAGAATATCTCTTTTGAAAGGTACTAACGGCCTGCACCACGAGAAGGCGGGGTCGGACTTTAGGTGCTAGACCTGACCGGTTCTGTGCATCATCACTAGGGATTGGTACACAGCTCTCCTTCCAGTTTATGCCTAGCTACCATTTACAGGCCCTCAGAATCAGAACCGTGTTAATCAGAATATAAAAATTTTTCTCGTACACATAACATGGTTTTGTTAATAAAAAATACTGATGTTTCTAAATGACACAAGAGTTATGCACTCGCAAATTATCAAACACAACTGTAAATGAAATCCACACTTCCAATGAACGGTGTCCTTGGAAATTTCGATTTAAGTTTTGGTATAGATGATTCCCATGCTAGGAACTCCGATTATACACCGAAGAGCCAAAACCTTATGACCAGCACGTCTTTATGCAAATCGAAGCAACTGCATGTAAACGACGGCGCGTGTGAAGGTCATGAAACGGTATAAGTAACACCTGATACTGAGCTCTGTTAATCAAGCTTATTCTTGTTCTTCAGATTGGAAAGGCAGCGGACCTAAGTGAGTTTGACAAAGACCAAATTGTAATGGCCAGACGACTGGGTCAGAGCATTTCCGAGATGGCAAGGCTTGTGGGGTGCTCACGGTCAGCAGCGGTTAGTACCTTCAAAAAGTGGCCTGAGGAAGGAAAAACCACGAGCCGCCGGTAAGGTGTGAGCCGACCATGGCTCAACCATGCTAGAGATGAGCGAAGGTTATCCTGTATGGTATAAGACAGCAGAAGGGATACTGTGGCGCAACTCGCTCATGGTTTGAATGCTGGTGAGGGGAGTAATGTATCATCACCACACACAGTACATCTAACCCTGCTGAAAATGGGGCTACGTAGTCACAGGCCGCTCCGAGTGCCCATGCTAACCTCGGTTCACCAGCGAAAGTGCCTACAATGGGCATCCAAGCATCAAAATTGGACCTTTAATGATTGGTAGAAGATCATCTGGTCCGATGAATCTCGTCCGATTAATCTTGTTTCCTGTTACACCATATGGACAGTGGAGTATGTGTGCATCGTTTACCTGGTGTAGAGTTGGAAACAGGATGCACTGTGGGACGAAAACAAGCCTGTGGAGGAAGTGTAATGCTTTGGGCAATGTTCGCTGGGAAACCCTGAATCCAATATTTCTTGTGAAGGAAACGATGACGTCTACCACCTACCTAAACATCACTGCAGACCAGGTACACCCTTTCATGGCAGCGGAAAATCCTTCTAGTAGTACTTTCTTTCAGCAGGTCATGTGACACTGCTGGATTTTTCGAGAATGGTTCGCAGAACATGAGGAAGACTACCAGTATTGTCCTGGCCTCCAAATTCTCCAGACATCAATCCAATCGAGCATCTGTGGTTTGTGTTGGAACAGCATATCCGATCTGCGGTGACTCAGCCATGTAACTTGCAAGAGTTAAAGGTTTTGATGGTAAGGTGTTGGTACCAGATACTACAAGACACCTTTAGAAATCTTTTAGCGTCCATGCTTTGCCGGGGAAGAGAGAGTTTTGGCGGCACGTTTTGGCAACATCATATTAGTCAGGTGGTCATAATGTTTTGGCTCTTTGGTGTAGATATTGTCTTATGCACTATAAATTATTAAGACTTTAAGAAAGGAGCTGGATATTATAATTCCCGCACATACACTTTGGGTTCACTGCTGCTTTTGACTATGTCTAATTATAATGATCCTGAAAATGATTTGTATTGTAATCACGATGAGCGAACAAGTGACTCCTTTTCTTGTGCCCAGCTCATTATTTTGAAATTTCCAACTATTTTGATCGTTGGAAACTGCGGAAACTACGGAAGTTCTTACCAGACTCAGAGCAGAGTTTGGTGATGAAACGCTCTCAAGGACCCAGCTGTTTGAATGGAGTAAGCCATTTAAGGAAGACCTGACAAAAGTTGAAAAACTTGCGAATCTCTTCCAATTCAATTTGTCTTCTCACCTCCAATGTGGCAAGAAAACCATTGTACTGCCACATCTCGTCTATAATCCATTTATAGGGTCAAGCGAAATTCACTTGTTTGATCCTCTCAAAATAGCCGTAGGACGAAAAAGATTTATCGCTGACCAGGATGTTAAACTTTTTATGTAACAATGGCTGAATGAGCAACCACAAACCTTCTTTGAAAGGAATTGTTGAAGCTACATGAGCTATGGAGAATGTGTGCAGAGGTACAGGAGAAGGTGCCAAAAGATAAATGTTATTTTTGACCCAAAAATTTGATTAAAATATTTTAGAGAAAATCCGGTTTATGTTTAAACTGCCTATAAATATCAATTTCTCAGTAAAATTGTAAAAATAAAAAATGCCATCAAGCTTCACCCAAATAGTTTACAACTACACTCCGAAGACGTTGCGTTTACGGTAAGGGCGAAACTGGCACCCTTACCGTAAGAGTTCATGTTAACCCACTAGGGGTTTATATAGAATGCTAAAATATGAGACTTTTTGCCAATGTAAAGAAGTTGAGATAACTTTGATGTAATTTTCCTACACTGTACATTATAGAATTGCTCATAACACAAACCAGGAATTATATTTTGAGGAGATTAGAATCTAGTTGAGAACCATTAGCTAGCCGAAAACGTGGATCGAACCCTCTTAAATTTGTTGCTCATAACTTGTCTCTTAAATGAGAGGAAGACTTCAAAATATTCAAACTAATGTTCTCGGATTTAATTTGGGTTGTACTATGAACGCCTGAGAAGTGGCCTCGACCCTTTAATTATGATTTTCTGGGTTTGAAGCCTTTCAAATTTGCTTCTTCATAATATGGCTTTTAATCAAGAGACAGACCTCAAATTAATGTAGTTGGATTCCGTTCGACGAATATTACAAATTGAATACATCGGAAGCAGTATCAAAGCGCAAGTTGTGATTTACTGGTTCGACACTTTTAGAATTTACGAATGGCGATGTCTGTTGTAATTGAGTTACGATCATGATTTTCATAACGATAATTAGGATTAAAATATGAGTCGAGATCGATTTCGTGCTTCCCTTTGTTTATAGCTGGATAAAGTATTGCGATATGTGGTCTTTTGCTTTTGCTACAAATTTTCACTAGACGATTTATTCTTGTCAACTTCATCATAAAGAGTTTCGGATTATGGATGGAATGGATCATTAATTTAAGTTAAATTTTAGCCTACGAATGCTACACTTATTCCCGATGTCTTGGACCATTCGGTTTCATGTGAATTGTGTCAAAACTACTTAATTCTCATTCTAATTGATATTGTTACGACAGATGAACGTGCTTCATTATTACTCACGCTCAGTGCTCATTCATTTAATTTGTAACAATATATATATATATTTCCGCATATAAAGAAAATGCACTAGAGACGATATATTTATTACTACGCATTCTTAACTTTCATTATTGATATTATATAAGTGATCATAAAATGTAAAAAATTGCCTAAAATTTAAACAACATACAAAACATACACTTACAAAATTCAAGCTTTTTTTTTCTCAATTTTATTATTAATATATATTAAATTGATGCGTTTGATATTCAATATCAAACGCATCAATTTAATATATATTAATAATAATATATTCATATAATAATCATATGATTTGAGAGGAAACAGATGAATTTGCTACTTCACTGCAGCTATCTGTGCTTAAATTAAGATCTACAGTTGTTGAACTTTCACTACGATCTGCTGGAAGTTTTCTCTGTTTTTAACCTGCAAATAAAATAAGGGTTTATCAGAAGGCCTTCATTATACTATATCATGTTTTTTTGTTATAACATGAGCAAATGAGCATTTCAACAGCTAAGCTCATAGAAAATACAAAATTCACCTAACCCTTAACCCAGAAGGTGCTTCAATTTATATACTAACTGAAAGGAGTACAGTGTTATACCCTTAATATTTTGGCAACCACTGTTAATTTATATTTTTATTTTTTCTTTCTTCCCCTAAAAACATGATTCTAAGCTTTAGCAAAATATTTCTTATTATTTTTTTTTATAAATCAAAAGCAATCCAAAAGTGAAATATAGAATTCCAAGAATTTAAACTTTTATTTCAAAATGGTTAAAAATGAACAGTTGGGTTGTTTTACATTCCATTGGACAGCTATTAGCAGACATGATAGCCTCCTGATAAGGCCATCTAGTATGTTCCTCAACATACACGTGGTATGTATCTCCTACATGGGATGGCCAGCCTTAAACTCCATCCGACAGACAATGGCTTTTCCAAGCTTCACAAAATTTCTTTCCAATTGTACACTTGTTTTAATTTAAATGAGCAATATGATTTGTAACATTATGTCTAATCCCGAGTTATTTGGAAACTGTGAATACAATATGAAGATTTCTTTAGCTTATTACATTCTTGTATTCAGGGCTGGACTTACGCCTAAGCTAACCAAACTACAATTTAGTGTCTTGCATATGAGGGGCCTCAAAGAAATACATTTCAAGTTTTCATCATCATCATCATCATCATCATCATCATCATCATCATCATCATCATCATCATCATCATCATCATCATCATCATCATCATCATCATCATCATCATCATCATCACCACCACCACCACCACAAGCTAAAGAGAAAAGGAGACAAAATGCACCCTTGTCGAACACCAGAAGTAATGTTAACCAATTGCCACAAGCTTACCAACTTTCACACACGACTCAGTGTTATTATAGAGAGCTACTGTTCATTTTTAACCATTTTGAAATAAAAGTTTAAATTCTTGGAATTCTATATTGCCATTGCAGCTACCAATACCAAAAGGGCCTATTACTCCTCCCCAAAGGTCAGAGTCAGTACCAACTTTGGCATTGAAGTCACCAAGAACAAGGGTAATATCTCCTTTCTTGACAGAATTCAAAATATCCTGAAGTTGTTCATAAAACCTATCCTTCTCATCCTCATCGGCATCCTCAGTGGGGGCATAACAGCAGATAACATTCAAGTCTTTAACGCTTGTCTGAAATTTTGCTGTAAGAAACCTTTCATTAATGCACTCATATCCTAGAAGATCATCACTAGCGTGTCTGCTGAGAAGCAGACCCACGCCTTGGTGATGCTTATTGTCGTCCCTCCCTGAAAAGAGAAATTTAAGATTATTTTTAAGACTCTGACCTTTATCTGTCCATCTGGTCTCTTGCAAGCCGAGAATATCTAAATTATAATGGTAGAATTCTTGTGTGAGAACATCAAGAGAAAAAGCTCTGTGCAGAGTCCTCACATTCGAACTACCTATGGAGAGAAAATGGTTAGTGGGATGTTTAAAGAAACCATGTTTATTGAGAGAGGGAATGCCGGCAATATCAAACAGCCCCCTAATCGCAGACATGGGGCAAAGACCCGTTCCCCCACCACTAAAGGCTGAAGCCATCTACACTGGAAGACTTCCTCCAATGTAGAATTTGACGATGCCAATAGAAGCAAAGAGTTCAGGTGCCTGCGATGACTTCTGCTCAGGATTATCCACCAGCTGATAAACATATCCTGTGAATCTATTCACTTGGGGCTGTCAACCCACAAACAAACAGAAAACACAGCGGAAGATTTTCCCTCCACAGAAGCCCACCAGTTTAGCACTGCAGGAATAATGTTCTCACATCAATTTCTTGTTAAATTTTTACTGCTCCCTTCAATCATAATAAATGAATATATATTTCAACTTTAGAATTTTTCGGGCCTCTTAAATTTGTATATCTTAAATAAAAATAATAAATACCCCCCTCACACAGCTGCTTGCCAAGGGGTCTGACAGGAGCCTGTCAGTTTATATGCCATAGTAGAAGGTCTGTGAGGATGGCAGGACCTCAACAGAAAAACAACATAAACATCCATGCCTTACCAAGGGTTTGAACCTAGGTCCTTTAAATCAGTAGCCAAGCACGCTAACCACTCGTACAGGATGGCGTGTATAGCTTAGGGTCTCAGACGGTCAAAGTCCAGCCTTGCCTGTACTCCTATAGTGTTGAAACTATGAAATCTGAAATCTGGGGCAAAAAATATGACCCCACATACATAGTCAATCATTGTCTGTGGTCCACCATAAAATTTCATGCCCCCACTCATCCCACCCTACTTCTAGATTTCTTGTTTAAAACCATAAATGCTAGATGTATGTATATATAAATATAGTCAAGGAAATTATATTGTAATATAATAAGATTATAGTTAATTGGTAATGACCAAAGATAGTGGTGGTTTCTGGGTTTATAATTGTGCAAGTAGATGCAGAAATATCTAGAAATTGAAAATATTTCTGTAACATTAATAACTACAACCTGCTGTTAACATATATTTACTGGAAAAAATTTATTGTATTTTCACAAAATTCATTTACACAAAACATTTTCTTGATTTATTGACTTCAAAGTCAACAGGTAGTTCTGGATTTGCTATTTCTTGATTATTTAATTCTGCTGTTTTATTTGGAGAATATTTCTATTCAATGTTTCCTTCTCTGACAACAAAGTGCAGAAAGTGATGCAAATTAGCTTAAAAAATTGATTTATAACATTAGTTATAACTTTTTAAAATTTAACTGCTGGAAATCACTTGTAACCTAGCTTGTATTACATCATTACAAAAAACCTTAATTTTCAGTTATACTATTCATATTCACTGTTCTGATTGTAGCAATATGTGTGTCGTTTTCATATGAAACCCCAAGATCTCAGGGCTTCATCCATACCACATAATTAACCTATAAGTCAACGGTGCCCAACCCGTAGCTCGCGTACCGTTTTAATGTGGATCGCGTATTCAGATTCATCACGTTTATTAAAAATAAAATAGTTTTAAAAATTATACATAAAAATATATATATCATATATATAAAAGAATAGTGGCCTATTGTTGCTGATTTTTCAAAAAAAAAGGTCGTCGTCCTATGTGTGGCTCGCCTAAAATTTTAAATTCTTAATTTTCTCGAGTTAGACTAAAGGTTGGGCACCACTGCTTTAAGTATTGACATGTGGTCTTGGATATAATTAACCACTTAATGGCCACTCTGCATTACTATTTATATTCTCACGATTGAAGATATCTACTATTCTCAAAACCTTTCACTGGAAATGTGCAAAAGGTTATTTTTGTCATCATGAACAAGACAACAAATGTTTCACTTCCTCTAATTTAGGCATGTCCAACCTGTGGGCCACATGCGGCCCTGGAAGCTGATAATGTGCCCAACAAAATTACCACATAAGCTTTCAACATGATGATGTGAATTTCAGCGAGTTCTTTCGTGACTCAATGGCGAAGTGCAGTGCTAACGATGCCTGCCAGACAGGTCAGTCAAATTGAATCCGAAGTGTGCATTAGACGTGACATGCGCTTGTGGTGACTTGGCAAATAAAATTTTATTTTATAACAAAAAGCATAGGAAAATAAATGAAATCTTATTATTCATCTATATTAACTGTATTATATGTATAAAAATACTATATGTGTAAAAATATATATTATATGTATAAAAATACCATAAAATATTTATGGCAACACAATGTATGCACTAATGCCAAAAGTATTAGTGACACAAGCAAATATCCCAATTAAAAACTTTTCTGGCTACTACATTTGCGGCCCAAAACAATTCATCTTCACTCAAGTGGCCCAGGGAAGTCAAAAGGTTGGACACCCATGCCCTAATCTATGAAACTGCACATATTACAAGACAATTTTAAAACTTTGTGCTCAGTTTGTTTAAGATTTTCTAATATTTCTGATAATGGATAAAGGTACAATTCCATCTATCCAAGATATTTTTTGATAGATGAGGAACTTAACATCTTCTAGAGACAAAGTGTGTCATCACCTGTTATCTATAATGTTTATATCCAATTTATAAAAGGAGAAATAGTAGAACAGCAAATGTACAAGTCTGTGTATTGGAATGTTCAGAAAGATGCTGAATCTGCATATTCTGTAGGGTACTTTTTGAATTTCATATGTTGAATTAATATACCTCAGGAATTTGGTAAATAGCAAAAGGTATATAATAGATTAAGGAATGTGAGATTGTTAAAAAGTATTTTGCTCTCATTGTATAAATCTATTAATATATCTTCTACATTCAAGCAATTAGTGCAGTTAAAAAAAATACTTACATTTTGAAGGTAACGTGGGAATGAGTTAAATATATTGGGTATTGCAGTATCCCTTAATCGAACATAGCACAGAGATGTTCTGTCATTTTGATCTTCTGTAAAATGTGCAGAACACAAAGTACTACATTTTGATGGTTTCCAATTTTCTCTTCTTACAGCTTTCACCCATCTTCTCGTCTCTCTTTATTTAATGGAAAGCTGAAGTAATAGATAATTTCTATGTATTGGTCATCAGCTGACAGTGCATTTTAGTTTACTGTGCAAAAAATAAAGCATCTTTTCAAGAAATTTATTTTGAAAAAAAAAAACGGTATCGAACAGTAAACCATAGAATTAAGTTTGAAATAAATTTGTAAAATTTCTAACACACCTCTAAACTTATAAAAAGAAAAAAATTCTGTGGTGTGATAACACTCCCATTTTTAGAGGTAGCTACACCCCTGAATTTGTGATTATTTATAAATATATTGCTGTTGCTAGTATAAGAAGTACATTTTGACATTTATCACTGAATACAATCCTAAGAAAATAAAAAAAATCTGGTGAAGAATCGAGGTTTGTAACTCGAAATAAAACCGATTTCATTGCGGCGTAATTTTAATACGAAATTGCTTGTATCGTTATATAATTATTTAAACTTTTATAAAAATGACAAACGTACCGATGAAAGGTAATTCCTGGTATCTTTTTTGAAGGGCGATTCGTGCAGCCGTAAGCTGAACAGACTGCCATAATACAAATGTCGAAAAAAAATTAAATTTTTATAGCGCAAGACTCTTTACTCCCCTATACTACTGATCAATGTTTTGAATAGAACAACATGGCTGCCGCGCAGTCGCCGTAGCATCATTTTCAAGTGCTTAGGGCGACTCTTCTTTTCTTCCTACCTCCATGTTATGGTGCACAGAGACCATATTTATAGTGCAGAAGACAATTGTTAAGGTGCACAAACGACCATTGTTACGATGCACAAATTACCATTATTAAAGTGCAGAAGACAATTGTTAAGGCGCACAAACGACATTGTTAAGGTGCAAAACGACCATTGTTAAGGTGCATAAACAACTATTGTTAAAGTTAACAAAGATCCGTTCGAAGATCTACAAATGACTTTCGAAGGAGTACAAATCATTGTTCAAAGATGTACGAATGACTGTTCAAAGACGAAAAAAAATACCGTTGGAAGATGTAAAAATGACCTGTTGGAAGGTGTACAAAAGACCGTTTGAAGGTGAAATGACGTTCTTAATTAATTAAGGTGCAAAAATGATGTTGGTAGGTGCCCAAATAACGTTGGCAGATGCACATATTGCAATGGTAGTTGCAGAAATGATATTGGAAGGTGCACCAATGATGGTTGGAAGTTTAAAAATGACGTTGGTAGGTCAACAAATTATTGTTGGAAGGCGCACAAATTGACGTTGGTACATGCACAAATTATGAATATATGAATGGACAAATGACATTGGTAGATGCAAATGACGCTCGATAAGTGCACAAATGACGTTGGTAGGTGCACATGTGACTTGGTAGATGCAAAGCTGACGTTGGTAGGTGCACATATGACTTGGTAGATGCACAAATGACGTTGGTAGGTGCACATATGCCTTGGTAGATGCACAAATGACGTTGGTAGGTGCACATATGACTTGGTAGATGCACAAATGACGTTGGTAGGTGCACATATGACTTGGTAGATGCACAAATGACGTTGGTAGGTGCACATGTGACTTGGTAGATGTACAAATGACGTTGGTAGGTGCACATATGGCTTGGTAGATGCACAAATGACGTTGGTAGGTGCACATGTGACTTGGTAGATGCCTAAATGACGTTGGTAGGCGCGCATGTGACTTGGTAGATGCACAAATGACGGTTGGAAAGTGCACAAATGATGACTGGAAAGTGCACAAATGACAGTTGAAAAGTGCAGAAACGATGTTGGTAACTGCAAAACTGATCATTGCAAGGTGCACAAATGACCTTTGGAAGGTGTAGAAATAACAGTTGGATAGTGTGCAAATGACCGTTGAAGGGTGAGCAATGACAATTCGAAGTTGTGGGAATGACCTTGGAAGGTGTGCAAAAACCATTCAGCGTTGGATGATATGTAAATGGCCATTTTTAAGGTGCGGAAATGACCATTAAGGTGTGCAAATGACTATTGTTAATGTGCTCAAATGACCATTGTTAAGGTGCACAAACGGCCATTGTTAAGGTGCACAAAAGGCTATTGTTAAGGTGTACAAACAGCCTGTGTTAAGGTGCACAAATGGTCATTGTTAAGGCGAAGAAGACCATTGTTAAGGTGCACAAACAGCCTTTGTTAAGGTGCACAAATGGCCATTGTTAAGGTGAAGAAGACCATTGTTAAGGTGCAGAAACGACCATATATGCCAAAAATGATGTTAGTATATACATAAATGACTATTGTTAAGGTGCGCAAACGGTCATTGTTATGGTGCACAAACGACCATTAGTAAGTGCGCAAACGATCATTGTTAAAATGTTCAAAGGACAATTGTTAAGGTGCACAAACGGCCTTTTTTAAGTTGCAGAATACCATTGTTAAGATGTGCAAACTGACCAGTTTGCACATCTTAACAATGCAGTTGTTAAGGTGTTAACAATGCAGTTTGCAGTTGTTAAGGTGCGAAAACGACCGCAGCTGGGTCAGCGTTGAGATTTATCTCCGTAAACTCTCCGCCCTGCCCACGGTCAGTAGGGGACAACGATGGTCTTGGAAAGACCGCCGTCCGTTGGATGTGACGTTAAGCCCTGGCCCGTGGGCGGGAGAGCCATTCCTGCGCACGTTAAAAACACGCTAGATGGCCTTGACAGGAGGCGACCATCTGTCTCCCAACAGCTGTTTCAGTGGGTCCTCTCTCCCAACCTTCTCTGAGCATTCGGGATTCTTGTGACCTGGTCATTTACCGCATGGTGTGCAGAAAACTGCCGCTCAGAAGTAAAACAACCCAACCGAAGCCCTCCCACCCACCCCTTATATATTCCCGTCACGATTACGTTCGAAGTCCAGCCTCGATTCTTTCTCTAGTTCTGGGCCTGTGCAGGAAAACACATACAATTTATACGAGACTCAAAGACAGAATTTGGGAGTAGAAACAATAACTTGCAATTTCATTACATGTCTTCTTTTCGTATTGGAATAACAATTCGTGTTATGGATATACACTCAGCAGCCATTTTATTAGATACAATTCCGTGTTTTGTCAATATTAACTCAGATACAAAACTCAGCAGCTTCTTAAATAAGTCTTTTCTTATGAAGAAAAATGTGTCAGAATGTAATACGAAGATTTCAGTCAAGTTAGTTTAACATAGAATTCCAAAAATGTGCATTTGGTATTTAAAGAGTTCTGGAAGTGTCTTGCAACTTAAATAAAAGTGTCTTGCAACTGAAACTTAAAAAGTGTTGTGCTAGGGTTAAAAAATTTACTTTTAATACTGAAGCTCTGAAAGACCCAGTTATAGCCAAAGCTTACCATGATACGTTACTTAGTCATTATGACGGTCATGGTCTGCTTGCTACTGAAGTTGAGGAAGAATGGGATCATTTTAAACAGGCTTTTTTGGACACTAACAATACTCTTTTAGGAAAAAAGGAGCAGAAGAGACAGAATTATCTGAGTGCTAAGGCACTTGAGCTTATTTCGGAAAGAAAGAACTGGAGGAATGTCCTTAATCAATACCCTACTAGTCCTAATAGAAAGCATTACAGAGAACTTAATAAACGTGTAAAGGATCAGTTAGCTGCTGATAAGAATCTTTGGCTTGATTGTTTGGCTGACAAAGCCGAGGAAGCAGTTAGACAGCACAACAGCAGAGATCTGTACCAGATAGTTAATGTTTTGTGTGGTAGAAAACGGACAGGCATACAAGGATTGAAGGATAAACAAGGTAAGGTTATAGAAGGGGATAATTCTGTCATTGGCTAGGTGGGATGAGCATTTCAGTGATATTCTAAACAATGTGGTTAGTTCTATTCCCATTGTTTGCAATGATGATAGATGCATTGGTGGCCTTAATGTTGGCCCTATAACACAATCTGAAGTTATTTTGGCTGTTTCTAATCTTAAACTACATAAATCCCCAGGGGTAGATGAAATTACTACCGAAATGCTTAGAGCTGGGAATGTTTCGGTTACCACTTGGATGACTGAAATTCCGAATACCTTTTGTGATAAAGGCATGGTTCCTAAGGATTTTACCAGAACTATTGTTATCCTTATTTTCAAAAAAGGTGATCGCAGTTCTTGTGATAACTATAGGGGTATCCGCCTACTCTCTGTTCCAGGTAAAGTTCTTTCCATGATTGTGCTTAATAGAATTAAGAATCTGGTTGACAGTCAATTGCGTGATGAGCAATGTGGATTCAGAAGTGGTAGGGGATGTGTGGATCAGATATTTTCACTTTGGCAGATTCTTGAGAAATGTTTAGAGTTTCAGAAACCTTTGGTTGCTAGCTTTGTTGATTTCAAAAAGGCTTTCGACTCTGTTGATCGTCATAATTTGTGGTTGATTGTGAAATCATATGGTATACCTGACAAGTTAGTTAACATAATGAAAGCTCTCTATAATAACATTGAGCCGTGTGTGAGAGTTGTTAAGGCTTGTAGCAATTGGTTTAGCATTACTTCTGGTGTTCGACAAGGGTGCATTTTGTCTCCTTTTCTCTTTAGCTTGGTTATTGATTACGTTATGCGAAATTCACTTCAAGGGAAAGATTTTGGCCTTAAATCGACTGGAGATATGAAAATTTCTGATTTAGATTATGCTGATGATTTAGCCCTTTTGGCAAACGATGTTGATGAGATGAACTCTTTCATTCGAGCTGTTGATGAGAATGGTAGTATAGTAGGTTTGGTTATAAACAGAGAGAAAACTAAAGTGATGAAAATTGGTCAAGCAGGCTGTGATTCAGTTAATTTGAATGGTTGCAGTCTTGAGCAGGGTTGGGTTGGGTTGTTTTACCTCTGAGCGGCACTTTTTTGCACACCATGGGCTAAATGGCCAGGTCACATGGACCCCGAAGGCTCAGAGAAGGTTGGGGGAGGGGCCCACTGGAACAGCTGTTGGGAGACAGATGGTAGCCTCCCGTCAAGGCCATCCAGCGTGTTCTTTAACCTGCACAGGGTATGGCTCTCCCGCACACGGAGCCACGGCTTAACGTCCCATCCGACGGACGGCGGCCTTTCCAAGCCCATCGGTGTCCCCTACAGACCGTGGGCAGGGCGAGGAATTTTGCGGAGATAAATCTCAACGCTGACCCAGCTGGGACTCGAACCTGGGAACTACAGATTACGAGCCTGCCGCGCTACCGACTGAGCCACTCGCGCCCCTTCTTGAGCAGGTGTCACAGTTTAATTATCTTGGGAGCTATGTAACATATAATGGTGATGTGCGGCATGAGATTAACAGACGAATAGGGATTGCTGCCGGAACTTTTAAGAATCTATGGAGAGTGTGGAGAAATAGGCGTATACACCTAAAGACTAAAATTAGACTGTATAACAGTTTGGTTCTTTCTAGGGTTAGTTATGGTAGTGAAACTTGGACACTTTGTAAACAAGATAACAGGAAACTAGATACTTTTGATTCCAGATGCTTACGCAGTATCTTGGGCATTAGGTGGTTCAACTTTGTAACTAATGATGAGGTTAGGCAAAGGAGTCTGCAACCTCCTTTAAGCAGCATATTTTGCAGAGAGAGACTCCACTGGTTTGGCCATGTTGCCCGTATGAATAATTATAGATTGGCGAATAGGGTTATGAACAGTGTGCCTAAAGGCCTCAGAAAGAAGGGGAGACCTAGGATGCGGTGGGCAGACAATGTCAAATAGGACCTTGTTAGAATTGGTGTGCAGTGGCCAGATGCAGTAGATGTAGTTCAGGATAGACTTGCTTGGAGAACTAAATCGCACGGTCTGGTTGGACCTCCGTAGCCCATGGCTGCTTGAGGATGATGATGATGATGATGAAAGCAGAAACACTTAACAAATTATCTCGTTTCGTAAAAAAAATTGAAAATTTACCAAACTGAACGAACTGCTAAAAGTACTCTTTCACGTGTTAGTAAAATTTTGTATAACGATTATTGCTTTCAGACCCGGTTGTAGAAAAACGTCGACGGGGTTGGGGGGGGGGGAGGGGGCAAGAACCACAATCGAGCCGAAAAAAAATTAAAAGAGGGTGGCAACACACTTGATTTCCAATGCAGTATAACATCCCCACCCACTTTTACGGGTTTTAAACATAAATTGAAAAGTGCAGGAAATATAAATAATTTTATTATTTTTTGTAGCCCTTTTAACCTTTATTCGCATTCTGAAACGAGGCAGGTGGGCGTGGACCCCTCCCACCTTTCAGAATCAAGCGTGACTGCATTCGACTTGTTTCTATTAATTATTATTCCGAGCAATGACTCAAACTGCACTGTTGTTAAACAATCAGATTTCCGTATCTCTCTAAATACCGAATGCATATTGTTGAAAATCGAAATTTAGATTTAAGCGAGACTCTTTTTAATATAAAAGTAAAAAATTTGTCTTCAGCTACATTTTTTATTAAAAAGTTTTAGAGAATTTGCTGAGTTCTCTATTATTTGTTGAGTTCTCTATTCAGTTACTATCGATGTAACATAGAACTTCGGGTAATGAAGAAACCACAGATAGTATAATTCTAAAACAATTTACCTCTTTGATTGATTTAAAAAACACGACTTGCTAGCATCTTGGGTGTTTGGTTGTTCCAATGCAAAAGAATGGATATATAAGAATGAAATTTGATAAAGGAGTCATCCTTTAAACAGCATCTTATATAACGTAAGAATTAGTGATTTAATCATGTTACCCAAATTCAGCTGATCCGATCACAAATCAAGAACTGGACCTGAGTTGACCACCTTTTTGCAATCATGTTGCTGTTATTTACATCTTTCCTGCCTTGACTTTTGCTGAATCAAATCCGAGTGAAATCGTTATCTTAAACTTAAAAAAATCCTTATCTAGGAACAATGTTAATTGTTCTAATTACTGCAAAATGTGGAAATACCATCTTTTTGCAGTATTTTATGTTGAAGAGATAGACGCTAAAGAATAATAGAATGTTATGGATTTCATAGGTCCCTTTTGAACATTTGGAGACACATTTTTCAGATTTATGATAACCAATGATAACTTAGTAAATGAAGAACTAATCACGGCTGATTTAAAAAAGATAGCAAAGTTACACCATTTCTTATTTGGCCAGTAGAATTGCATTAGAATGTAAATGAACCTCCGCCCCCCCCCTTTCCTTTTGCCAGGTTTGAGTCCGAGCTGGGCCAGCGTTGAGATTTATAGCCACAAATTTCGCCGCCCTGCCCACGGTCAGTAGGAGACAGCGATGATCTTGGAAAAGCCACTGTCCGTCGGATGGGACGTTAAGCCGTGGCCCTGTGTGAGGGAGAGACTTACCCAGTGCATGTTGAAGAACACACTGGATGGCCTTAAAGGGAGGCTACCATCTATGTCCCAACAGCTGTTCTAGTTGGCCTTATTCCCCAACCTTCTCTGAATCTTCGGGGTTCTTGTGACCTGGCCACTTGGCACATTGTGCGGAAAAAATTGCCGCTCAGAGGTAAAACAACCCAACCCTCCCGTTTGAGAAGTTTAATCCCTGATGTTAGGAGTCTTTAAAACATTTTCTTGAAAACTAAGTGTAAAATTTATTAAACAATCTAAATTTTTCCTTCGTTTGCAGGATAGGTTTGGTTAGTGTTTAAAGCATCATTCATCACCACTTTAACTCACTTCAAGTGTTCCTAAGTCCCCAATTACTTGCTACCCTTCTAATCTACTTTCGATAGACCAAAAACGTAATGTTACGGTTTTTTATAAACGTATTTTAACGGTTTTTCACCAACGACTTACCTGTTTAACATACATTTGCAACTCTCTGAGACCAGCTTCTGGTGCGAACTTGAATCGCCTTCATCTGGAAATTGAAAAGAAGACAACCTGTGGCTCGAAAACGATCGTTTCGTCGTCCATCGAATCGTCGAGAGGATACTCGGAGAAGCAACAGTTTCTCTTGTCAGAGGAAGGACGATGAAGCACGTGACAGCAATCCTCATCTCAACAGGAACATCCTCCTTTTCTTTAATGATAACGCTGCATGGAGGAGAGAAGAAGAGATTGGGAATGAATGTGTCAGTATTATGAAGAGTGACATTTCATAAAGTATAATCTTTATTTACAAAATGACTGTGGTGTAAAACAAATGCATTTCTATTATTTTCATCAGATGATCTTGAAGTGCTATTTTGAAAATAAACAACGGTTTTGACGTAATAATTGAACATTTAAAAACTTATCGTTTTGGTAATTACGAAATTTGGAAGTTTAAACAATAACACAGACGGCTTTTTTTAGGCAACGGTTATTTATTGTACATATTTTATTTTAAAATATTTACGATTAACCGTGATAGGATAAATCGAAAATAGATTATCAATGATATATGTTTTCTTTCTGTATATTATATATGTCGCTAATCTTATTAACTATAATCATTTTATGATGAAATCGAAATGTTAATAGCTATTTGGAAAAGAAAAATATTAGAAAAATTAATGGACACTGAAAATTCGTGGGTAATATCATTATAAACGCTAAGAGACATCCATTTATATAGACAGAGAATACGGAAAAAAATATCTAAGACTTTCTGATGCTTATTTTTAATTGTTAAGGACTGATTTAACTTTGAAATTCTCTTTAAAATATTTTATATTTTTACTTATTTCATTTTCAACGTTTCATTTTTTGTCACAAGTACAAGAAATATTTAAAATTCAAATTATCCTGAGTCCGAAACCCGCCTGAAGTAGGCCGGATTATTCTTTATATTTAAAAAGCTGCTCTTCTGCAACCCCTCTGACAAAAGGGCAGATTGTTGCTGTGAGTAGAATCTCTCTTGACCAGGACCAGATCTAGAAAAAATATCGAGGGGGGGGGGGGGACAAAAACGCAATCGAACCGAAAATATGTAAAAGTGGGAGGCAAGATACTTCATTTCCAATGCAATAAAACATTTCTACTACGTTTTACGGGTTTTAAAAAATTCTTGAAAGATGCATAAAATAAAAATAAGTTCAATATTTTTTTCCTCCTTTACTCTACTCGCATTCTGAAAAGGGGGAGGGATATGGTCCCCTTACCCCCACCCTAGGTCCGACCTTGTATCTGTTAAATTATCTCTTGACACTCTACCAGCGAAATTTCAAATTTCTACCTAAACAGATCATTTGCAACATTAATCAAAAGTTTCGCCTTTTCGTATTTAGTTCCCTCTAACGATGTAATTCAAACCTATCTAACGAATTGTATTTCATTAGTACCAAGCAAACCAAAAAAAATACCAATATCTCTTATAACAAAACGCTTGCGTTTCCCGACCTACTTTTAAACATATTGCCTTACTTTTAGACAGCTATTGTAAGCGATGTAGTTATGCTGAAAATCAAAATTTCTAGCAGAAATACATTGCTTGCAATATCTGTTTAAAAGTTAGAAATTTTCAATTTTTGCACTGTTAGAGAGCGAACTATAACTATTTCACGATTCGTAAAGTGCGAATTGTAATATTTCTTCAATACCTATCCAATTAAAAAAATGAAATTTCAATTTCTTTTAAGCCAAAAAAACTTCCGGCGTAAATAATGACCTCATTGTCGCCTATGCAAACCTCGCGACATTCTGCCACCAAAATGTCTAACATAATTACATTGTTTGCAACATTCGTTTAAAAATTTTGCGATTTTCAACCTTTTCCACCGTTAGGAGGCGCAGTTTAAACTTTTGGGAGATTCGGAAAGTGCGAATCTTAAACTTTCATCAATCTATCCAATATAAAAAGTTTTTTTTTTATCTTTAAGAACAAAACTGTTTGATGTCTACAGACGGACGGACAAACATACAGACAGAGACAGAGAAAGACGGAAGAAAAAGCAGACAGACTTACGAACGACAAAGTGAAAACATTATCTCGCTTTTTTTTGTAAGCGAGATAAAAAGCGCCTTTTTAGATCCCACTTTCATTTTAAACGACTGAATTAAAAGCATTAAATTTCACTCACCTTGGAGCAAGTAGCGTTTTTATTCCTGATGGCCGAATGGCTAGTACGCTTCACTACTGATGAAAGGATCCCGAGCCACTGAGTCAGTCAATCAGTCAAAAAAAGTCTCTAGACTACCGGAAACTCGGGGCTTTTCGTTTCTCTCTTCCAGAGCGTCAAGAATGGAGCAATTACCTAAAAGCAAGACCTCACTTTAGTTCAAAGTTCCTTTAAATTCTTTCAAAAAGATCACAATTATGTAGAAATTTCAAAGTTTCTTGAAAGCAAAATCTTCTTAAAGATGGTTCTTCTTGGACAAATAGACTTTTAAGACTCAATTCAGTAACATTATTTCTCTTTAGACTCTTTATTAATTCTCTTCTTTGATTTTCATATTCTTTACAATTAAGAAGCACGTGTGATACTGTTTCTTTCACATTGCAATGAACACAGTTTGGAGAATTTACTTTTTTCATTTTGAATAAGGAATCCGTTTAATAAAGTTGAGTTCGTTCTGAGACTGGTGATACAGATAATATTCCTTCTGGTCAAACCAAAGTTTCGAAAGGGGGAAATCTCATTCTCAATCATGCTTCGATGATTGAATCTCCCAGGTGTTAATACCTCAAAATGATGTCGAAAAGTTTCGTTTAATTTTTTCTTGATTAACTTCTTGAGGTGTGTATTTCCCATGTAGGTGTAAAGGGATTTTTCATGTAAGAGTGCTGCTTTTGCCAAAAGGTCAGCAAATTCATTACTCTGGATCCCCACAGGTGCAGGGATCCACACCATTTGCACCATTTTTCTGCACCATTTTTCATGATGATTGCTGAGGATTTTAATATGCTGTATCTAACAATAATAGAATATGAAAAATTCTTTTATTGCTAGATCGGTAGGGGTCACCTTCAAGAAAATGTAAAGAGGAACTGCTGTCTGTTAATAAAACTATTTTTTGGTGTGACTGTTTAATGCGTCATTTAAGTGCCAAGTCAATGGCGAACAATTCCGAGGTGAGAACTTCTGTTAGGTTTTGAAATCGCACTGTCTCAAAATGTGAGAATTCGGGAACACAAAAGGCAGCAGCCGCTCTTCCAAACCCACTCTCAAAAGATCCGTCCGTGAAGATCTTCACATGATCTTTATAGTGATTGAAAACGAATTCTGAAGCAATTATGTTTTGAGCCGCAATATCCATTTCTTTTTTACTGGAGAAACCAATGATGGAAAATGAGCAATTTGGACTTGAAAAGGTCCAAGGAGGTTCTTTAGATATTGATTCAACCCTGTGTTCTTGCAAAACTACTAATTTAAAGAGAGGGTGACTCCGAATTGAAGTTTTAACATGGCTTTTTTTTCCTATCTCCAAGTAAGACCTTGTCTGTGACAGGATCATATTCCAATTCAATTATCAATCGAGTAAAGTGTGAAAATAATATATGCGGTCTTCTTACAGAGAGAGGTCGAATATTTGTCTCAGCGTTAAACGATGTAGTTGGACACATCTGCAATTGTCCCAGGCAGATTCTCAGATCCCTATTCTGGATTCTCTCAAGCTTTTTGACAAGGGCTGGACTCTCACTTTCCAATCAGAATCCACCATATTCTAAATGGGATTTCAGCATAGTTTTATAGAGATGCAACATCTGATCTGTTGAGGCTCTTCCTTTACTTCAGCCAATGCACTTGAGGATATTGAGGAATGATTTAGAAGAGGAAACAAGCTGCTGAACATAAGGGTTCCATCTCAACTACGAATCTAGTAAGACTCCCAGATAGCGATGTTGTTTTACGACTTGCAAAAGACTTTTCAAATAGTTAAAATGAGCAAAAAATGCGTAAAATATTCGGGTGGGAAATTATAAAACGAAAAAATTATTTTCCTTTTTTTACTCAAATTGTAAAAAAATTTAGACTCCATTTCAGTAAAAGGGTTAAATAAAAGAAAACATGCATTTTTCTTTGCTCTAATTGTTTAATTTTCATTCTGTTTTAATTCAGATTAAAAGTTTCCAGTGCGCCATGTGAAGCAAACATATCACGTAAAAGAACGACGGAAGCTTAAGTGAAGAATTCACGAGAATTCAACCCTTTACAGGAAATTTTGGTCTTACAAGCGTACTTAGAATTTTTTATCTTAATTCAAATTTCTAAAACAGACTCAAACGCAAATAATTATACTTACTTTATCTGGAGTCATCCTCATCATCATCCTCAAGCAGCCATGGGCTACGGAGGCCCAACCAGACCGTGCAATTTAGTTCTCGAAGCAAGTCTATCCTGAGCTACATCTACTGCATCTGGCCACTGCACACCAATTCTAACAAGGTCCTGTTTGACCTTGTCTGCCCACCGCATCCTAGGTCTCCCCTTCTTTCTGAGGCCTTTAGGCACACTGTTCATAACCCTATTCGCCAATCTATAATTATCCATACGGGCAACATGGCCAAACCAGTGGAGTCTCTCTCTGCAAAATATGCTGCTTAAAGGAGGTTGCAGACTCCTTTGCCTAACCTCATCATTAGTTACAAAGTTGAACCACCTAATGCCCAAAATACTGCGTAAGCATCTGGAATCAAAAGCATCTAGTTTCCTGTTATCTTGTTTACAAAGTGTCCAAGTTTCACTACCATAACTAACCCTAGAAAGAACCAAACTATTATACAGTCTAATTTTAGTCTTTAGGTGTATACGCCTATTTCTCCACACTCTCCATAGATTCTTAAAAGTCCCGGCAGCAATCCCTATTCGTCTGTTAATCTCATGCCGCACATCATCATTATCTGTTACATAGCTCCCAAGATAATTAAACTGTGACACCTGCTCAAGACTGCAACCATTCAGATTAACTGAATCACAGCCTGCCTGACCAATTTTCATCACTTTAGTTTTCTCTCTTTTTATAACCAAACCTATCTACTACTAGTTTCATCAACAGCTCGAATGAAAGAGTTCATCTCATCAACATCATTTGCCAAAAGGGCTAAATCATCAGCATAATCTAAATCAGAAATTTTAGTATCTCCAGACTATTTAAGGCCAAAATCTTTCCCTTGAAGTGAATTTCGCATAACATAATCAATAACCAAACTAAAGAGAAAAGGAGACAAAATGCACCCTTGTCGAACACCAGAAGTAATGCTAAACCAATTGCTACAAGCCTTACCAACTCTCACACACGACTCAGTGTTATTATAGAGAGCTTTCATTATGTTAACTAACTTGTCAGGTATACCATATGATTTCACAATCAACCACAAATTTTGACGATCAACAGAGTCGAAAGCCTTTTTGAAATCAACAAAGCTAGCAACCAAAGGTTTCTGAAACTCTAAACATTTCTCAAGAATCTGCCTAAGTGAAAATATCTGATCCACACATCCCCTACCACTTCTGAATCCACATTGCTCATCACGCAATTGACTGTCAACCAGATTCTTAATTCTATTAAGCACAATCATGGAAAGAACTTTACCTGGAACAGAGAGTAGGCGGATACCCCTATAGTTATCACAAGAACTGCGATCACCTTTTTTGAAAATAAGGATAACAATAGTTCTGGTAAAATCCTTAGGAACCATGCCTTTATCGCAAAAGGTATTCGGAATTTCAGTCATCCAAGTGGTAACCGAAACATTCCCAGCTCTAAGCATTTCGGTAGTAATTTCATCTACCCCTGGGGATTTATGTAGTTTAAGATTAGAAACAGCCAAAATAACTTCAGATTGTGTTATAGGGCCAACATTAAGGCCACCAATGCATCTATCATCATTGCAAACAATGGGAATAGAACTAACCACATTGTTTAGAATATCACTGAAATGCTCAGCCCACCTAGCCATGACAGAATTCTCCCCTTCTATAACCTTACCTTGTTATCCTTCAATCCTTGTATGCCTGTCCGTTTTCTACCACACAAAACATTAACTATCTGGTACAGCTCTCTGCTGTTGTGCTGTCTAACTGCTTCCTCGGCTTTGTCAGCCAAACCATCAAGCCAAAGATTCTTTCTAATGCCAATAGTATAAAACACATAAGAAATGTTGTATATATACACTTCTGGGAATCTGAATTACCAAGAGCATTAGCTGCAATTAGAAAACAAAATACCTTAGAATACTACTGGCTTAAATGTTCTAAGTTGTGGAACTCCCCTTTTTTGCCATTTTTATACTGCACCACAACTTTAATTTTTTAATATTGCTGAAATGAGAACCTAATGTCCAATTCAATTTTGTGAGTAAATATCAAACACTACAATGACACTAATGTGACCAATACATTTACGTAACTGATATTATCTAAAAAAACTTAATGCAAAAAAATATGCGTTTAAAAAAGGTTAATGAGAAGTGCATTTAAAGAAAGAAGGTGTCTGCAACTATCCAACATTTTCTCACAGAAAACCCTCAATTTACATTGTGGAATCTCAGTGAATCTACATAGAATTTAGTACAGTTACTTTTGCAAGTTAGTACAGTTACTTGCAATGAAAGGTCTTCTCATTACATCTTTATTGATAAATATAGCTTTCCCTTTATTGTCTGCTGGTCTGATTTCAGCTTTTTCAGGATCTGTGCAATAGTATGAACCAGTTGATCACTGCTCATACCAGTCTTTTTGCTCTTAAATTTTGCCAATCAGCAGCTAACTGACCTTTTACACGTTTATTACGTTCTCTGTAATACTTTCTATTAGGACTAGTAGGGTATTGATTAAAGACATTCCTGCAGTTTTTTCTTTCTGAAATAAGCTTAAGTGTCTTATTACTTGAATAATTCTGTCTCCTCTGCTCCTTTTTTCCTAAAAGAGTACTGTTAGTTCCAAAAAAGCCTGTTTAAAACGGCCCCATTCTTCCTCAACTTCAGTAGTAAGCAAACCATGACTGTCATAATGACTAAGTAACCTATCATGGTAAGCTTTAGCTATAACAGGGTCTTTCAGAGTTTCAGTATTAAAGGTAAATTTTTAACTTTAGCACAACACTTTTTAAGTTTAAGTTGCAAGACACTTTTAACAAGGTAATCGTCAGATTCAATTTCAGCTCCCCTATATGCCCTGGTATTCCTAACAGAACTAGCCCATTTGCTGTTAGTTAATATATAATCAATCATATTCTTATGCAGCCCATCGGGTGAAACCCATGTGTACTTATGTATTTCGCGGTGTTTGTAATATGTGTTAGTTATTCTGAATCCATTGAGTTTACTTACCTACAGGAGACGCTGCCCATTGCCATTGCAGCTACCAATACCAAAAGGGCCTATTACTCCTCCCCAAAGGTCAGAGTCAGTACCAACTTTGGCATTGAAGTCACCAAGAACAAGGGTAATATCTCCTTTCTTGACAGAATTCAAAATATCCTGAAGTTGTTCATAAAACCTATCCTTCTCATCCTCATCGGCATCCTCAGTGGGGGCATAACAGCAGATAACATTCAAGTCTTTAACGCTTGTCTGAAATTTTGCTGTAAGAAACCTTTCATTAATGTACTCATATCCTAGAAGAGCATCACTAGCGTGTCTGCTGAGAAGCAGACCCACGCCTTGGTGATGTTTGTTGTCGTCCCTCCCTGAAAAGAGAAATTTAAGATTATTTTTAAGAATCTGACCTTTATCTGTCCATCTGGTCTCTTGCAAGCGGAGAATATCTAAATTATAATGGTAGAATTCTTGTGTGAAGTCATCAAGAGAAAAAGCTCTGTGCAGAGTCCTCACATTCCAACTAACTATGGAGAAAAAATGGTTAGTGGGATGTTTAAAGAAACTATGTTTATTGAGAGAGGGAATGCCGACAATATCAAACAGCCCCCTAATCGCAGACATGGGGCAAAGACCCATTCACCCACCATAAAGGCTGAAGCCATCTACACTGGAAGACTTCCTCCAATGTAGAATTTGACGATGCCAATAGAAGCAAAGTGTTCAGGTGCCTGCGATGACCTCTGCTCAGGATTATCCACCAGCTGATAAACATATCCTGTGAATCTATTCACTTGGGGCTGTCAACCCACAAACAAACAGAAAACACAGCGGAAGATTTTCCCTCCACAGAAGCCCACCAGTGCAGCAAAATCAGGATCCATAATCAAGCTCAGAGCCATATATCTGTCCAATCCAGTGGGTTTATATGGTCAGCAGCAGGACCCTGTGTGGTTGACCACTCCTCAGCAGGGTAGAAAAAAAAGAAAAGTAGCCATAGTTGTCCAGATATGTAGGCCACACTAATCTGTCAGCCATCCCCTTCCGTTGACTTCCACAAGAGAGTATCTCTTTTGAAAGGTACTAACGGTCTGCACCACGAGAAGGCGGGGTCGGACATTAGGTGCTAGGCCTGACCGGTTCTATGTATCATCACAGGGGATTGGTGCATAGCTCTCCTTCCAGTGACTATTTAGCTACCATTTACAGACCTATCTGGAGTACAATATTCAAATTTTGCCCTGAAATGTTTCAATTTTTACATTTAATTTCTCTTATTGAGATTGGACTTAATGGAAATAGCTACTTTCAGATTTGTTTCAACTTCTAGACGATGTTTTACCCAGAAAAAAAATGAACTACATTATTTCAAAAAAAAAGATCAAACTCAGTGCACGAATCCTAGTTTTCTGGAAGAGAGGAAATGAAATGGTGACGGAAATGAAAAATATCGGAGCAATTTTTTTTATTTAATAAGGATGTCATCAGACCTGTGTAGCATGCAGCTTCTTGAGGGGGTACTTATTTTATTATTTATTTATTATTTTGAAGTTCAAAAGTACACGTAATAGAATAACAAACAAGACAAAAATAAATCATTATACACCAAATTTAACAAAATCTTAATCTTAGTTTTTCGCCATCCTACAATTTCGAAGATGGGAGACTTGCACCATCCCCCAAAAAGACTAAGACGAACTCAAAAACGAAGACAAAATAACGAACTGACAAAGAAGAATTTTGATCTCGTATATTTCTAAATTTATGTCCAATGAACGTTTTTGGCTATTCTGAATTTATCTGCCTATGTAGTGCAATAAACGTCTTTATAAAAAAATGTCTATATTTCCAACTTTGATTTGCGAAAGACTGCAAGAGGAAAATTCAAGACAGTATAAAATCATTTGGTGTTTTTCAAAAATCTTGTGAAATCTCAGTAAATAATCTAATATAAAAATGTAGTCTCCAAAGGTTGTAATTCTTCGTATTGAATTTTTCGCTTGGACAGTGTCATAAAAAATGCAGTGAGAACCACAAATAAAGAGGGGAAAATATTTCATATAATAGAACAGATTCCGATCATAGTTTTGCAAAACATTCTTCCTATTTTTGCAAAAAGAGCACGAAAATAAATCTACTGAAAGAAATCGGAAAAGTCTGAGTATTTACCTATGTACTGCTTTGTAGTTCTAGTTGTCTGGCCTCCATATGAGTTATCCTCTATAAAGTTGACTGACTGTCACTTCACGATATGGGATAAGAATCAGCTATCTGAAATGAAAGTTTTTTTTTATCTCATTTCACATGTGTCTTAAGGGTAAATGACCCACACACACCATTCCCAACTCACCTCATAGTCTCTCATGCGCCATAAATAATAATTTCTGAGAGAAAAACGTACCCCATCAAGGAAAGCATTTCCTGAAATTTGAAGTCTACCAATTACAAATATCATCTTGCCATTTAAGATTAAAGGGAACCGCTATCGACAACCAAATGGAAAGTCTGCTGTGGACATCTTGTGGCAAAGATCAGAGTTCTTCAGACAACATCGTGGTTGCATCCTGTCATAAAACTATCTGCTAAATCACTTTGCCACGTAGCAAACATTTCTCCTCATGTTTAACAGAGGAGTAATTGTTACACATCTGGAATTTTTAATCCTGAAAGTCGACCGCTCTCTGTTCCCACTTCTTAATTTATTAAGACTGCCGTATTTGTTGTTCTGAAGCGTTTATCGCGTCCATCCGACTTCCTTTGTTTTTCCTCCTTCGTAGATGCTTTATGGCTTCATATCTCTGTAGTTCCCAGGTTCGAGTCCCAGCTGGGTCAGCGTTGAGATTTATCTCCGCAAAATTCCCCGCCCTGCCCACGGTCAGTAGGGGACACCGATGGACTTGGAAAGGCCGCCGTCCGTCGGATGGGACGTTAAACCGTGGTCCCGTGTGCAGGACAGCCATACCCTGTGCACGTTAAAGAACACGCTGGATGGCCTTGACGGGAGGCTACCATCTGTCTCCCAACAGCTGTTCCAGTGGATCCCCTCCCCCAACCTTCTCTGAGCCTTCGGGGTCCATGTGACCTGGCCATTTAGCCCATGGTGTGCAAAAAAGTGCCGCTCAGAAGTAAAACAACACAACGTTAAAGAACTCGCTGGATGGCCTTGACGGGGGGCTACCATCTGTCTCCCAACAGCTGTTCCAGTGGGTCCCCTCCCCCAACCTTCTCTGAGCCTTCGGGGTCCATGTGACCTGGCCATTTAGCCCATGGTGGGCAAAAAAGTGCCGCTCAGAAGTAAAACAACACAACGTTAAAGACCTCGCTGGATGGCCTTGACGGGGGGCTACCATCTGTCTCCCAACAGCTGTTCCAGTGGGTCCCCTCCCCCAACCTTCTCTGAGCCTTCGGGGTCCATGTGACCTGGCCATTTAGCCCATGGTGGGCAAAAAAGTGCCGCTCAGAAGTAAAACAACACAACGTTAAAGAACTCGCTGGATGGCCTTGACGGGGGGCTACCATCTGTCTCCCAACAGCTGTTCCAGTGGGTCCCCTCCCCCAACCTTCTCTGAGCCTTCGGGGTCCATGTGACCTGGCCATTTAGCCCATGGTGTGCAAAAAAGTGCCGCTCAGAAGTAAAACAACCCAACCCAAGCTCCATATCACAGAACTTTCACTGGAATATTTGTTGTAATTATTGTCTGGTGTTCCGGTGGCCCAATCCACCCTGTTCAGGGATAAAACAATTTAAATTCAATTCTCAGGTACGAGATTTTTTTTTAAAATTAATGCTAATAATATATGTTGAGGCTTTGTCAACTGTAGAGGAACATGAAGTAGCATTCGTAAAACACATCACTAGTCAGATGACCTGAGAAATGGCAGTCGGGATTTAAAAAATTGCAAAAAGAGGACTAAACTGATGTAAAACTTTTAATTAAATTGATAAATGGGAGAATAGGAACGAGCCACTAGACAGCTGCTGCCCAATTGTGTCGCTGATTAATATGGTGAAGGATCAGAATACTAGAATAGAGATTTTTTTTACCCCCCCAAGCAGCTGCTTGCCACAGAGGTCTGACAGGAGCCTGTCAGTTTATATGCCAGAGTAGAAGATCTGAGAGGATGGCAAGACCTCAGCAGAAAAACAACACACACAACCATGCCTTATGACGGGACTCGAACCCAAGTCCCTTAGATCAGTAGCCAAGCGCGCTAACCACTCGGCCATGGGACGGCAGAATAGAAATAGAATGTGTTAAAGTGTTGTGATCAGGGAAGTGCCCCGATTTCTGCCCACTGAAGCCGCAATGAATTGTCCCTGTTTCTGGCTTTGCAAATGTGGTCACCACATGCCAGGAGCCTCGGAGATATCACGTGACGAAGGGAACAATGATGTTGCTGCATTCTATTACCGATCCGTTGTTATGGCATTGGATTAGCGAACTGACCCAAATATTTTAATCTGCTTTCAAAGGAGCATGATCTGCAGTGAAAGGAAATAGCGCAATGCGAAAAATGTTTCTTGCATGCTGAAACCAAGTTGTTGCTCTTTCTGGTCAAAATGTTTCGAAAGGTTTTATGCTTTTAACCATAGCATGTGGATTAAATTGTAATCTGATTAGTGGTTCCTTTTGCAAATCATAATAATTTTAAAGAAGGAATTTTGAGAAATACATTTTATTTCAACAGTTAAACTTAAATTTTCCCTAATTTTTTAAAGAAAATAATCAGACAGAAAGAGAAAAACTGGTGAACCAACGAATCGTATTCGTCGTGGCCGATTGGTTAGCGCGCTTCGCTACTGATGAAAGGAACCTGGGTTCGAGCCCCGGGTAAGGCATGGATGTATGTGTCGTCTTTCTGCTGAGGTCTTGCCATCCTCACAGACCTTCTACTATGGCATATAAACTGACAGGCTCCTGTCAGACCTCTGTGGCAAGCAGCTGCTTGAGACGGGAATTTATTTATTTATTTATTTATATTTTTATAATGTTACGGTTTTTCACTCCTTTCTTCAAAAAGCGATTCCAGTGTCAATGAAGAACTTTATTGACATCAGTTTTCTTGAAAGGTTTGACAGTTGCCTGACATTTCATTAACTCCTACGAACTTTAAACCTATTCACATACTTAGGAAAAATGTTTTAATGAAGGACCTTTTAGGCAAGAGAAATCTCATTCGTGCATGTTGTCCTTCTACATCTTCGAACCATAAGACGAAAGGGAATTTTAGGCAGGAGTTTCTAAGAGGAAAAGTGACTCTTATGGTCCTGAAAATACGATAAATCATTTCATCAGCTCGTTTTGAAAAAAGAAAGGCTACTATTGTTTTCTCTTTGTCGTCTGTCTCTCCAATTCAACATTTTCATTTCAGGAGCAAAATGGAAAATTCTTGTTTAGTTGGACATGTATTAAAAACATTATAGCTATTTTCATTTTCTGAAGCTGCCATTAATTTTGAATTTCCATCGTTAAATGTCACTAAAACTGAAAATGACAAAACTTTAACTCTTTGGATTCCAATTTCATTCCCCTGTCTACCTCTGCCGGTCCAATTTATTTGAACCGTTTGCGGTCCTGCGTCGGGAAGAGTCTGACATTGCTGTCCAGTGACAGACTTATCGCGACGCTGGACCCGAACCAGGTGCGTAGCCATGGGGGGGATGGGGGAGGCTCCCCCCCTCAAAGTAACTCGGAGTTGGTAAAATTAGAAGCGACTTCGTAAAATCTAGGTGAGTTGTGAAAATTTGTAATTTTTTTTTGGAAAATTAAGCGGAGTTTTCAAAATTGAGGCAACTTGTCAAATATAAAACAATTTGGAAAACGGAGAGACGGCAAAATTTAGAGCAGTTGGCAAAATTCGAAGCCACTTAGTAAAATGCAGGTGAGTTGGCAAAATCGGGACAACTTGGCAAAATCTTAGGGAGTTGGCAAAATTCGGAGTGACTTGGTAAAATATTGGGGAGTTGGCAAAATTCGGAGTGACTTGACAAAATTTTGGGGAGTTTGACAAAATTCGGAGTGATATGGCCAAATCGTAGGGAGTTAGCAAAATTCAGGTGAGATATAAAAATTAGGATTTTTTTCTGTAAAATTATGACGAGTTGGCAAAACGTAGGGAGTTGGCAAAATCTAGGAACAGTTGGCAAAATTCGGAATGACTTGGCAAAATGCAGGTGAGATGTGAAAATTTGCATTTTTTTTCTGTAATATTATGGTGAGTTGGCAAAATCTAGGAGAGTTCGCAAAACTTAGGGAGTTGGCAAAATCTAGGGGCAGTTGGGAAAAACTAGAGGCAATTGGCAAAATCTAGGGGTAGTTGGAAAACCTAGGGACAGTTGGCAAAATTCGGAGTGACTTGGCAAAATCATGGAGAGTTCACAAAATTCAGGTGAGATGTAAAAATTGCAATATTTTTCTGTAAAATTACGGCGTGTTGGCAAAATCGAGGCAACTTCGCAATATCTAGGAGAGTTGGCAAAATTCAGAGTGGATTTGCAAAAATCAGGTGTGATGTAAAATTGGGATTTTTTTTCTGTAAACTTGTGGCGAGATGGCAAAATTGAGGAAACTTGTCAAAATCTAGAGCAGTTGGCAAAATTTGAATCCACTTGGTAAAATACGGGCGATTTGTGAACATTCGGATAGTTTTTGTGAAATTAAGGAGAGTTGACAAAATCGAGAAAACTTGGCATAATCTAGGGAAGTTGGCAAAACTGGAAACCACTTGGTAAAGTACAGGTGAGTTGTAAAAATTGGGATTGGTTTTGTGAAATTAAGGAGAGTTGGAAAAACCAAGAACTCTTGGCAAATCTAGGGGAGTTGGCAAAATTCGAAGCCACTTGGTAAAATACAGGGGAGTTGTGAAAATTGTGCCTTTCTTGTGCAATTAAGGAGAGTTGATGAAATTCGAAGTGGCTTGGCAAATTCAGGGAAGATGTAAAAAGTGCGATTTTTTTCTGTAAAATTGCGGCGAGTTGGCAAAATCTAGAATAGTTGACAAAATTCAAATCCACTTGGTAAAATATAGGCGAGTTGTGAAAAATGAGATTTGTTTTGTGAAATGAAGGAGTGTTGGACAAATTGAGGAAACTTAACAAAATGTAGGGCAGTTTGCTTGGCAAAATTCTAATCCACTTGGAAAATCCGGGCGAGTTGTGATAATTGGGATTGGGTTTAAGAAATTCAGGAGACTTGACTGGAATTGAGGAAACTTGGCAAAATTTTTGGGATTGGGAGTTTGAAAAGTTTGAAGTCATTTGGCAAATTTAGGAGAGATGTAAGGATTGGGATTAGTTTCGTGAAATGAAGGAGAGTTGGTGAAATGAAGGGAAAATTCACACTGACTTGCTAAAATTCAGACGAGATGTAAATATTGGAATTATGAATTATGACTGTGAAATAATGGCTAGTTGGCAAAATTGGAAGTTAAATATCAAATTACGGGGTTAGTTGGCAAAATTGGAAGTCAAATGGTAAAATGCACAGAAGATTTGTGAGAATTGTCTAATCCCCTCCCCCACGGAACGAAAACTGATAAGTTTTGCTCAGTTGGCAAATTGAATTTCGAGATTTCGAGTTGGAAAATGTTTTGATTTCCCTCCCCCCCAACCATAGTCCTTCGCTACGCCTCTGACCCGAACAGAGAATAGAAAGGTTAGATTGAGTTTAGCAATCGACCTCAAAGGATCAATCTTTTAAGTAGTCTACTTATTGAAGAAGATTGATATTTCGGTTGCAGCAAAAACTTGTTTCCTCCTCTCAAAGGTGATGAGGGGAGACAGGTTTTTGCTTTTTGAAAATGATAATTGCATATTCGCCACAGGCGATTCAACTTTCGAGTTAGAAACGAAATTAGTTCAACGTATTGTGGTTGGGCATCGATTTTCAAATGAAACCTTTAAATGGTGGGAATAGGCTACTGTTGCCAACACAAGGCATTGCATCAGAAAGGAGGATACATACAGATGCAAATGGATGTGGATGACCGGAAAGGAGGGCACAGGAGTTTTAGTGAGAAAGGATTTCTGTAGGAATGACAACGAGTTCTGCTCTGTACGATGATGACTAATATGACGGTGTTGATTATTGTATTTTTTTATAATTCAATGTATACTGCGTTTGAAACAGAGTGTATCATATTTAGAGTAGGTTCAATATTGTTACAGGGTTTCGGACATTTCCACCAAATAAGAATCAGTGCCGAAACTAAATCTCGTTCAGGGTTGATTAGGAACAAAATAACAAAGATGATCCAGAAGAAATATTCTTCAAAAGGAAACAGTAACAAATTTTAACATATTTATCTAAGTATGCAATTCTAGTACATTTTACTGGCTTATAACGAACTCGTCCCGTGGCCGAGTGGTTAGCGCGCTTGGCTACTGATCTAAAAGACCTGGGTTCGAGCCCCGGGTAAGGCATGGATGTTTGTGTTGTTTTTCTTCTGAGGTTCTGCCATCCTCTCAGACCTTCTGCTATAGCATATAAACTGACAGGCTCCTGTCAGACCTCTGTGGCAAGCAGCTGCTTGAGGGAGTATTTATTTATTATTACATTGTTTTAAAATTTAAAGAGAATTTGTAGGATAAAGGTTACAAAGCAAATATCGATCGACCAATTTGTAACAACGTTGGTGAGAAAGTGCCAGTAGACATGTTGAATTAATACGGAAAATGTAACAGAAGTTCCATCATCTTATCCTTTAAAATGGTCACAATGGTGTCAAACGCGATATCCCAGTTAGGACACAAATTGAGAGTTAATAAGGCAGTCTCTGACATCACTATAATAAGCCTGACAACGGTGTCTCATGCTGTGTGTATGAAGTGATCGAAAACGGTATTAGGTATTTGTTTCCATTCACATTCAAGGGCCACTTGTAGATCGCGATGGATCCAAGGAGGGAAGTCGAGGGATGCAACACGAATTCGTAGAGCATCCAAAGAATGCTTTATGGGATTGAAGTCAGAACATACGGCTGGTGGTGCTGACCACAAGGTATTGGCTGACCAGTATAGCTTTGGGGGGAAGCCATTATCGTCTTGCATTGCAAAATGAAATCGTTCTCTTGCATAAGGGTGTAAAAGATGTCTTTAACCCTTTTACATAAAATAACTCTTGTTGGTAGGTGTGTTTGATGTCTACGTAAGTAGGAAGTGCTTGACCTATGTGTAGAACCTACGTGTAGAACCTATGTGTTGACCTATGTGTAGATCTGAGCAACTATTCAATGAAATGTCTGCTTAGTCCTTGACACTGCCACCTTCATTGGTGTCTCTTTTGACAATTTTGATCGATGATGGCATGTCCCTTGTTCCTTACAGATCAGCATCTGTTTTGAGAGTCTCTGCTGGGCAAATCTGAATTCATTGGCAAAGATCACTAAGCGCCATTGATGCTCGCTGCAATCACGTTGCTCTCTAACTCAATTCATTGACTCCCTATTATGAGGCGAGACACAACGTACTAGTCAGGGAGCATAAAGACCGACTTCGTCTGACCTTCTCCTCAATATTGGGGTTTGAAACAAGGGTTTTAATAACCCCACGGAGGGGAGAATGCAATTGAGCCGATGTTTGTGTGATCATGTCTTCAAACTCTTAGTTCGAGATTCCTGTCCTCATATTCTCTTGTTACCCTTCAGTAGATACTTTGATGCTCTTCTGGAAACATGATTTGCCTCTTGAAGACATTGCCATAGCCTATTCACTGCATAATCAGGGATATACGACTGATGGTGTTCACCACCAGGTATTAGCTGACCAGTACAGCTCGGAGAGGATAGAGTTGGCTGGGGTATATAGCTCTGAGAGGAACCATCTCGCAATCTGTACTCGTTCACCTTCAAACTTACCGGTAAATGTGTAGGTTCCATTATGTAAGAGTAAATCGCATCTCAGTGAATAGATACTCAACAGAATGTTAGTCATGTGACGAATGATGCAGCGATGGCTTATCAAGATAAACCGATATGCGTAACATTCATTTTCCTGTGGTCATCATATTCGACGACTTTACATATCTATTGCAGCATATTTCAGTTATTGCATTTGATCGACGAGGTTCTGAAGTATTTCGAAATATTAGACTATCTACTTTAAATTGCAAGTCAGTGTATAAAACGAAGTTGTTGAGAAGGTTTATGTTTTCGAAGTTATGAGTTGTAACTGAGTCCTACCTGACCGTACGAAACTAGGAAGCAAATTTGCTGCTGTTAACTTCTTTTTAGAGGAATTTCCACACTCACCACAGGAATCGCCAATTGCAAATTAATAGTGATGTTTACAGCTCCTGTATATTCGTTTCGCTTTAATGTAATTAGTTACGAAATTTTGATTTTTCCTTAGCACTGTAAAAGACAGTTTAGAATCAATAATAGAATAGACATTTAAAGTCTATTTTGTTTTGAAATGGCAAGGGCTAGTGTACAATAATTCATCTTTCTGAGGCCGGGATTAAGGGGGAAAGGTACACATATGATCAAAATATCCTAACACTCGCTCATCCACAATCTCCTGATAATAGGAAAGGAATCTCGTTGGTCCACCCTTTACTGCTATCATAGCCTCCACTCTGCGGGGAAGGCTTTTCACTACGATTCTAAAATAATCTACTCTCTACGGGGAAGAATTTTGGTGCATTACTACGGGAATTGTCTGCCATTCTGCCACAATAGCAATAGTGAGGCCGGGCACTGATGTCGGGCGGTTCGATCTGGCTCTCAGTTGGCGTTTCAGTTCATCCCAAAGGTGTTCCATGGGGTTGAGATCAGGGCTCTGTGCAGGACAGTCAAGTTCTTCCACATCCATCTCATCAAACCATTTCTGCACGATCCTCGATTTGTGAACGGGGCAGAGGAAAGGTAGAGGTTGGTAGAGGAAAGGGTCTTCACCGAACTGTTGTGATAAAGTTGGGAGCACATAATTATCGAGAATGGCATTTTAGTTCATGGCGTTCAAAGTCCCGTTCACTGAAACTAGGGGGCCCAGAATATGATGCCTCCTCCATGGAAATTCACAGTTGGGACAACACTTTCAGACAGTAGCATTCACCTGGTATTCTCCAGACTCGTCCGTCGGACTGCCAAATGGTGTAGCATGATTCATCAATCACTCCAGAGAATGCTGTTCCACTGCTTAAGAGTCCTTTGGCGCCGCTTTACACCACACCAACTGAGGCTTGGCTTCTAATGCACACAAGTCTAACATCAGACTTGTGTGCGTCTGCACAGCCATGGAAACCCATTTCCTGCAGCCCTTGGTGAACTATTGTGGTGCTGACGTTACTTCCCGGGGCGTTTTGAGACTCGGTGGTTGAGTGTTGCAACCGAGGACAGGCGATTTTGTCTCCACCACCCGCTTCAGCTCTGTCATTTTTGTGGCCTACCGGGTCGCGATTGCTCTATTGTTGCTCCTAGGCGTTTCTACTTCACAATAACATCACTTACAGTTGATCCGGGAGCTGCAGAAGGGCGAAATGTCCCGAACTGATTTATTGCTAAGAAGGCCTACTATGACCATGCCACATTGAAAGTCACTGAGCTCTGCCTTACGGCTCATTCTCCCGTTCATGCACGTCTATGAGGTTTGCCAGGCCACGTGCGTCTTTTTATACCTGTTTGCGCCATGGTTGGGACATATATGGGCGAATCCATTAATCAGAAGGGTATCCGGATATTTTTGATCAGATAGTGAATTATCGATTGTGAGATTAATTATCTACACCAGTTT